>OW679201.1:108262687-108782408 GCA_940337035.1 Agriotes lineatus | reverse complement strand
TGCCCATCGAGTGAAGGAAAAACCACATTTCTTCAGTTCATTCGCAATTTCAGCACCAGCGTCAATTCATTTATTTCAAAATCTTTTTTGATTCCTACCATAGATTACCTTGAAGTGCACAGACTAAGTACATAATGATATAAATAATTTTAAAAAATCCTACTAGTGAGAAGACCTATTGTGAATATTGAGAGTAGCTCCGTCAGTAAGTGGCTATCAAGCATCTGGCAATTAAGCGTAAATTGTAAAAATACAGCACAAGAAAGTATGTCAAATGCTCGACCTTTGTTACATTTTAACTGCACACTGATTTTTTTTCTTATTTAGTTTTTATGTACAATTTAGTTAGTATCAAGGCTAGCGCAAAGCGCTTATGACACTATTACACATTTCCTATTTCCCTATTTCGAATCTAAACACAAATGCGTTATAGATTTTTAATATCGCAATTATTAAAAAAAAATAGAAATGAAACGAATTAATTTGATTGTGCTAATTTCCTTATTCAATTAGAATGGCGATGGCGTCTCCTACATTAATTTGTGTTTTTAATTATTTGGTGCTAATATTAATTGTTATAGTTTTAATCGTTTTTATTGAATACTAATACATGTTTAACCTGTAAATATCTTTTTAAGATAGCATGTAGAATAAATTTGTAGATAAAAATCAACGAATATGCTGCCAGTTACCATGACGAACGAATTAAAACCTAATAATTTACTTACAAATATACAATTTACTGATGTATTTATTTATTTAATAGTGCAAGCCTAACGGACTGAAAGGGAAGCTAGAAAGAGCCAAAATGAAGTTATTTTCTTAATAAACTTCTGACCAAAATCCCAACACCAAGAAAGTTACAGAAAGTTAAAGTTTAATTAATTAACAAGTATTCTTTACAAACTCAGGTAGTAATTTACGTTTTAAGTGCAAGAAGGGGATATTTGAGAATTAACTAAACAATGTTGAGTTAAGGAAATTAATAAAACATCAATAACATGAAAATTACGGCTATTTAAATTTTTCTTTTAAGCTACAAGCACACGCCAAATTTTCCACCAAGTTGGAGTTTCTCCATCCTTTGTTTGGCACACATTCAGCAACAATGATTTGTGCCCCTATCATCTGCAAAAAGTGCAAGGACTGACTCCTGCACTAATAGGGAAGCAGAATTTGCAATACATGTACTGGTGACAGATGAATGCTGTTTTACTAGGAATGGTGTTTTCAACTTCAACAATTCTCATATGAGCCATTCACTAAACACAAAAGCATTAACTATTTCTTTAAGTTGGCGTATACATACAATTTTTGTGCTAGGAATTCTGTATTTTGTTTTCCACACCTGCATAAAGGCGACTTTGAATTTAAAAATGACAATTAATAAATCTCATTATTTCAATGTCAAAGTACATATTATTCTAGAAATTCTTGCCTGGACTTTTATCAAATGTAATTAAATTCCATATTAATAAACGCTACATCAATAGTATCCAACAGAGTAGTTGTTTAACATCCTTAAAAGTAGTTAGTTATGACATTTATGACAGTTGATAAATAAGTGTCACACCCCTAACCTATTTGTTTCAGTAACCTTTTGTAAGTACATTCCTAGACAGAGATGAATTTTGGAAGTACACTCATGAAATTATAGAAATCAAAGGCCACTTTGTGTTTTTATATTTACTGAACACTGAACAGACTATATATGGGCCGATCAAAATCCGCACGGGATTCGCTTTCAACAGCGTTTTTTTTTAATCTGTGGGTTGGTATTTTGCACAACGCCTTAATAGAGAAGTTCTGCCAGAGCTCCTCGAAGATGTTCCTTTGGATGTGCGCCGTACAATGTGGTTTATGCGTGACGGCTGTCCTTCAGATTTTGTCATGCTGTACGGATTACCCCGACACCATCTTTCTGCAAAGATGAATCGCTTGGGGTGGATTCATTTCATGTCCAGAATTCAACCCAGTGGACTGTTTCTTATCGGGTTTTATGAAAGAATTGGTATATGCTACCGAAGTTGATCCAATTGACGAATTGCGCCGTCGCATCAACGCTGCATCAGAGCAGTTACGTCAACAAAAATTATCGCAAAATTAGATTCGTCGAGCGCAAATGTGCGTTGAAATGCAGGATCAACAATACGAACAATTAATGTGAATGTTTTTGTTATGGTGAATTGTTTGTAGCTTATTTAATAAAAAAATTATAATTTATAAAATAATGTACCTATTCTTTATTTAAAAAGGTATCGTATTTTTACTGTGCCTTTTCTGTATATTTTAAAATTAAACTACCTTAACAAATTATCAGGTGTTGTAAGACGTATGTTTCTATTGAAACAAAAACACTCAATGATATTCACATATAATCTCATAAAAGCATTAATTCTTTCCGGAATTTTTTTTGAGTGCGTTCCAACAACGTCGCCGTCGTATTAATTTGCCCGAGCGGGATGCGAGGGCAAATTAGGATGTTATTGGAATGCACAAAAAATAATTTTCTGATATGAATCAATGCTCGAATGCAGATTCGGTAAGAAAATCGTAGCGATACAAACCCTAAAAAGAAGTAATCCGACCCACAAAACATTACCAAGAAATTTTGTTGTTGTCTTGGTTAGGGCTCGTGAACTAATTTTTCTATTGGTCATTAATGAGTGTCGTACGATTGTCTTTCTAATTTTTCGTCAGTAATACCAGCGATATTTAATAAGTGGGGAATTAATTTACAAGAACTTTAAAGTGCTGTTATTTTTATGTTATTGGGTTTTGGCCAGGTTTATTAACATAATAACTTTATTTTGGTCCTCTCTAGCTACTATTTCAGTCTCCTCCGAAAGTTATGAAACACCATGTATATTGTAAAATACATAAAACAATTTGATGTTATAAGAACTAAAATCTAAATTAGTAAATAATTAGACACTAAATTAAGAATTAAAGGTTACAAATTACAAGCAACTCATCATCTAATTGTAAATTTCATAAATCTGTTTTTTGAAACTACTACTTACGGAAGTGTCAAAAATGCTTATGGGAAAGAATTGGGTTAGTGATGGATAATGCTTTGATAACAGAAGAGTTCATTCTAATGTTCATTCTGCAAGATGATATATAAAATGTTTCACGGGGTCTGCATTTGTGTAAAGTTTAACGAACGGTAGTAACATCATAGAGCAGTCAACTCTATTGTTGACCAGTGTCCAGTGTGTGTATAAACAACACTGCTGATATTTCTCTTCTCTCGTTTAATTTAAAAACGTGCACCTCACGTCTAATATTCTGATACTCGTCATATTCAGGATAACGATCATATATTTTATAATACAGATACTTAAGGTATTAGTTATGAACAGTTTCAATTTTAAGTCACGTAAATTGGTACTGGGATTTCGTATCTTATTAGCAAATTCTAGTTTTGACCTAACTATGGAGCTATAAAGGAACTTAATCGTTTTCATATTCTTATAAAAAAAAACTAGATTTTTTAACGAATTTTTTACAATGCTGTCCACATGGTCATCCCATTTTAGGAATAAACTAAAAACTAGTCCCCAGTCTTTGTAATTCTGAACACGTTTCAAATCTTTGTGGTTAATTTTGTAGTGCATATACACAGTGGGCCAAAAAAAAACTGTACAAAGTGTAAATACTTATAATTCGAATAATTATTAGTGAATTAAATTATTTCTTTGAAAAACGAAATGCTCGCACTTTGGAGATTGAAAATATATTTTATTTGCAATAATACAACGGTTCACTTCGATTTTATTTCACTCTAATGAAGACAAGCACAACGGTGTAATAAAACAACCATTGTAAATATACTTGTATTTATTTTGTCTAAACCATACTTGTATAAAATTATTACAAAGATATATTATACATCAGCCAATTATTTCGCTAGAGATAGATGTGGGTGTCTGCCTGTCTGCCTTCTGCGCAATTGAACAATAGAGCCACTGTTTGAGAAAATGTGCAAGGTTGCTAAAAAATAAACCGGATTAATTTCTAGGGAATCATTGTGGTCTAATAGTATATATCGAAATTCAATCAAATATGTCTGTTAAACGTATGATACATGCAGTTATTAATTACTTAATAAATACAATTGTCCTATATCTAGTATTATTGTTATTCACGGTATATGTCTTTATCTGATTTTAATAGTCGAATAAAGTCGAATAACTAACGTTATTACAATTACATGCTAAAGACCGTGCACAAAAGGCAAGATTAAAATCAAAATTTTAAAATAAAACCCTGAAAATAAAAATTAAATAAAGCCAAATAAAAGCTATTAGATCACAGTAATATATTAGTAAAAAATAATCTTCAGTTAGCAGGTTAAAAGTTTGAAGTAGTTTCGTTGCAAAGTTGCTAAAAATAATTAAACAATGAAGTCATTGTTTGAAAATCGGCACGACTAATACTCAAGATTATTACAATTACATGCTAAAGACTGCGGACAAAAGGTATGATTAAAATGAAAAAAAATAAAAATAAAACCCTGGGAATAAGAATTAAATAAAAAATATTAGACCACAGCAATAGATTAGTAAAAAATAATCTTTAGTTAGCAGGTTAAAAGTTTGAAGTAGTTTCGTTGCAAGGTTGCTAAAAATAATTGAACAATAAAGTCATTGTTTGAAAATCGGCACGACTAGTACTCAAGATTATTACAATTACATGCTAAAGACTGCGGATAAAAGGTATGATTAAAATAAAAAAAAAATAAAAATAAAACCCTGAGAATAAGAATTAAATTAAATAAAAGCTATTAGACCACAGCAAGATATTAGTAAAAAATAATCTTTAGTTAGCAGGTTAAAAGTTTGAAGTAGTTTCGTTGCAAGGTTGCTAAAAATAATTGAACAATGAAGTCATTGTTTGAAAATCGGCACGACTAATACTCAAGATTATTACAATTACATGCTAAAGACTGCGGACAAAAGGTATGATTAAAATAAAAAAAAATAAAAATAAAACCCTGAGAATAAGAATTAAATAAAATAAAAGCTATTAGACCACAGCAATATATTAGTAAAAAATAATCTGCAGTTAGCAGGTTAAAAGTTTGAAGTAGTTTCGTTGCAAGGTTGCTAAAAATAATTGAACGTGTCAGGTCATTTTGGTATTTTAAGTAGCCACCTGGGCTTTAGGGCAGCGTGCCCGTATGCTAAACCCTTTTAGTTACTTATTTGGCTCCATCGCCTAATTCTACAATAATGATTTTGCACATATTTGACCCCAAACGCAGTATTTCTCGTCAGTTGGAGCACCCCTTTGCTGCTACTTTGGCAGCCGGGTGTTATCACTCGCAAGAATTCCGAAACTTCTAGAAGTCATTCCGTTGAGGCGCTTCGCCATTGGCTGCCTTTGATACCGGAATTAATTTGTTTTGTGGAGCGCATCGCCATTGGCTGTCGAGAGTCACGTGGCAACGCCGTTTGGCTCACGCCACTTCAAGCGTCCTAACGCTTTTTGCTTTGAGGAGTTCAGCTCTGGCCGTTGATCGAAGGAGGTCGCGTGTGGTTGTGTGAGTGGCACGTCTTTACGTCGAGGCGTAGGTGTGTGAAGGGCTTCTTGGGGCCAGTTCTGCGTTGGTGAGAAAGGGGGCTTTCCCCTTGCAACTCGCTGTTTCGAGGATCTTTCTAGGCAGGACGAAGTACGCCTTTTTTGTCGCTGTAGCGTGCTCTCAGGAGAGCGTCCTAACGTCGCCATTTCGGCGGATTCCAGCCCATTTACCCCTAATGCCGTGTTTTGGCGATTGAGCTGCCACAGACTGCCGCCTTCTACCAAATGACTGCACGCCACTCTCATGGACCGTCTGCGGACTAAGGTATTTGTAATTGCAACCATTTAAACATAGTAACTGTCACTTGTGCGAGCGTTGGTGCTTTGTGCTCAACTTTATGTGGGCGGATGCATGCCCCTTGCTTGCTTGTCGCGGCTTTTAATGCCGGTTTGAGGCCACCATGCTGCAAGACGCTACTTTGGTAGCCTGCCAGTAAGTTCATGTGCGCGAGTTTCGCGTTTCATCGCCTAAATAACTAAAGAACTCTGCGATCATGATTTGGTGTTACGTTTGTGCTAATTTTTAATTCAGTAACGTTAGGTGCGCGAGTTTCGCTATATTGTACCGATTAATACCAAAATAGAATTAACGCCTCGCCGTGCTGGGCCTGGCGCGCCCTAAGCTGTTCGAGTTTTTCTTTGTTTATGTTTGCGAGGGCTTTGTGCTTTGCTTCCTAGGTGTTAACCGCAGATCGGCGACTGTTATCGCGCACTAACGCGCCCTTTTGCCGGAGCGCGTATTTTCTCAACTGTACTCTAATATGTTCATTAGCATAGCGCGTCCATCAGCTGATGCTTAACGTAAGTAGTAACATAAGCTTGGCGTCACGATTTGTTGCCCAGATGTAATTGGCGATCAACAGACGCATATTTAGTTAAGGGACGTATTATTCCTATTCGACCTGTGCATGCTTTGTTTCAGATAGCGCCTTTTACAATGTAAAGATTGGTGTACGGCGAGACGTGAGAGATCAGAGCGTGCAGGTAGGTCCAGTGATTGCGCAGTCTCGGCCAAAGAGTCCCAATATTACCATTCCGAAATTGTTATTTGAGCTTGCAGCTCATGAGAATTCTTATCGACGGAGTATCTTGAATACTTCGCTCCCGTTTAACCGCCCAGGCCCGGTTATTCGAGTTAAGACAGGCTTGGTGGCGCCCTCACAATTTTGACGTACCCTATATATATGCCTCAACACGCTTGCCCAGAACGTATCGTGTGACTCACGCCCGACTCCCTGAGCGTTCCAGCCGTGGCCCTTTAGCCTGTTTCTAGCAAATCTCAGGGCAAGTGTGCCAGTTTTCCAGGACTGATTCCGTGGTGCGATGCTCACCTTGGGTGGGTGTCGTAAAGTTGTTTTAATACCGTAACAAACGATGAAGTCATTGTTTGAAAATCGGCACGACTAATACTCAAGATTATTACAATTACATGCTAAAGACTGCGGACAAAAGGTATGATTAAAATTTAAAAAAAAAATAAAAATAAAACCCTGAGAATAAGAATTAAATTAAATAAAAGCTATTAGACCACAGCAATATATTAGTAAAAAATACTCTAATTAATAAGGATGCTATATACACGATACCCAACGGTGACGGACAGTTCATTTTTGCCGGATAAAAAACTTATCTCGATTGTTTAGAAATCAGGTTCGGATACCCGTTTAATGGAAACATTTTCTTGAATTTCTGCTAAGACACAAGATTGGTGGTAACAATATATATAATTATACTATTTGCGATTATTATAATGCACACAGGTAAAATTATTACAAATATACAGGGTGAGGCACATAAAGTGTTACAGAGCAATAGCACTCAAACTATTGATCATATCAAAAAAATTTTCAGACAAAAGTTTCAGTGTTCGAGAAGGCCGTCATACTGGACCACCCTATTTTTTTATCGGTGGAGGCGCTGAAACTACGTCAAGGTCAACTCCACTTTTTTAAATGGAACCATGTATTTTTTTTCGATGACATTATTACCGATTTGAAGACAAATTCAGCGACCTGAAACACAAGGTCATTCTAGTCAAGCAAAGTATGAAAATAGTCGAAAAATCGAAAAATGCAACAGTGCAACAAACACGAGTCAACACGGCGGTGCACCACCCCATTATGCTCTATGTTTAAGACAAGTGATGAATGAGATTTTTGGCGAAAAGTGGATAGGAAGAGACGGTCCTGTAGCTTGGCCCCCTCGATCGCCAGATCTAACATCAGCAGATTACTTTTTATGGTGTTTTGTCAAAGATCGCGTAATGGCGGTAGCACCTACCACGCCTGACGACATGAAAAACAGAATACGACGAGCATGTACCGAAATTACACCACAAATGTTAGCTGAAGTTAGACGGTCTTTTCATCAGCGAATTAACAAGTGCTTACAAGTCAAGGGTAATCACTTCGAGCATCTTCTGCAGGTAGAACCAAACCAAGGTTAGTGGATCGTTTGAAAGTGATTATTCCGATATTTTTCGATTTTTTGACTATCTTCATACTTTGCTAACTGGAATGACCTTGTGTTGCAGGTAGCTGAATTTGTCTTAAAATCGGTAATAATGTCATCGAAAAAAAAATACATAGTTCCATTTAAAAATCTGGAGTTGACCTTGACGTAGCTTCAGCGCCTCCACCGATAAAAAAATAGGGTGGTCCAGTATGACGGCCTTCTCGAACACTGAAACTTTTGTCTGAAACATTTTTGGATATGATCAATAGTTTGAGTTCTATTGCTCTGTAACACTTTATGTGCCTCACCCTGTATATTATGCATCACTGGCCAACCTGACAAGTTCCTGTAACCGGTTTTATAAGTATTGACATGAAGAATTTAAGTTGTTAAGTTGACTGTATCAGGTTTTCACGAAAAAACTAAAGCCCCTACATGTCAGATTCTTGGATCAAGTATTGAATCTACATTTTGTTCGTATTTGCTTGCGACTGGATTGTAGCAGCGTTTGTGTTTTAGCCATAACACTATATGTTTTAACTACATTTTTTTATTCTGATTAGTCTCCAAAACAACTGAATTATTTGTATTTGAAAAATTTCAAACTCATCGTTTACACCCAACTTTGATTTGAGCAAATTTATTTGCAGTTTTTTTAAGGAATCGATTGCTATTTGCGGGTTATTAATAGTCAAATCTTTTTGTGATAATCATTCTCTATTTGAATTTGAAAAAATTTCTATTTGATATACAGTGTGTCTGCTTAAGCTCGCACCATATGGAAAACTTTTTTATTATTAATTTTACGAAAAAAAGTTAGAGTGAAACCGGAACAAAGAGCAAAGGAAGGAGTAGGAATAATAGTCACAGAGGAGATAAACAAAAGAATAACTGATTTTAAGGCAATCAACTCGAGAATAATAGCAATTAGTATAAAAATGGAAGAAACAATTAACATCATACAAATCTATGGGCCAGTAGAAGGAACAGCAGAGGAAGAAATGATAGAGTTCTACACAAATCTACAACAAATACTAGATGAAATGAAAGAAGAAAATGAGAAGACAATAATAATGGGAGACTGGAACAGTAGAGTAGGGAAGGACTATAACAGAGGAATGGGATGTATGGGAATATATGGGGAAAATACACTAAATAGGAATAGAATAAAAATGATAGACTTCTGTAAAGGTAACGACCTAATAATAGGAAACACAATGTGGGAACAAGCAATCGAAGACAAATACACATTTGTGGCTGAAGAACGAAAAGCAACACAGACTAGTAAGAGCAAGTTACCAAGTAAGACTGAACATCAACGGAGAAATAAGAAAATATAATAGTTTAGCGATATATAAGCTAAAAAATATGGAAAACAAAGAAAAATACCAGAAGGAGAAAGATTTAGAATTCCAAAAACTGGAGAACAGAAAAACAGACTAGACTTTAGAAGAAAGATGGATAACATTCAAAGAGACACTGCTGAAGATAACAGAGAAAATATGTGGGAAGAGAAAATATAATAATTACGTCAAAAGGACGAGGTGGTGGAATAGCGACATACAAAGACTGACAAAAGAAAAGAAAACAGCATGGAAGCAATATATACAAACAAAAACACAGAAAGACAGAGAGGAATATAATCGAAAGAGAAATATAGTGAAAAACGCAGTCAAAAGAGCAAAAACGGAATCCTGGAAGGAGTTTGGAGAAGAAATAACAGAAGTACACAAAACAGACTATAGAAAATTCTGGACAAGAATAAAAAGATTAAGAGGGGATAAAAGGAAAGAAATAAAAGCAATTAAAAACATGCAGGGGCAAACACTAACAGACACAAAAGAAATACTTGAAACTTGGAAAGAACACTACAGAAATAAGTATAACACGACAGTGCCAGATGATAAAATAACAAGAGGAGAACAAGCGGAACAGCAACAAAAAATTAAGAGAGAAGAAGTCGAAGAGGCAATACAAAAAATCAAAATTGGAAAAGCAAGTGGAGAAGACGGCATAGCACCGGAGATGATTAAATGGCTGGGAAAAAAAGGAATAAACTGGATATGGGATATCTGTAAAGAAGGGTGGGAAAAACAAAAAATCCCGAGGGATTGGGAAAATAACCTGTTAATTCCGATATACAAGAAAGGAATACAGACGCAGTGCGAAAACTATAGACCAATCTGCTTAGCTCAAACCAGCTATAAGCTACATACAAAAATCTTGGAAAAAAGATTAAGAGAACATGTGGAATCGAAATTGGGAGAGGAACAGGCAGCATTCAGACCGAACAGACAGACAAACGATAACATATATATATATATATATATATATCAAGAAATATAATAGAGAGAAAGGTAGAAGAAGGAGAGGAAGTATACCTAACATTCATCGATCTAAAAGCAGCTTTCGATACGGTAGATAGAAGGGAAATATGGAAAACCCTGGGAGAACTGGAAGTACCTAGCAGGCTGATAAACGCAGTAAGAAGTACATATGAAACAGTAAGAGCAAGAGTGCAAATGGTGGGACAAAGATAAGATGAATTCAAAATGAGTAAAGGAATAAAACAAGGAGATAGCTTAAGCCCTTTACTATTTATCATTATTATGGACAAAATTTTTAAACAAATTACAGAAAAATATAACCGAATAGATACAGCCATAGGGTACAGAAACCTAGAAGCTGTTAAAGTGAGCAGTCTGCTATACGCAGACGATGTGTTACTGATAGCAGATAAGAAGAACAAAATGCAAAATTTAGTAAACGCCTGGACTAAAGAAATTGAAAACATAAAAATGGAAATAAATACAAACAAAACAAAAACAATGATTGTAAATGAAAAAGAAACAGACACCGAGATTGACAAAGAAATCAAATGCAAGAATAAATTATTGGAAAGAGTAACATACGAATTTTTGGGAAGTATAATAACGGAGGATGGGAAAATAGATGCTAAGTTAACAAACAAAGCTAATAAATCAACAAGATTATATTACTCAATAAATAAAACAATACTAGGCCATAAGGACATAGACATAGAGGTGGAAAGAAGAATACATAATGTAATAACGATACCAACAATTACATACGCTTGTGAAAACTGGACTTTAAGAAAAAAAGACGAAAGCAAAGTAAATGCTATAGAAATGAAACACCTTAGAAAAATTGCTGGAAAAACTAAATGGGACAAGGTAAGAAACGACATGATCAGAGAAATAACAGAACAACAGCCAAGAATGGAAAAAATAAAAACGAAACAACTGAACTGGTATGCGCATATAGTAAGAATGCAACCGGACAGAATTACAAGAAAAATAATGGAGATGGAAAAACCAAGGAAGAGGCAAAGGGGAAGACCAAGAAGAAAATGGATGGACCAAATCCAAGAATTTGGAATGGATAGAGGAAAGACGGTAGAGGAAATGAAAATCCTAGCAAGAGACAGGAAAGAATGGAGGAAATGGATACAGGACAAGGAACCCACATCCGACGCCTGAAAAGGCATAAGGATTAGCGAAGAAGAAGAAGAAGAAAAAAAGTTAGTCTTTCTTTATAAAAAGTTCTGCATGGTCCAAAACCTAAAATGCAATCATCAGATATCAATTTTTTAAGCCGTATACGAGGAATGTCAAAAAATATGAATTGTTTTCAAGAGTAAAGTATCTTTATTTGTGACAATATCGAAAATTGTTATTAAGAAAAGTTGATTAGAATTGAAAACAACGTTGAAATATCCAATTACACCTATCTACGATGAAAATCAGGTTTTGTTATTTTTCACATTTTTTAAAAGTTGTTTCATCATCAAATTAAGGTTTTAGATCAGAAGGAGTAAGAAACTATTCGCGTGCGCGGCGCCAGCATCGCTAAAAAATTAATTTTAGTCAAGTAGCAAACCATATTAATGCCAACTGTAATTACAGTTTTTATTGCTTTCAAGCAGAACTCTAGTTTCCATAATCTTCGGGACGCAAGGCCCGAGCAAAAACCCGTTTGAATTCTCTCGCTATTGTACCACCTGCTTTTCTGAGAAAAACTACGATTTTATGCGGACCATAAAAGCTAAAAGTTTTGTCGGCATTAATTCTTCATTAATCGATTGCATTTCTGTGCTCACACACGTGTAACAGTAATAAATCAAGTGAAATTTAACATTAACAGTAAAAATTACAACTTTATTAGTTTTTCGATGCTCAAAAAATAAAGAGCTTTCAATATAAAACATATTTAGTATAATAAGTAATTTTTAGTAAATATAATGTATGATACATACAATAAATGGCTAACATAACAACATTTAAAGGAGTAGAATATATACACAGTGTCCGCCAAAAAGTCGGCATAATATGGGAAAAAAATTATTTTTGATTTATCAAAAAAACTTTTTACGTCAATAGTTTGTGCTTGTCTAAAAACCTATTTAGCCCCTATCATATATACTGAGTGATTTTCACTTGTTTAGAAAATGGAGTGTTTCAAAATTGTTAAAATCCGAAAAGTGCTATTTTTCGGAAATTAAGTAAGCTTTCAATGACATTTTTTTAGAGTGTGTCATTTTTAGCTAACTAAACCATCTCAAGGCGAGAAAACCCCTAATTTTCTTTAAATTTAACTAAAACTGAATTTTTGAGTTTTTTAAAATATTTTTCAAAATTTCACATAAGTATCAAGACTTAAAATACAAAATTTTTTTATGTGAACACTTTAAAAATTTATAATTGGGAAAAATAATATAAAATGTTGATTACATTTTTAGATTTTTTATTATTTACCGAAAAGTAGTATGTTTGCATAATTTTTACGTCTTCTATGCAAGGCACTTTTTAGGAGAAACATTTTTCAATTCTAAGCAATATCTATTTAAATAGCTTCTAGAAACTCTAATTCAGCCCTGTTAATGAATTACTGTTACAAAATCCTGTAAATGTTCTTTTACAGTTGTCTAAATGAGATTTTTCTATATCAAATTACAAGTTCTAAAAAAAACCTCATTTAGATAACTGTAAAAGAACATTTACAGAATTTTTGTAACAGTAAATCATTAACAGGGCTAGATTAGGGTTTCTTGAAGCCATTTAAATAGATATTAAGTAAAAGTGAAAAATAATTCTCCTAAAAAGCGCCTTGCATAAAAAACGTAAAAATTATGCAAACATATAACTTTTTTAGCTAAAGTTAAAAAAATTAGAGGTTTGCTGGCCTTGAGATTGTTCAGTTAGCTAGAAATAACATACTCTAAAAAATCTCATTGAAATCTTACTTAATTTCTAAAAAATAGCACTTTTTGGATTTTGAAAATTTCGAAAAACTCCATTTTCTAAATAAGTAAAAATCACTCGGTATATATGATAGGGGCTAAATAGGTTTTTATGAAAGCACAAATTATTGACCTAAAAAGTTTTTTTTTTGAAAATACAAAAATAAAATGTTTTCCCATATTATGTCAAATTTTTGGCGGACAAGGTATACCGGGTGACAATGAGACTAAGACCATGCTTATATCTTCTTTATTTATGAATAGATTTGGATAAAATTTTATACCAAGATAGTAAACATAATTTCTGATTGGCCGATAGATATAGTCAAAATGGCTGACTTCCGGTTTTACCGGAAATGATAATAACTTTGATTTTTTAAATGAAACACCCTGTATATTTTAAGTTTTTCTGAATCTACGAGTCAAATTACATATAATAGTCTTGTCAAATTTCAATTTTTTTAAACAAAAAAATGATTTTTTTAATTTTCATTTTGTACCATAGAAGGCCTTCACTTGGAAAAATGTATTCTAATTGACTCTAGCAACAATAATAACTATTTTATCAATAAGGTCAATAACAAACCTTCAATAAATGAATATAGTTTGCTAAACTCGTTTTTTAAGAAAAAGTCACTTTTTTTAAATGGCACCTACTAAGGTCCATCTTGCCATTAGACAGAAAATGCAATTACCAATCTAACGATATGCATTATGCACTACTCTATCTTTATCTGAAACTGAAAATTAATTAATCAATTATTTTTTTAAATATTTTTATGTAATAACTAATAATACCTAAGCAAATTTGGTAACACTGTTGTATGTAATTTGAGTCGTAGATTCAGAAAAACACAAAATATACAGGGTATTCCATTTAAAAAATCAGAGTTGGTAAATTTCCGCTAAAACCGGAAGTTAGCCATTTTGACTATATGTATCGGCCAATCAGAAAATATGTATAGTATCTTGGTATAAAATTTTATCCAAATCCATTAATAAATAAAGAAGATATAAGCATGGCCCGAGTCTCATTGTCACCCGGTATATGTATTATTGCTGAATTTTTCTTATTTTACTAAACATTTTTTATATTACTCGTCCAGTTTTCTGTGTTTTGTCGGTTCGGCATTCTTGTTTACTCTTTAGGTTCTGAAGATTCAGAATCGCTAGCTTAATTTAGGAATACATTATTTTTGAGCTCCATTTGCTCAACCATTTTCTATTATATTCGCACTACTCCAAACCCAACTTCTCAAATAGGTATACTTTAAAATTTCTTCATAATTATTACACATTTACTGCATCACTTACCTCCTTTTTTTGTATTATTTGAATTAATTGTAGTTATAGTCTAGGAGAGTAGGATAGGTCGATTTTTTTTATGTTCAATTGCATCGTAAAGGCCTTGTTTATAAAACTGTTTAAAGTCCATAAAGTTGCACTTTATTGTACTAGTACCATAATGATAATGCAATTTGGAGAGTGAACTGTCACTGTCAAGTAAATGTTAGTATAAAACCAAAAAATTACTTTAATAAAAACAATAAATTCGAACATTAACAAGAAACAGTTATTATAAATGAAAAATCAACGATTAATTATTATTATGGTAATGAATATTTACAACACATTTGTTGTTGTCTTAGATGTTCATCATGAAAAATCTGTCAATAGATATTTATTTATTATTTAAGTTAAAAAGCAGCGGAGCATAAAGCTTTGCATGCAATTTATGCATAATCCAACTTTATTGACTCATCCTATTTATTAGCCTAGCTCGGCCATACAATAGACTTGTTCAATAAAGTCTTAGATTATTTACTTCTTTCGTAAATAGCTATTTTCGATTTCCATTAGGACACAGTAAAAAACTTGCTTTGCCGGGCTTGTAAAAAAATAATTCTGTTATGTAGTATTTACCAGCGACTCTCTTCTGCGAACGGATGTTTTTTTTAAAGAAAATCTAGTATGATACACGCACACAATTTCCTTTTACAGTGATCTTATAAGTAGCCAAAAAAATTTAATTTTTAAGCATTTGTCAAAAATTACAAATTCTACAAAAACCGTACAAAATAGGCGTTAGTTGAAGCGACTAATTTTCACATATAATCTCATAAGAGCATTAATTCTTTCCGGAAATTTTTTTGAGTGCGTTCCAACAAAGTCGTATTAATTTGCCAGAGCGGGACGCTAGGGCAAATTAGGACGTTGTTGGGATGCACGAAAAATAATTTCCGGATATGAATTAATGCTCGAATGCAGATTCGGTAAGAAAATCGTAACGATACAAACCCTAAAAAGAAGTAATGTCTATCTACAAAGAATTTCCAAGAAATTTTGTTGTTGTCTTAGTTACTGCTCGTGAACTAATTTTTCTATTGGTCATTAATGAGTGTCGTACGATTTTCTCTAAAATTTTAAGCTGAATTCAAAAAAGTAATAATATACCTATTTAATATAGGAATTAATAAAAACAAAGAAAAAGAAACAAAATAAACCCATTTTAGAGGTATTCAACTCGAAAATACCTATCTCACATCAATACACATTAAAAATGTAACCTTTGAAAAAAATCGTTAGAACCGTTTTTGTAGGAAATTGAAAAAACTGAAAAATCACAAGAGTAAACACCAAACTTCCGGTTATTCGAAGTTCTTCAAAAGCTTGCGGTCGCGCATCTAGATAGTACACATATGAAGTTTCAACGCCATACCTCTTTTCGATTTTGAGATATTCTGTTCACAGACAGACAGATAGACCAATGAACAAAAATATGTTTTTTGAGTTCAGGGGACTCTAAAACGTGAAGATCTGTTGGAAACTCAATTTCGAATTTTTGGGGTGAATCCAATACTTCCTTTATCGTAAAAGGAAGTAAAAATACTAAAAACAGAGTTTTTTGTTTAAAAAAGTGCAAAGTAGTCAAAGTAGATAAAATACTGTATGATACCTCGTTTATAAGGCATTTTGTCGCACTTACTCCTTTAGGGCACTCCTCGCTCCGCTCGTCGTACCCTAAACCCGTGCGTGCTACAAAATGCTTCTTATAAAACTTGTATCATAATATATGTACTATTGCGCAACCGTGCTGAAAAGTTTACCGTTGTTAAGTTCCGCTTGTAGCCCGCGGACTCGTGCCGCAATTTACGTGTGCGCTCACAAAAGTACTCATATTTCTTTCCGCTCGTAATACATAACATCGTTTTACACGTTGCACTACCCCTAATAAAGTCATAAATATCGATCGTCTACCTACGTCCGTCTGCTACTCATTTCTAGAATTTTCTGTCTGGTTTGTTTATTGGATTATGCAACTTTAGTAGCGACATCTACAAGAGAAGCGTTCAACTACAAAATACATCTGTATTACCGGCTTTTTAAATTAACCCATAAAATAAATGGCGGCAAATTTGAAATCCTGCAATATCTTTGGTCAAGCTGCAATTGTAGAGGAAATTTAAATAATAATAAACATGCACGGTTATGTATTGATTTTTACTTGTATTTTATTATGACATAGTTTTCTTTTTTCGATAATTTTTTTTAATAATTTTTTTTTAAATTTTTGTTTAAATTTTATTTTAGCGGTTTTTTTAATATCTCGTTTTAAAGGTATTACAAATTTATGTCTGTACGCCAAATTTCGCTCCCATATCTTCTTTCGTCTCCGAGTATAGCTTGACCAAACTTTGAAGACTACTGATCTACCACCTTAATGCAACATAGAGGTTACGAGAGGTAAAGGTTATCAAAGTTTTAACGAATAAAGAGATAACTAAAAAAGTTTCCGATATTGTCAAAAATAAAGTTTTCCATATGAAAAACTTAAATTTTTTAAACCTGTTACAGAACAAATGCAAAGTGTTGCAAAAGAGATAAATAAAAGAGAGAATCCTCCATCACAATTTAAGCCTTTCAAATTGAAAAAGGAAGAGAAAGTTAAATACAGTTATGATGATGATAAATATAATCTTAAAAGAAAAATTAAATACGATTATGACGCGGATGATGATGATGATAATGAATATAGCAATATATCAAATCCTCCAAAACTAGAATTATTTACACCAAAACCGGCTGATGAAGTATTGTGTTAATCCGCCGAAGATGATCCTAATACGACTATAACAAACAAATTTCAGCCTCAAGCTATAAGCTGTTTCTTAGAACAGTATGATGAGCTTCCTAGGAAATATGTAAGCAATTATCTTATAGAAAAAACAAATCTAGGGAGGTATGGTATTAGATATGATTTTGATAAAAACTAATTTTATTTTGGCGGAGATGAGCTAAATATTAAGGGTTCAGATGTAATTGTAAAAAATGTGCACTATGCAGGTACGCCTGGTTTGTACGAATTACTATTTAAAAACGATCCTCAAATAACTCCAACACCAACAGATAGAGCAAATTATAATGATATTATAAACAGAACAAATGCGGCGCATAGAAATTTTGATAAAAATGAACAGAGGTAGGTTTCAACCAAGGGAAATACCAGAAATTTATAAAATCTGACCTGTCATCATCACCCTCGCCATCATCGATATCATTAAGGACTACAAAGCGTACTGGTAAAGGTATGCAGCAGATGTTCAAACAAGTTAGCAATAAACCGTTGGATTATGTTTACTGGGATGATCCGAATGAGTTAGTCGATCGATTAAAGTTACTGTATTCCTCAAGCATCTGGCCATACAAATCATATAAATGAAATTGTTAGTATAATAGAAGAGTTAAAAGAGTCAGGAATATTGAATAAAGCCAGTTCGACAATGTCGGAAACAGCACGAGGAGATCGTGACACCCCAAACAGAGATGACAACAACACCTCTACCACAATAATTGACTGGTGCATAATATATTTGTAATAATTTTATACATGTACATTAGACAAATAAAATACAATTATATTTACAATTGTCGTTTTATTACACCGTCGTGCCCATAAAACCGTTACAGAAACATCTCGGGGTGACCAGTGGTCTATTTATTTATCGTTGCAAATTCTCAGACACTGATAATGGAGGCCATTGATCCCCTGATGTTCTGTAGTAGTAATTTTGGCAGCGCTAAATTAAGATCTATTTCAGTATTAATTTCCAACTTCCCTCTTCTTACTTCGTTAATAGTATGTCTGTCTGGTTGTTTGCCTGCCTACCTGTCTACCTGTCTAGCTGTCTACCTGTCTACTTGTCTAGCAGTCTAGCTGTCTACTTGTCTAGCTGTCTAGCTGTCCAACTGTATAGCTGTCTAGCGGTCTACTTGTCTACGTGTCTAGCTGTCTAGCTCTCTACCTGTCAGCTGTCTACTTGTCTATCTGTCTAGCTGTCTACCTGTCTACATGTCTACTTGTCTACCTGTCTAGCTGTCTACCTGTCTACCTGTCTACCTGTCTAGCTGTCTACCTGTCTACCTGTCTACCTGTTTAGCTGTCTACTTGTCTACCTGTCTAGTTGTCTAGCTCTCTACCTGTCTAAGCAGTGCTTTCGAACGTATATTAAAACCATCGAATCTAAAATGGGTCTTACGTAAAAGAAAACAATATGTTATTAAATGGTACTGTTGTTAATAGCGGTATAGAAATATCCAAAATTTTTAACTCAGTTTACACTGCGAACTGTAACCTGTAAATCTTTACAGCACAATAATATTTCTTTAAGAACTTGCTTATTTCTAAAGTGAGGGATGCTGTGCTTCTGTACATAAATCCAACTGCAAAAGCGAAATAAATAACTATCGACTCAATTTCAAGACTGTGTATTTAATAAAGTACAGAAAAAAAACACGTGATATTTACATTCGGCGCTTACAAACACTGTCTGTAAATTTTCAGTCAATTTTAAGCAAATTTTTTAACCATACATTTATTTTTAGCAACCTTGCACATTTCCAGATTTCACGCCAAAACCCTGATCATAATTTGAATTTCCCACCAAAACCCTGAGCATTATTTAAATTTACCTCCAAAACCTGCGCAGAATTTGAATTTCCGGCCAAACCTGCGCAAAAACCCCAGCGCAGACGTGTGCCCGCGCAGACCTGCGCAGAAACCCCCAAACATCCAGTTTATTTTAGCAACTTTGCACATTCCCAGACGCTCACATTTACAAGTCTGGACAGGTCTGACATTTCGCGACATGCAAATATAGCCTCTATTAACACATGCAACACTGATAAAGGAGATGATATGTTAACTTATAAAACTGAAAGATGCTGGGTGGCTAAAAATATGATCAACAGACGACTCTTTCATCGCTCCGTTTTGTATTATAAAATTCTGCTATTTAAGACTACCAGTTTAGGATTGGCTTGCGGATGTCTTATACTGCAAAAACCAATTTTTATGCCTTGCTGTATTATTGTATTTATAAATCTCGGGTTTTTAAAATAAGTTGTATTATCTGCTAATATTTTCTTTAATTTTCCGAATTCTATAAAATATTCATTTACATAGCGTTCTTATAACCAAGGCGCTAACGCAAGAAGTAAACAAATTGCTGCATCACAAACGAAAGTGAGATTAGTCTTACAGGCTTCTACTAATATATCAAATAGAGATTTTTTCAAATTGAAATAAAAAGTGATTATCACAAAAAGATTTGACTATTAATAACCGGCAAATAGCAATCGATTCCTTAAAAAAATGCAAATCAATTTGCTCAATCAAATTTGGGTGTAAACAAAAAGTTTTAAATTCTTCAAATATAAATAATTCAGTTGTTTTGGAGAATAACCAGAATTTAAAAAAATTTAGTTAAACATATAGTGTCGTGGCTAAAACTCAAACGCTGCTACAAAATCCAGTCGCAAGCAAATACGAACAAAATGTAGATTCAATACTTGATCCAAGAATCTGGAATGTAGAAGCTTTAGTTTTTTCGTCGAAACCTGATACAGTCAACCTCACAACTTAAAGATTTTTTTAAGTTCTTCATGTCAATACTTATAAAACCGGTTACAGGAACATGTCAGGTTGGCCAGTGATGTATAATATATACTTGTAATAATTTTACCTGTGTGCATTATAATAATCGCCAATAGTATAATTATATATATTGTTACCACCAATTTTGTGTCTTAGCAGAAATTCAAGAAAATGTTTTCATTAAACAGGTATCCGAACCTGATTTCTAAGGAATCTAGATAAGTTTTTTATCCGGCAAAAATTAACTGTCCGTCACCGTTGGGTATCGTGTATATAGCATCCTTATTAATTAGAGTATTTTTTACTAATATATTGCTGTGGTCTAATAGCTTTTATTTAATTTAATTCTTATTCTCAGGGCTTTACTTTAATGTTTTTTTATTTTATTCATACCTTTTGTCCGCAGTCTTTAGCATGTAATTGTAATAATCTTGAGTATTAGTCGTGCCGATTTTCAAACAATGACTTCATTGTTCAGTTATTTTTACCAACCTTGCAACTAAACTACTTCAAACTTTTAACCTGCTAACTGAAGAGTATTTTTTACTAATATATTACTGTAATCTAATAGCTTTTATTTGGCTTTATTTAATTCTTATTCTCAGGATTTTATTTTAAAATGTTGATTTTAATCTTGCCTTTTGTGCACGGTCTTTAGCATGTAATTGTAATAACGTTAGTTATTCGACTTTATTCGACTATTAAAATCAGATGAAGACATAAACCGTGAATAACTATAATACTAGATATAGGGCAATTGTATTTATTAAGTAATTAATAACTGTCTGTATCATACGTTTAACAGACATATTTGGTTAAATTTCGATATATATTATTAGACCACAATGACTCCATACAATTAATCCGGTTTATTTTTTAGCAACCTTGCACATTTTCTCAAACAATGGCTTCATTCAATTAATCCGGTTTATTTTTTTAGCAACCTTGCACATTTCTCAAACAATGGCTTCATTGTTCAATTGCGCAGAAGACAAACAGACAGACACCCACATCTATCTCTAGCGAATAATTGGCTGTGTATAACATTTCTCATACAAGTCCGAACAGGTTTGAATCTCTAGACAATAACCTCATGTTTATCTGATTTAGCAAAAATCTCCAGACAGCAAAGACGTCAATGTTCAATTATTTTTTTGCAGTCGTGCAGATTTCTCAAACAATGAGCGTCATTGTTCAATTGTTAGATAATAACATTCGGCATCTGCAAGTCTTGAGAAGATGACTCACATCCTGTTGAGCCTGGGAAAATTTTGATAAGCGTAGAAATCTTGTATAAATTAGACTTTTAGCCCCAAAAATTCATCGTGAGAACCGGAAGTGGCCGAGGCCAATGACCCCGCTCTCGGCTAGGCCCGTGACCTTGACCCGGCTAGGCCAACGACCTTGACAAACCTGCGCAAAAACCCACGCGCAGACCTGCGCAGAAAACCTGCGCAGTGACACATTTTGCGCCAGAACCCGCCTAGGTACACTACTACGGGGCTATACACATCACACTGTGTATAATTAGTTTTCAAAGAAAATGTCAGAATTTTATATTTACTGACGTTAAATAGCAAATCATTGAGTTGGTTCCAATTAACAATGGTATCAAGACCGTCTTGCAATAATTCACAATCTATCTACTCGTCAAAATTTGAAGTGTTACACCAAAAAAAGGCTAGATTTAAAAATGCTCTAGAATGCTTAATAATTATCTAATGTTGATCAAGTTTTTGCAGTTTTGGAGGAAAATCCTCCAGCTTTGATTACTCTTAAAAATTCTGAACAATCCTAACAAATCTCTTATACAGGGTGTTGAACGTACGTGTTATTTCCATAATTTTTAGTTAAGTGCATGGCTTTAACCGAACATCCTGCATACTTTGATTTTATGTGAATATTTAGTATAGTATATTACCTATAAAAAAAATCTTATTTTTGTTTTTATCTGCAGTATGAAGAGAAATATAATTTTTTTTCTTAATCCTTGCATTTTATATCAATATTTTTATTTTACTATATTAAATTTCAAAGTTGGCTTTAAAAACAATATCGAAAATGTGTTTGAAATTTGGTGTAAATAAAACATTCTTTGCCAACATGGTGCGTCTAAATGAAAATATTAAACACTGCTATTCGCCTTATAGAGGCGGGAACTTCAAAAAAAAGAACTGCAAATATGGTATAGCAAGACCTCACAGGGCACGTATAGTGAATGAGTATATTGAAACCTACGGTATAAATCGAATGCCATGGCCTGCTTTATCGTCCAACCTGAATTCGATTGAGCAAATGTGAGACATTCTACAAAGAAGAGTTTCCGCTCGTATCAATCAATCACAAACATTGGATGAGTTACAAAGTGCTCTTTTGGAAGAATGGACGCAAATACCAAACTGGAGTATTAACAATCTAATAAGAAGCATGCTTCAACGCTGCGAAGAACTAGTTAGGTCGAGGGGGGGCTCCCACACATTATTAGCACTTAAGTTTTTAATTATGTTAATATTTCGTTGTTTCTTGTTAAACATTAAAATGGTTTTATACCGGAAAATGTTAAGTTTATTTCAAAAAATCATATTTTTTTAATACTGCAGATAGAAACTAAACCCAAAAAACATTTCATAGATGACACACTAGACTAAACATTGACATAAACGCAAAGTATACAGGGTGTTCTGTTAATGCAATGCACTTAACTAAATATTATGGAAGTGACACAGCTACGTTTAACGCTCTGTATAAAAGTTTGTATTGGAGCATTTAGAATTTTTCTCAAAGGCAATAAGATCTACATGATTTTCCTTCAAAAACGAAAAAATGATTAAAATTGGATGATCTTTAAGCATTCTAGAGTACTTTGAAATCTAGCGTTTTTTTTTTGGTGTCCCAGTTCAAATTTTGACGAGTATAGTTTGCTATCGATTCACAAATAGTAAAACTTGTAAAGAGTTAATAAAAGCAGGCAAGTCATTTATGAATACAAGAAACAATAATGGTCCTAAGTTACTGCCTTGCGGTACTCCCGACGATGTTATATATTTTATTCACAAACATATATGAAATAAAGTGATTACTGACTTTTAAAAGTTGGAAAATGAGCTATTACCAACTTTTAAACTTTTCAAACCGTCGGAAAAGTGATTGCCATGGCAGCGATCGGA
The DNA here is from genome assembly GCA_940337035.1 of Agriotes lineatus. Lineage (NCBI taxonomy): Eukaryota > Metazoa > Arthropoda > Insecta > Coleoptera > Elateridae > Agriotes > Agriotes lineatus. Next base: position 108,759,007 of record OW679201.1, on the reverse strand, counting down.
AAGTAATCAATGCCTACCGTTGTCTAGGTAGGGACACTAGAAATCTCGTTCATCCTTTCATGCGCGTCACAGCCTGTCGAATCATAATATAATATTTTTTTGCACTACTAGTCTGAGAACGTACCGTTATTGACCTATCTTTAGGTTATGAAGTTGATTTTCTCCACCACGGGAGAGACAGTAAAATAAACAATTTTCACCGTGGTAACTAATAAATTGCCAAGTTACCAAGTATGACTATTTTAATTTTGACGTTTTAAAGAGCTATAACTATTGTCAGGTTGACAGTTAAAATATTTTCGAAATTTTTTGGGAATTTAGGTATTAAGTCGTTTGGTAGTGAAAAAAATAGTATATACACCACGGTAGCGAATCGTCTTATAACCTTCGCGCTGCGCGTTCAGTATCTAATATGCTCTCAGGTTATAATACTGCGCTTCGCTACCTTGATGTATAATATACTATTCCAATTATCGTTTAGAATAAAGTGGTTGTGAATAAAATAGTATACATACCACGGTAAAAAGTTTCATACATGTCTCTAGATAAAGTTGAACTCGACGCTTCGCGTCTCTGTTAACTGCTTAATCTCTCGACAGTAATGAAACACTTTCCACCTCGTTATGTAATATACTATTTTAAATGCTGTTCCATTTAACTGAACGTATTGGTACCTATTTTGTAAACAAGAACTGAAAAAAGATTATCATGTTTATGTGGCAGCCGGATACATATAATTTATGAGTAACTATGTCACGCTTGACCTTGTAGAAAGCCTTAGCGAAATTAGTATAAATAACATCAGACTGTCCCTCTTTATCTAGAGTTTATCAAACAAATTAATCAACAAATGTCAACATTCGTATCCACTGAGCGGCCTTTTATAAAACCATGTTGTTTCACTGATATCCAGTTTCTAAAACAATAAAAAGGTTTTCGATAGATAATCTGCTCAAATATTTTAGCTGGAACTGGTAATACTTATAGGCACAGGTATATAATTTTCAATATCAGATTTGCATCCAGATTTATGTATTAGTAGCGATGAAATTTTACACTTATTATGTTTTTAAAACCAAATTAAAGAGTATGCACAAAAGATTTTCAAACCATTCGTGGCATGCTTTATATATGTAAGTGGGCATTACATCACCACCAGCGGATTTTGTCCTTTTTAATTGCTCCCTCCATCATACGAACACCTTTGGTGGTCGTCGCCCAAGTGAGGGCATTCTTCCTTAATTCAAGGGGTTAGACTAGCCACCTACCCCAGCCGCGACTTAAGACGGCTTATAATACCACACTCATTGTGTGGAAGTAACAAGCTCTCAGCCTATATTAAGAGGAAGAAGAATTGCTCACAGTGTTGAATTCAGACTGATTAGTCCAGGGGGGGGGATGAAACGTCTGGGGGGGTATTTTTACCTATTCCCGAGCAAACCACCCATTTTTTATAGATAATAATAATAATAATAGTCTTTATTTCTTGCCAATAAACAGAGTACGCATATTTAAAAAACAAAACCTATAGTAAAAAAAACAGGTTAATAGCAAGAAATCTCAAGGCGCAGTTCAGGTGAAAGACGCCTGTTCTTCCACAGAACCTTGAAAGATCTATAGCAAAGAAAAAAAAATAGCGGCTGCCTAAATTATAATTATAGTAATTATTCAGTGAAATGACTTAATCTTAACTTAATTTGTACACAACTTTAATTTATATTTCCAATAATATGACAAAGTTACAGGATTGATTAGGATTTAAATCGTGATAGTCACCCATCTATGAACAGCTTAATTGATTTTGGAAAAACAATAGTAATTTGATTTAATTTAGGGATTGTCTGTCAAATAGAAATTTGCGGTAATGTGTTTTGAATGAAGGTACGGACAACACTTTTAGTTCAGCAGGAATAGTACTGTAGCACTTAAATAACTGATAGCTATAGCTACGCTCAAATAAAGTAGTTTTGTGCAGAGGTGGTGTGATGGTACCTTTAAATCTGATATTTATGTTATGCACATCTTCACGAAATGATATTTTGCGAAATAGATATGAGGGTTTTCTCTGACATATTATTTTATGAAAGAACATTGCACTTTGCAGCTTTCGTCTGTTTGCCATATTCAACCAACCGACTTCGGATAATTTATAAGAGACGTGATCGAATTTTCTGATACCGAAAATAAGTCTTAGGCAGAAGTTTTGTACTCGCTGGATTTGCTGCGCCACATCGAGAGTAAGACAAGGACCATAAATTTGACAAGAAAACATAAAGTGAGAAAGCACAAGAGATTCACATAAAACCGTTTTCGCTTTATAAGAAAAGTAATGCCTATGCGGATATAAGAATCTTAGATTCATATACCTAAGCTCTCTGTAGACAGATAGCAACATGTGACTTAAATCTCAAGTTTCTATCCATAGTGAGTCCCAGGTTGCGAGCTTCATTGACGACTGGTAAGGGGATCCCGTCAACTTTTGCATCTATAATGGTTTCCAGGTTAGCAGTGTCTTTAAGGTTGCCAAATAACATTATTAAAGATTTTTTGGGATTTAATTTTAAGCAATGTTGATTGGAGCTATTAGAAATATTATTCAGATCCGAATTGATATTGTACATAGCGTGCAAATAATTATCAACAAAGAAGGAGTAATATAATAATTGCGTATCGTCCGCATACATGTGCAATTTGCACGCATTTAGATTTTTGTAGATATTGGATGTATAGATTATATAGAGAATAGGACTAAGAATAGAGCCCTGTGGAACTCCCCGAACAACTTCTCTAGAATCAGAACTGCCGTTGCACAATTTCACAGCTTGATTTCGACCACCAAGATAACTAGCAAAAAGATCTACGGAATCAGGGGTTAAACCTATGTAACTGAGCATATCACACAATAGAGAATGGTTAATTATGTCGAAAGCCTTACTATAGTCAAGCAGGATCAAAGCTGTAACCATACCTCGGTCCGAAGCTCTGAATATATCGTCAGTAACAGAGGCAAGAGCTGTAGTACAACTATAACCTGGGCTGAAGCCTGATTGACATTCCGGAATAATTCTGTATTTTTCTAAATAATTTCTCAATTGAGTATCAATTACCCCCTCCAAAATTTTGGACAAAGTTGGAAGAATACTAATTGGCCGTAGATCTTTATATTCCTTAGGATGTGCCGTTTTAGGAATCGAAATAACCATAGCATTCTTCCACACGGAGGGAAATTTGTTAGCAGCTAGACAAGAATTTACTATATGAGTTACGTAAGGTAAGATTAGTGGACAGCAGCACTTAATAGTATATGTATTAATACCATCTGTGCTCGTGCTATTACGTTTGAGTTTGCTAATGATTGATTCGATTAGTGATTGGTTAACAAAAGAAAATTTAAAGGTGGTATTGCTGTCAAGTAATTTGTTATTTCTGTAGAATTCACTGAGTACAGCAGTATTGTTTTGGATTACTGGAATAGAATCAATAAAGTAGTTGTTGATTTCATTAGGATTAAGGAGTTCACCAGGCAAGTTGTGTTTGACCCCGCTCCCTATATTTAAAAACTTGAACTCTTTCCACATAGATTTTCAATGCCGATTACCCAAGACAAATTCAAAGTAAGCTTTCTTTTCTCTTTTGATAGCTTGCGTGGTGAAATTAAACATCATTTTATAGTAATTCCACGGAGTAGTTTTAGATTTCTTAAACCTTTGCTTAGATTTGTCTCTTAGAAACATTAGTAATTTAATATTATCAGTTATCCACGGGGTTCTCTTCTTGGTAATTCTACTTCTAATGATCGGAGCATGACTATTTAACAATGAGATTATATTGTTACACAAAAAAAAACTACTTTGTCGTTAACATTAGGAATCTGGTAAATCATCTGGAAGGGTATCTGACTCAATTCATTGTAAAATGTGGCTAGGTCAAAGTGTTTAAAGCATCTGTAGGTGACATATTTTGGATAAACTTTAGATGTAGCAAGCGACATACTACAATAGACCAACTCGTGGTCAGAGAGGTGTACCTCACCGACTCCAGAATTTACAATTAATTTAATATCGGAAGTTAAACTTATATCAATGAGAGAGGCGGCTGTGTTTTGCAATCTCGTAGGTTCAGTGATAATTTGTTTAACGTTAACGATATCCATCATATTATTAAAGTATATAAAGTCAGAATTGATCGGATTAAGTAAGTTAATGTTGATATCGCCGAAGTATATCAATTTGTCAGATATGGCAGTGCCCAAAACTAGTGATTGCTGGAGCTGATCACAAAAATATTTATAATTAAGAGAAGGGGATTTGTATACAACGCCAACAACTAACGATAGTTTATAAAATTTTAATTCTAACCAGAGCTGTTCAATGTCGCGACCTGTGGTTATAATTTTATAATTAAAGAAGTTACGACTATAAATACAAACACCACCACCTCTTGCTCCACGGTCCATGCGAATAATACGTCCATGCGAATAATACGGTAGCCATCACTATTGAGTAGTTCACTATCTATACCATCATTCAGCCACGTCTCACTAATAGCAACGATGTCATAATTATGGTTGACAACACAATCCCTGATTTCTTCCAATTTGGGGAGCAACGATCTGATATTAATGTGGGCTGCTTTAATTAACTGAAAAGACATAGTACAAAATCAATGAATTACAATGATACAGGAAATACGGTGTTCGAATTACAAATATTTACATGTAAAGGCAACATATTCGCAACTACATTAAGATGATTATTAGAAAACTTTGCTAAAATCAGCCAATTTAATTACCTAATCGATCAGACTGTTATATAACGCTTAGATAAAAAATTATATAAATGATTAGATTTTTTAAAAGTGAAAATAAATATAATGGATACAAAACTGCAATAATGATTGCAAAAAAAGGTGAATTTGGAACTGCAAATTAATTAGGGTAATTAGTTTCCTGACTAATATTAGCTTGAATATTTCCTGAATAAATAACTTATAAGATAAGGTGAAAGGAAAATATAAAAATACTAGAACGCGTTGGCCAGCCTACGTCTGGCCCTGCTAGCGTAAAGAAACGGTTAACAATAAAAATGCTTTCTTAAGCTGGTAGCCAGCCGACGTCCGGCCCTGCCAGCATTAACAATACAAATGCTTGCTGCGTCGCCACTTGTGCGCGGTCGGCATGTGCGCGCGGCACTGCTTACGGTCGGACGGCCGGCATCAGCTCTTATAATATAAGATTTAAGTATGTATGGTAACACGCTGTAACCTGCGAACACTGATTATAATGTGCTCGGGTTGCACGTGTTTTGCTGCGTTATTTCGATATATCCTCGACTTGACAAATACGTAGTAGTTTGCCTTTGACCTTTGCTAAAATTTTTCCATCGGACGACCAAACATTTTTGTATCCATATGTTTCGGATGCCAGTTTCAGGAGGTGGACACGTCTTTTAGTGAGATCTTCTTTGATTGATATTTTGGTGTTCTTTAGCAGACTTTTTTTACTGTAGACGAGCTTCTTAATATTTCTACTCAAAAACTTATACAGTGTGTTTCACTTTACATGGAAGCACCCCTGTATTTTCTTTGTTTTTGTATGAATCTATTTGAATTTTTTACCAGTTGTACAACTCACCAAGAGGCATCTACTCATGTCCTTGAGCGGAAATGACGTTTTTAGCCTGGCCTACTACGATCAAGAACATGGGTCGTATTGTCAATATTTTGCATCGCGTTAGAGTTACAGCAAAAAGTTATTAAGAAAAGTTGTTTAGAATCAAAAGAATACCCCAAATACCGATTTTCGTTTAATAATTCGAATTTTTAATTTTTATCCATAAATTTGTCAAAGTCCCAATTTTCAACTTTTAATTTGGTATTAAATGGTGCCATGGTGAAACAACATTTTTATTATTGTTGCAAACGTCATTAGGTCTTAATAATGGCTGAATTACGTTTAACTGTAGCTGAGAAAGTAGAAATAATTGGAATTAATGGTGAAAATGCAAGATCCAATAGAGAAGTAGCTAACGGGTGTTCATAAACAGTCGTCATCCCAGTTGCTTTGAAAAACAAAATGTTATGTCTTTGATTAATTCGTGCAACACAATGAAACGTCATTGAGTACTGTCATAGCGCATTTTTTCTCAATTTTAATAGACATACGTTTCTGAAGTCAAAACCTACTGGGATGACGACTGTTTATGAACACCCGTTAGAATATTTAATGAAAGGCACCCAGGGCGTGCACCTATTTATCCAGGAACTGTTTCAAAAATTAATCAACTTTTTAATTTAACTGGAAATGTTGTTAAGCCCAGACCAAGAAGAATAGTTCGAGAGAATCCCTCGGAGGAAATGATTTTGGCGGTTTATGACGCTAATCCTCCTGAGATATGGCATTAAATGTAACTATTGCACTATCGAAAATTTTCCGCTGCTTGCATCTTCAGAAACTAAGTGCCAGGACAAATAGGTGCACGCCCTGGATGCCTTCCATTAAATATTCTAGCTACTTCTCTATTGGATCTTGCATTTTCACCATTAATTCCAGTTATTTCTACTTTCTCAGCTACAGTTAAACGTAATTCAGCCATTATTAAGACCTAATGACGTTTGCAACAATAATAAAAATGTTGTTTCTCCATGGCACCATTTAATACCAAATTAAAAGTTGAAAATTGGGACTTGGACAAATTTATAAATAAAAATTAAAAATTCGAATTATTAAACGAAAATCGGTATTTGGGGTACTCTTTTGATTCTAAACAACTTTTCTTAATAACTTTTTGCTGTAACTCTAACGCGATGCAAAATATTGACAATACGACCCATGTTCTTGATCGTAGTAGGCAAGGCTAAAAACGTCATTTGTGCTCAAGAACATGAATAGATGCCTCTTGGTGAGTTGTATAACTGGTAAAAAATTCAAATCGATTTATACAAAAACAAAGAAAATACAGGGGTGCTTCCATGTAAAGTGAAACACACTGTATATAATTGGTGTGTGCTGGCTCTCTCTAGCACGAAGTCTGTGGCTGCAATCTATCATTTCAGGAGTTACGTCGATACCAAGTTTTTCCTTGTATAAGTTGCCGATTACTACGTCTGTAGATTCATTCTTGATTTCCGGCACTCCAAAGAATCTTAAGTTGTTGATTCTTGAGTATTGTTTCATGTTATCGATTAAGTCGGAATTTTCATTTTTGAGTTTCGTGATATGAGTTTCCAACTTTTTAATTTTCTTATCATGCTCTTCGCGCTCTCGATTTAGTTCTTCCGTCACCATGTCACGAACTGTCTCGGTTAGTTTTTTCAGTAGAGTATTAGAACTCAGTAGCTTTTCTACAATTCTTTGAATCAGAGCTTCTTCGTCCGCTGCTGACCTTGTTTTTATATTATCAGGCATTTTAATAGAGTTATTTTATGGTCGATTTTTAAAACACAGTTAACTTAGCACAGTACTGCGAATACGACTGTACTCGACGAGTGCACACCACAGAAATAAAAATAAAACATGAATATGAAGTGGTAATGTTTCCGGGGGGGAATTTTGTACTGCCTGGGAGGGAATTCCCCCCCCCCCCCCCCCGATCACCCCCTGGATTCAACACTGATTGCTCAGGTGCTTTACTAACATATTTCCACATCAACTTCATGCATCTCAAACATATTCGTAACATTTTAACTGGATTCAGACACCATTTTGTGCATATCATAACTTCAGTTATCATTATAAACGGAGGAAAAATAGTTGGCAAAAAATTTAACAGTATTAGCTGTACCTGATGATTTACCTTTCTGATAGTAATAATTTTTCTGAACATTTACCTTTTTCTTTTTATTGTTAATATAATTCCAAAATTTGTTAATGGTATTTTTAATCTGCAATTCCAAAGACTCAATACAATTTTTATACGCTATATTTTATTTAATAGCCTCAATTTTTTAGATTCTTGCAAATGGTTATCAGATGTATTCCTGTATTTGTAAAAGTACTTTTGGTTTTACCTCGTTTATAATTTCACGAGTAAATCACAAAGGATATTGATTAGTTCTGTTCATGTATTGGCACACAATGATCTACAATATCACAGAACAATTCATAAAATTTGTTAGCAGCTTCATTTATATCAGTATATATTTTTCCAAGTTACATCCTTCAATGACTTGTACATTTCCAAAAAAATGCTCTTTTGAAATTGTAATCGTAGGTTACGTCAATCGGTGTGTAACCACCACTACTGTAGTAATTTACGCTACTTAAAACAATAGCTAGGTGATGCACATCGACCGGCACCAATGACTCGTTTTCTCTCTCTACTTGTAGATTAATGCTACTTAAAACAATATCCAACGTTTTATTTTGCATGTTTTTTACCTTGTTATTTGCATTTATATTAAAATCATTTATAAATGCTTGTAAAATTTTAATTAATTGCCAGATGCAAGCACATAATGCACCAGCCTCTACACCGCAAGGTAAAACGAGGTTATCGATTATACATACATACATACCATTTGCAAATATATAACTGGTTCCATCAACATCAGGTATATTAAAATCGCCTATAACTATTTGATCCTTCCCCAGTACTACTCGTCTAATTGTATGAAAATAGTTAATAATTTGGTTGAAACATTCATGAGAAGTTTATGTTTCTTTAAATTATGCCCCTGTCTCTAAGGGTAACCTCTTCGGCATACATTTACAATATAATTATATTTGAAACAATTATTTACTTTTATGTTATTCACTTGTATTCATTTGTTACCTACGTACCATTTTACTGCGAGAAGAAGAGCAAACCAGCTAGGTACAATTTCAGAAGGAAAACTGAAAACTCTTTAAAAATTAATAGTGTGGTAGGGTCTAGGACACAACCTCCACTGTCCATAACGCCCACCATGTCCATAACCTATACCGTGTCCATAACCTCCACCGTGTCCATAACGCCCACCGACGATTTGGTCCATAACCTTTACCGTGTCCATAACGCCCACCGTGTCCATAACCTCTACCGTCCATAACCCCCACCTAGTCCATAACCTCCACCGTCGGCTTTGTTCGTAAGTTTTCAGAGTTTAAAAATGAACTTGAAACATTGCTAGACGGATCGGCAAAATTTCAAGGGCATAAAAATTAACGAAACCGTTCGTTTGGACTTTCCTATTTTGTAAAGACAAACGCTATCTAATACATTGACCGCCAAAAAGTATGTTATATACGGGAAAATCAATCATTCTTGTTAAAAGTTTGTACATCTTCTGGAAGTCGTTTTACGATTGTTCTATTTGTCAAGTGAATTAGGCTGTGGCGCAAAATTAAATAATCTGAAAAAATTTCCTGCTGATGGATAAGATAAGAACTGTGCCGCCACTGCCGTATGTCGTACTGCTATTGTTTTAGGGATCGAACTGGAACATTTTTCAAAGTTTTTTTGTGAAGAAAACCAATTTATTTATATACTTATATATTTATTTATTTTTAATTTCTTGGCATAAAAGAGAACAGAGACCAGGTCTTAAATTTGTCGGCCAAAACAATAAAGTCTGCCAAAAATATATGATTATCTAAAAATTTACAGAGTAAAAATAACAATAATAATTACTTAGTACAAGTGTTTGAGATGAATTGCATCCCGTAACTAGCTACACAGCCAGAAAAGGAAGAATATAGCTACAGGTTACATTATTATTAATTAAAAGTAATTAACTACTACTTAAATCTAAAAAAAATATATTATATATATAACACACAAAATTTACAGAACAATTAAAATATAAATTAAAGGTAAACTTTAAATGGTTCTGTAATTACGTAAGTCCGACAGATTGAACACCTCGAATCTACTGTAGCAGGATTATTAACATTATTGTTAACTAAATGTAATTAATTACTACCTAAATGTAAAAAATATATATATAATATACAAAATTTACAGAATAATTAAAATTTACGTAAGTCCGACAAATGTAAAATCTAAATCTAAAAATATACATAATATACAAAATTTACAGAATCATTAAAATTTGAATTAACCCTGTAGTGATCGCGCCAAGTCTCATTGACCCGATGAATACGTTATTGAGTAGGAATTTGATAGGGGGTGTAAGAGGGTAGTGCGTCTTGGTACCTTTTAATTTTTAGACTTGGTTGCCTCCCGATAATCGGCATAAGCACAGTTGTTAGTGTTTGTGAGTTATTTGGAAAAAAGTCTATGAGACTTGCCGCGACCATTTACGTTTGTGAAATTGTTTTGCCTTCTTCATTTTTACTTTCCCATACCCATAGGTATAGGGAAGTCTTGGAATCATGAAAATTTTGGAAATCGAGATTTTCACAGAAATATCCGTTTTGGGCCTCTAGGAACCCAAAAAAGTGGTTTTTAAAAAATGTCTGTCTGTGTGTGGGTGTGTGGGTGTGTGTGTGGGTGGGTGACGCTCCTACAGCCGAAAGTATTGCTCCGATTTTGATGCGCTTTGGAATGCGGGGGTGTATCGAAAATTCATCGACAAAATAAGCTTTTCAAAAAAATCCGAAACCGGAAGCGGAATTTAGGCATGTTTTTTTGGTACGAATGTTTTCGTAATTAAAATTTTGAAAATTTTATCGCGGATAACGATAGAGGGTCATAAGACAAATCTGTTAGTTTTTTGCCCAACTCGCTAGGTTTAAAATGAAGGGCGCTATAATTTTTTGAAAATTTTGAGTTTAACGCCCTATTACTCAAAAACGAATGAATCGATTCAATTGATTTTTGTTTTCTGAATAGTATATGAAGACTAACATGAGGTGATATAAAAAGTGTTTTGAAAAATGTTAAGGGGCCTAAATTACAAATTTTCAAAATTTTGGAAATTTTCTAAAAATCATTTCTCAAAAACTGCCCACAAGAATTTGTTTAAACTTCATACACTGATAGACCCCGAAAAGGGCTATCGATCTGTTTTTTAAAGAATCTCATGAATTATCTGTGGCGCCCTCTATGAAGCTTTGAAATTTGAAAATTTAAACCCCTTTAATTAATAAACAAAACAAGATAGGTAGCTGGGGTTTTCACTGAATTGCTCAGTGCATAATGGAGCATATGAATATGTAAAAAAATATTACACTCGTGGATATATGTAAGCGCACCGGCCCTCTCCCCCCTCTATTTTTGAAAAATAATTTTTTTATTCTAACGGTTGTTATATTTTTGCGTCAAAGAATCTTTTTCCGCGAAAATAAAAAAATCGATTTTGTATGCCCTAGAAAATATAATTTCCAGGTACTTAGAAAATTTCACCTCGGTGCTACAGCCGTTTTGAGGAAAATAATACATAAACTGACAGTGGCGGCTTGTCCACTTGGCGCCATCTACAGAAGCTCGGTGGTCACGTTTTGAACTACACATCTTATAACATAAAATCGTAGCTCTCTTTGTTTGCGTCTAACTATGTTTGTTCGCTATCTCCTCCGAAGATACTGGACCGATTAAGTTGTACGATGGCTTAAAAGTTTGCTAATTTTCAGACTTATATCGTAGGCCGGTTTTTATTTACAAAAAAGTGCGAAACAGTTATAATTTAATTAACTTCTCTAGGCAGCAGTATAATTTAATTAACTTCTCTAGGCAGCAGAGCGGAGCGCCTATCGCTGTCTACTATTAGCTCGGGTGCGCGCATTATTCAAACAGGAGAGTGTGGTTCTGCGGTAAGCGTGCTGGCCTATCACGCGGGAGCCTCGGGTTCGATCCCGTCGATGCATCTTTTTTTTATTTATATTAATGAATCTCTCTTAATTTTGCGAACCGAAACGTAGTTCGGGTGACTCACTAGTTCTTTTATATTTACCCGCAATTTACTTGAAAGTGTAAACGCTTATCACGGTGAAGACGTGAGTCATCGAGTTGAAATTTTGATATGTTGTAAAGCATGTTGAATAAAGACGATATGAACAGTTTCCAATATGGGAAAGTCCAGGGAGGTAGTCACGTCCACTTTATTTTACATTAAATGTAGCTGCAATGAACTCACAAATAATTTATGTAAATGACCCTAATAACCCCACAATTAAAAAACGAGTTTTTTTTGCCAAAAAATAGCAAAAAAAAATTTTTTGTAAAAATAAATTTCAAGATTTTTATTTTCTATATACCTTTATGGACAGAACAATGTTTTAATACTAAGAGGTAGAACAAAACAATTAATTGTCGTCATTTTGGTTCAAGGATGCACAAGTAGTGCACAAAAACCCTGCATGCGATACACAATTTATTTAAAAAAAAAAAATCATTTCATATACTAGATGGTATGAAGAGGTTCTAGCTACTTCTCTTCTTAGATGGATTTCCGAGGGAAAACTTTTGAGTAATGATCGCCGATGTAATTGGTTATTTGTTAGAATCAAAAGCTAATTCTTGTATACATTGACGTCTTAGTATACTACCGTCGATGTTGTTTGCAACATAAATAATTTGTGAGTTCATTGCAGCTACATTTAATGTAAAAAAATGAAGAAGGCAAAACAATTTCACTAACGTAAATGGTCGCGCCAAGTCTCATAGACTTTTTTCCAAATAACTCACGAGCACTAACAACTGTGCTTATGCCGATTATCGGGAGGCAACCAAGTCTAAAAATTAAAAGGTACCAACCCGCACTACCCTCTTCCACCCCCTCTCAAATTCCCACTCAATAACGTATTCATCGGGTCAGTGAGACTTGGCGCGACCACTGCAGGGTTAATTCAAATTTTAATGATTCTGTAAATTTTGTATATTATGTATATTTTTAGATTTAGATTTTACATCTGAAGGACTTACGTAAATTTTAATTATTCTGTAAATTTTGTATATTATATATATTTTTTTTACATTTAGGTAGTAATTAATTACATTTAGTTAATAATAATGTTAATAATCCTGCTACAGTAGTTTCGAGGTGTTCGATCTGTCGGACTTACATAATTACAGAACCATTTAAGGTTCACCTTTAATTTATATTTTAATTGTTCTGTAAATTTTGTGTGTTACATAATATATCATATATTTTTTTAGATTTAAGTAGTAGTTAATTACTTTTAATTAATAATAATGTAACCTGTAGCTATATTCTTTCTTTTCTGGCTGTGTAGCTAGTTACGGGATGCAATTCATCTCAAACACTTGTACTAAGTAATTAGTTATTATTGTTTATTTTTACTCTGCTAATTTTCAGATAATTATTCATTCATTCATGATCTATCGCCTCTTTTACCTTTCGGTGTCGAGGACTATTCATACCTCGCGGGAAGTGCAATAATTATATAATTATAAATTTTTGGAAGATTTTATTGTTTTTGCCGACAAATTTAAGACCTGGTCTCTGTTCTCTTTTATGCCAAGAAATTAAAAATAAATAAATATATAAGTACATAAATAAATTGGTTTTCTTCACAAAAAAGCTTTGAAAAATGTTCCAGTTCGATCCCTAACACAATAGCAGTACGATATACGGCAGTGGCGGCACAGTTCTCATCTTATCCATCAGCAGGAATTTTTTTCAGATTATTTAAATTTCGCGCCACAGTCTAAGTCACTTGAAAAATAGAACAATCGTAAAACGACTTCCAGAAGATGTACAAACTTTTATCAAGAATGAAATTTTTTCAGAAACCAATAATAAATAATTTTCCCGTATATAACATACTTTTTGGTGGTCTCTGTATTAGATAGCGTTTGTCTTTACAAAATAGGAAAGTCCAAACGAACAGTTTCGTTAATTTTGACATTTTGCCGATCCGTCTAGCAATGTTTCAAGATCATTTTTAAACTCTGAAAACTTACGAACAAAGCCGACGGTGGAGGTTATGCACGAGGTGGGGGTTATGGATGGTTTAGGTTATGGACCTAACCGACGGTGGGGGTTATGGGCATAGTTGAAATTACGAACAAACCCGACGGTGGGGGTTATGGACACGGTGGAGGTTATGGACCAAATCGTCGGTGGGCGTTATGGTCACGGTGGAGGTTATGGATATGGTGGGCGTTATGGACAGTGGAGGTTGTGTCCAGGCCCCGTGTGGTATACAAAGGATGATATTTCTTTGAGAAATAGTCTTGCAATATTCCCCGCATGCATTCTGTATAATTCGGGTATTTCTCTCGAACGCTTCGCGTTCTCGAGAAATACTCGAATATACAGAATGCACTATGGATATAACTACTGACTATTCCCCTCAGATAATATAAACCAATCCCATTAATCAGTTGTCAAAATTTGAACCAATCAGAGTCGAATACAGCGAATATTTTGCACTAGTGCAATACCCGGGTATTTGCACAAGTGCAATATCGAGTATTTGCGGGAAGAATAACAAACCAGCTAGGTACACACGAAATTTCAGAAAGAAAACTGAAAACTCTTTAAAAATGGATAGTGTGGTATGCAAAGGATGGAATTTCTTCGAGGAAAACATACATACATACATACAAGTCTCATTATTCCCTTACGGGACATAGGGTGTTGACGAAGTGTCTCCACTCGTCTCTGTTTCTTGCCATTCCCCTCAGTTGCTGGATCGATTTTTCTGTTTCCTCTTCCACGCTACGTCTCTATGTTATCCTTGATCTACCTGGGTTCCTTCTTCCTTGCGGATTCCACGTTAGGGCTACTCTGCAGGTTTCATCTTCGATCTTTCTTGCGGTGTGGCCGATCCATCCATATTTTCTTTTACGGACCTCGGTGATTACTTCTGGTTGGCTCGTTCTTTCCATCAGTTCTTGATTTGATACCCTATCTTGCCACCTTATCCCAAGTATGTATCTCAGGCACCCAGGGCCGTTCCTAGCTTCTTGGCCGCCTGCGTGAAAAATAAAATAGCCGCCCCCCCCTCCAAGCAATTAAAAAATATATTTACGTTAAAAAAAATTATTAATAACAATTTTATAAAATAAAATAAAGAGAAATACTCCTATAAAATAAAATTGTACAAATACAAAAAAAAAACAAAACAAATACATAGTTTAATATCTTAGAATTTAGCTTTTCTAGCGTTGACAGACGCAAAAGTGGTCACAAGGTTCTTGACATCAATTTTATTTATTTATTTATTTAAATCAAGGTGCATCCACCTATTAGGTTATTAGCACCAGTGTGACATTAGTATGTTACATTATATAGATTAATAAAGAATTTATATCTAGGTAGGACAAACTAATAAATCGGTTATAGTGATCAAATTGATTTGTATTAGATTTGGGAAATCAGTTTGGAGTCTTTTAAAAAACGTATTAGCTTCTGTTCGTTATCTGCACTGTTGTCAAGTATTTCTGATATTTGCACTGACATATCTAAGTTCACTTTTATTTGTGTATACTTTTGGCACTCGACAAGTAGGTGTTTCACTGTGATTGGTTGATTGCATGTGTCGCAGATGTCTGGTCGTGGAGAAGGGCTAGTGAAGAGATATTGGTGAGTGATTCTCGTGTGGCCGATTCTTAGTCTTGTGAGGCATTGCTGTTCTTTTTTGTTATTTGTATGTGTTACCCATGGTTTTGTTGTAGGTTTGATGTCCCTTAATTTATTGTTTGTCGTGTTTTTCCATATTTCGCTCCACTCTTCTTGTATTTTCTTTGTTATTTCGGTCCTAAAGTCTGCCGGTAGTATGAAGTGTTTTGTGGCGAGGGTTGTGTTGGTTGATGCTGCTTTTGCGGGTAGGTCTGCTTCTTCATTGCCAGAAAAGCCCATGTGTGAAGGTAGCCAGAACAATTTTACCATTTTCCTTTGTTCATATATATTATTTAGTACTGCGTGTATCTTGTGTATCAGTGGATTTTTGGAATACATGTTTGTTATGCTGTTGATTGCACTAAGGGAATCGCTGTATATCACAAATTTTGTATCACTATTTTGTTCAATAAATTTTAAACTTTGTAGAATGCTGTATAGTTCTGCTGTGTGGATGCTTGTTATTGGATGGAGTCTGAATTGGAAGGTCTGTTTATTTGCTATAAAGACTAAACCCACTCCACTGGCGCTCTTTGATGCATCCGTATATATGTCTACATATTCTGTCACTTGATTTTTTAATTCAAGGAATGTTTGTTTAAAGGTTGATGGGAGTGTATCGTCTTTGTTATAGCGTGTGAGGGTTAGTATTAGATTTGGTCGTTTGTATGTCCAAGGGGGAATTGTACTGTGTATAGAGTGGACTAATCGTGGGATTGTGAGGTTTAGCTGCTCTTGGATGTTGTATAGTCTGATGGAGAAGTCTGGGGATAGTTTTTGGTTTGCAATTGTGGCTTGGTGGTGTGGGATTGGTGTGCGATGGGTGGTTTCAGATGTATTTATGGCATATGTGAGGGTCAGTTGCTGTCTTCTTAGATATAGTGGCTCTTCTCCAATTTCTGCTAATGTACTGATTGTGGGGCTGGTTCTAAATGCTCCTCCAATTATTTTCATAGCTGAATGATGAACTGCGTCTAGGGATGCAAGTATGGTTTTACTCGCTGAGCCATAAGCCTGGCTTCCATAATTTATTTTAGTTCTTATTAGAGCTTTGTAAATACGCAAAAGCGTTTCTCTGTCAGTGCCCCAGTGATGATGACTTAAGGTTTTTAGTAGGTTTAGTCTTCTGTTACAATCTGATTTTAGTGTTTGAATATGTTCTCTCCAAGAAAGTTTTATGTCAAAAGTCAGGCCTAGGAATTTAATCGTCTTTTCATATGCTAATGTTGTTCCATGAAGGGTAATATTCGGTATCACTGGGGGGTGTCGTCTTGTGAAGAGCATGCACTTGGTTTTTGTAGGTGAGAATTTAAATCCAGTTGTTTTTGTCCATTCTTCTAGTTTCGTTATGGAGTCTTGTATGTGTCCTTGGACGTTGTTTATGTTTTTGCCCCGGCAAAATATTGCTATATCGTCCACGTAGATAGATTGCTTTGTTGGTAGTGATATTGTTTTCCCCACTCCATTTATGGCTATAAGAAATAAAGTTACGCTTATTATAGATCCTTGTGGCACCCCGTTCATTTGTGTATGGCTTTTTGAGTACGTTCCTTCTATTTTCACTTTAAAGGATCTTTGTTTGAGAAAATTGCATATAAAGTGAGCAATGTTTCCAGTAAGTCCGTATTGTACTACCGTTTTTAATATGTGGTGTTTCCAAGCGGTGTCATACGCCTTTTCGAGATCAAAGAAGGTCGCTATGAGGAATTGTTTATTATTATACGCAGCTCGGATTTCTGTTTCCAGGGATAGTATATTGTCTATAGTACTGTGTCCTTGTCTAAAGCCAGTTTGTGAGGAATCGATAATATTGTTCTGTTCTAAATACCACATTAGCCGTTTATTTACCATCTTTTCCATAAGTTTGCAGAGACAGCAAGTGAGTGCGACGGGGCGGTAGCTCGTTTGTTGGTTTTTCTACTTGTTCGGTTTTAGAATAGGGATGATTATTGACGATCGCCATATATTTGGAAAGGTATGTTTTTTCCAGAGGTAGTTGTATATCTTTAGTAGATATATTTTTGATTTCTCGTCTAAGTTCTTTATTAATTGAAATGGGATATCGTCAGGGCCGGGGCTTTTATTTTTACAAGCTGCTAGAGCTTGGTCAAATTCCCATTTCACGAAGGGCGTGTTAATTGGGTGGTGGTGTTGTTCCTCTAGGTTGATTTCTTCCTTTTCTTTGTTCAGTTTATAGTTGAGAAATGCGGGGTCATATTGTTGATTGCTTGAGTTCTGTTCGAATACATCTGCTAGTTTGTTTGCTATTTCAAACGGTGTTGTTATTGCTGTAGCATTATGTATTAATTCTTTTAATCTAAATTGCGTATTTGTACCCTTCATTTCTTTGATTTTTCTCCACATTTCCTTGGGGGTACTTCGATGATTTATGGTCGACACGTATGTTTCCCATGATCGTTTTTTGCTTTCTTTAACTGTTCTCCTCGCTATTGCCCGCAATCTTTTAAATTCTGTTAAGTTATCAGTTGTTTTATGTTTCTTATAAGTGTTTAG
Source organism: Agriotes lineatus (assembly GCA_940337035.1). Lineage (NCBI taxonomy): Eukaryota > Metazoa > Arthropoda > Insecta > Coleoptera > Elateridae > Agriotes > Agriotes lineatus. Next base: position 108,741,025 of record OW679201.1, on the reverse strand, counting down.
GGCATGTTTGTAATTCTTAGTGGCTTGTTCGCAATTTTTGTTCCACCATGGTACTGGGTTTCTTAGAAGTGCGTTTTTTGTTCTCCCTATGGCAGTTTCTGCGGCATTGTATATTTGAGTTGTGAACTTGTTTACTATTGTGTCTATGTTTTCTGACTGATTTATTTCTGTGTGGATTGGTGTAGATAGGATTCTGTATAGGTCCCAGTTGGCTTTGTTAAATCTCCATCTTTGTGGTTGATGTGCGGGTTGATTATTGGTGTGTATATTGTTGCTCTGGAGGTTTATTTTTATAGGAAAGTGGTCACTATCGTGTAAATCTTCAAGAACTGTCCACGTTATGTTAGGTGCGATTTTAGGGTCACATATGGTAAGATCTATAGCCGAGAAGTTTCCGGTTCCTGAGTCGAAATGGGTGTGATTGCCATTGTTTAATAGGAATATGTTATCATTGTCTATGAGCCGTTCAATAATTTTTCCTGTTGTATCTATGGTTGTGCAACCCCATAAGAGGTGATGTCCGTTAAAATCGCCGGTTATTACGAAAGGGGGCGGTAGTTGTTTAATAATTTCGTTTAATTCGTGATATTCAATTTTTTGGTTTGGTGGTATGTATATGTTGCACAATGTAAATTTAAATGGTGAAAATAGTTTGACTGCTGTGGCTTCCAGTCTTGTTACGATTGTGATTTCTTCCGAGTAATATTCATTAGCCACTAGAATTGCTACTCCGCCACTTGCATGTCCATCGGTATGACGATCCTTCCTGTAGGTGACGTATTTTCGTAAGGTTCCTTTCTGTGTTCTCTTCAAGTGTGTTTCTTGAATACATACGCACTTTGGTTCGTAGTGTTTGATAAGTCGTTGTAAGTGGTCTAGACGTTTGTAAAAGCCGTTGCAATTCCATTGTAATATTGTTGTATGATGCATTGTAATGGTATATGTTTAGGAGTTTTTTGTGGAGTTAGTATTCGGAGTCGGAGTTGGGTGTAAAAGCTTTGATTGGTTTCATTACTGTTCCTAGTTGGCTTATTATTTTATTAGTTATTTTAGTGAATTTAGTCTTCATTGATCGTTGTTTGATTTCTGGGTATAATGATTTCATCATTTCCACTAATTTTAGTGTTATTTTCTGTGTATTGTTTCGATATACCCAAGGGGTCTTTTAAGCCTCTGACGTTTTCTAAAAAATCTTTGAAGTCGTTATAATTTAGTAAGTAGTCCTGCGGTTTTGTTTCCATTTTTTTCCGTATGGGTAGTAGTATTTCATCTATTTGAAGAGCTTCTGTATCTGACTCACTGGTAATACTAGTAGTATCTTTGTCGGTTGTTTTTAGTTTAAGTTTCTTATTAGCTTTGGGCTCTTTGATACTTTTCTGTGGTGGTATAGGCGGTAAGTGATTGATGTTTGATTCTGTTTCAATATCGGTGTTTTTTTTTAGATTATGTGTTTGTTGTGTATGTTCTTCTTCTGGTGTTGATGGATTTGTGATATCTGACAAAGGTCACTTCGCTGTTTGTGTAACGTTTGTGGGTTGTTTTAGTTTTGGGCAGTTTTCAGCAATGTGGTCTGGTTCATGACAATTAAAGCACGTTGTATTGGTTGATAGAAATATTCTATAATTAGTGTCATCGTAATTAAGAAGTATCGAATCTGGGATCTGTAGATTTCCAATTGGTTCTACGTAGATTTGTCTGCGGAAGCTCAAAATGTGGTTATATTGTACATCGATCAGGCCGGCCCTAAGAAAGTTCATTGGCGAAATAAATTTTAGCTGGAGGTTGCGGAGACTATTTTCGATTATTTTATGAGGAATGGATGGGCATACATTTGATAAAATAATTTTTTGAGCAGGTGTAACGAGCCGTCGTAGTGGTATCTGGTATCCTTGTATTTCTATCGAGTTGTAGCAGTTTAATAGTGTGTCTACAGTTTGTTTGTTTGATAAATAAATGCATATTCTGCCGTTGGATATCTTTGATGCAAATAAAATATTTTTCGGCCCAATTATGTTGCCAATCGCTATTATATACTCTTTTAAGTTAATGCCATTTATGGAATTTAATAATATTGCGTCCTCTTTCTTTGGGAAGTTCATTTGGTTTGCGCTGTCGGCGAAAGTTTTCTTCGTTTGAGTTGGAATTGTATTCATTTGTGTATCGCCTGATGGAGGTGCTAATTCGTTGGTTAAATGATTAGGGTTAGGATATAGGTTGGCACGTTGAGATAGTACGTGTGATTCATTACTTACTAGATTATTGTGGCTGTCATTCCTGTACTCAGGAGTTCCAGTAATAGTGGATGTCATAGTTATGAATTATGGAGATAATGTGATACAGCGGGCAGTAGCCCGTCTGTATGTTTGTAGCTGTTGCCAGTAGTATTTCTTCGATAAGGTGTATTCAAAAAGATTTAAGAAAACACTATTTGTTGATATAGTTATCGCACAAACCGCACGTTTCGTATTAGCGAGTAAGATACGTGTAGTCACTGTCGCGGTTCGCACGGTTCTCTTGACATCAATTGCTTCTGCCAAGTCTCTCTCTATAGATATAATAGAAAGATCTGACAATCTTTCTTGCTTCATGGCCGAGCGTAAAAAGTTTTTAATTATTTTTAATTTTGAAAAAGACCTTTCTGCTGACGCAACTGAGACAGGTAAAGTCAGTAGAAGTCTTAAGGCAATTGCTGTATTTGGGAAAGTCGCAAGTAAATTATTTGTAACAATGTAGTTGAGAATTTTAGATGGTGTTTCAACAGATTGGAAATGTAATTTTAAATTTTTTAATTTATCACTTAATTCTACGGCGTTTACATCAGCCTCTTTTCTGACAGTGTCTTCTAATTTTAAGGATAAATCTGTACAGTGTTTTTTCACTGAATTATCGTCCATAATAGGAAATTTATAAATCACTTTGAAATTGTCACTGTAACGTCGTAATTGTTCAAAACGTTCCTGTATAGATACTTTGGCGGTATCCAAAATAGTAAAATAAAAATTAATCTTACAATTCACCTTTGGGTCAAGTATAGGCTCATCAGGGGTTTCATAATCAAATTGTCTTTTTTTTTCGATGTGGACGAATTATATTAGTTGGGGGAAATTCCGTTGCTATATCAAGTTCTTCTGTAGCAAGTATTTTCGCCTCTTCTATAAACGCTTCAAAACTGTGGTCATTTCTTTTCTGTTCCAAATAATCTACTAAATTTTTTAACGCATTTGAACAATCTTTTAGATTTGTATTCACACCTTGAAGCATCTTACTGACGGAATTAATTTTAGACAGAACATCATGCCAAATAATTACAGAACAAACGAATTTAAAACTATTAATTTTTAAGGCCAATGCTTGGGCTTGTTGTTTGGTGTTAATGTCGCTTGATTTGTCATTTACAAGTTCTTCTAGACTATCATAAATTTTCCCTAATTGATATCGCAGAGGTGTAATAGCTTTAATTCTACTTTCCCACCTAGTTGAGCTAACAGCTTTTAATGTGAAATTTGGTACATTAGTTTTAAGTACATTCCATCTATATGGCGAAGAAGAAAAGTATGTATATAATTCTTGTATAAGATTAAAGAACTCCGATGTTTGCAAGGTAACATTGGCAGAATCATTAACCACTAGATTTAGGGTATGTGTTCAAACTATTTTTTGAACATGAATTTAGGGAATACAGTAAAATAGAGTGAAAACGGAAGTGCACGCATTTAGCCTACAAAGGAACTGCATAAATTACGCCAGATAAAATATGGGTCATGTTTCTGTGCCGCGATAACAACTAAGTGTAGACTACGCACGCAACAAGCGTCAGTTCCTTAGATTTCAAAACAGACGTTGCAGTTTTTAATTGTGTATTACCGCATGTCAAAGACACAGCGCAGCAGTTTTGTAAACTAGTGGGTCAAAATAACAAACTTAGCGTTTAATATTACGTTAGGTTACACACATATGATTGTAATTATTAATAGTAGGGCGTAAATATGGCATACATTTATTGTATAAATAGCTCTGTGATATGTATTAGAATTTAATATACGTTTAACCACTAACGTGTATTCATTGACGAAGGGATGAATATAGGCTACAAATATTCGTAACAAGACGGCTTGGCCTGGCCCTCTTACCCTCGTCTCTTAACAACAAAACAAGACTCCATCTCCCGCAAAAACTAAACTGGTTTTACAGCAAAACATAAAAGGTGTAAGTTCCAATTAACTTTGGGACACATCTTTTTACAGTATGAGCAGCACAAGGTACAAACATTGCTCGAGGATTGATATTTAAAATTCGGCGTAATCGTATAAACCCTCACCAGTCACATCAATAATAGAAAAAAATCCGAGAAAATGTTCACAAATTTTAATTTGATTATTATCATCTATTATAACAAATCGAACAACGAATGAAATTTGTTCGGTATGACTTGAGTCTGGGGTTGAATCTAGAATAATTGAATAATATTTTGCTTTTGACAATAACTCCCTAATTTGTTCTCTGATTTTATTTGCTGTAAGTGAGATCAATTCATTTTGTAATCTATTTCCTAAATAATGAGGCATACGTTTATGTGAAATTTTACTGATTTGAATATTTTTTAGATGTTCCGAAAGAACTGCATCAAATTTTGCAAATGTTTCAACCGTCTTCAAAAAGTTTCCATTGTTTGATTCGAATAATTTATGGGATGACCCACGAAATGCTAAACACTGTCCTGCCAATAATAATATAATTGCAACAATACGTTCTAAAACATTACACCAATATTGTTGTTTCAAATTAAAAATACGTTGTTCTTGGTGATCGATTGTTGTGTAAGTACTCAATCTTTTTTCTAATTCAGTCCATAATTTATAATTTTGAATATGATCAGTTGCTCGTTCGTGTCTGGATAAATTATTAGAAAGATGTTTCCAATCTGAAAAACCAGCATCTGTTAACTGAATATTTTTGGTCCCAAAAATTTTGCAACAAAAGCAAAAAACGCAATTTAACTTAATGGAATAAATTAGCCACATACGAGGTATTTTTTCACCATTTGCTAATGTTCGTGTATAATAATGAACCGAAAAGCGCCCTTGTTCTGTTAAAGGAAATGAAAAATTTTTTACTTGGGTAGGTCCCATTTTTACTAATACTTCAATTGTTGAATTATCAAGTGATTTAGGCCATGAAGCTGGATCTTCTAAACTCCCACTTTCAATGTCCTCTGGTTCTTCTGGAGTACAAGACTCAGCCGAAGTCGATGGAATCTGTGGCTCTATGGGGACGACTTGCTGACTGTCAGGCATTGAAACAAAAGGATCTCCAGCCGTGCTTCCACTTTCTTCCTCTGCTCCAGGAGTTTTCAAAAAATGTTCTATAGAGCCCCGCAACTTCTCTTTTTCAGTTTCTTTAGACAGTTGTCTTTTTCTGTAAGCGGCTCCAGAGAGTCTTTTAGTTCGTCGTCGTTCCGAGCTTGACATCTAAATAAATTTAAAAAAGTTTTGTTTTAATTTACTTCTAGATTACAGTCTTAATAGATTATCAAAGCAGCTATTACGTGAAAATCATATAAATTAAAAAACGTATATCAATAGCTTACCTTTAATAACCAGGCTCTACAACACACGTTTTATTATGATGAAGTATGATAGAAGTAACTGAGTAATATAGATCTTTAATCAGTACCACAATATTTTATTTCCATATAAGGGCACAAAAATAACAATGGGTCTCAGTATTTTACACCTACATATTGCTTCCACCATTCACAAATGAACGCATTTTTTCGTCGGGTGATATTTATACCCTCGGTAAAATACGTCACCCGGGGATTTACTTGAATTAGTACGAACCAATTCGGGACTTCACAAGAAATATTTGATATGATTTTACAGATTCCTATCTTAGTTTTTTGTCTTATTTTAGACATTGGTTGATAGAGGGTGCTAATTATTTGAAAGGGAAAAATGAAAACACAAATTATTGGTAATAGTTTCAAATTTATTATTGATTTTGTGTTAAAATATCTGTAATAAACGCAAAAAAAAACAAAAATTGGGATTTCGACTAACAATAAAGTGGTGTTTGTTTTTTGTTCGTGGTTTGCATTTTTCAGAGATGTTTTATTCTCAAATTACTTATTTTTTTTCATTTAAATTTGTATAAAATCGGTTTCGAGCGGCCGCCCCTTGCAATCGGCCGCCTGCGTGATGGACACGCAACACCCCACCGGTAGGAACGGCCCTGCAGGCATCTGTTGACGAAGATTTGTAATTTTGCTATGGTCGCACTGGTAATTCCCCACGATTCGCACCCGTACAATAACACCGCTTTAACAGTTGTGTTAAACACTTTTAACTTTGTCTTCTCTTCTAGATTACTTGCTCTCCATATTTTACTCATGTTGATAAAAATGCCTCTCGCTTTATTTATTTTGTGCTCGACATCTAAGGTTGAACCGCCATCCCTCACAATCACGCTACCTAGATATGTAAATTTTTCTGTTTTTTCCACTGCACTGCTATCAGAATAGAATATGTTGTTGTCCTCTTCTATGTTTGCTATCATCATTTTTGTTTTTTTATGTTTATTTTTAATCCTGCTTTGTTCGCTTCACGTTGTAATGTGTTAAATTTTTCTTGCATGGCTGGTTGGTTTTGGGAAAGTAAGCATATGTCGTCAACATATTCCAGGCTTTCTAAGCATTTGGTTAAGCTCCATCTTATTCCTCTCTTTTTTTTGTACGTGTTGCGTAGAACTTCGTCTAGCACAACTGTAAACAGTAAGGGTGATAGGATACATCCCTGTCGGACTCCTGTTTCGCATTCAAAACTTTTTGTGAGTTTGCCTTTATGTAAAACCCTGCATTTAAACCCCGTATAACCAGCTTTTATTAGGCGTATTATTTTATCTGGTAAGCCTCTTCTTGTAAGCGTTGCCCATATGTAATCCCTATCTATAGAATCGAAGGCTTTTTCAAAGTCTATAAACAGCATATATAATGGCGACTGAAATTCTCTGGATTGCTCTGTTATGACCCTTAAGGTGGTAATCTGGTCTATGCATGAGTGGTTTGCTCTAAACCCTGCTTGTTCCTTACGGATCCCCTTGTCAACTGCGTTTGTTATTCGGTTCAGGATAATTTTGTAAAATATTTTATTGGCTGCACTCAGTAAATTTATTCCTCTCCAGTTTGAGCAATTTCTCAGGTTTCCTTTTTTTGGGATCTTTATTATTACTCCTTCTTTCCAATTGTTTGGGAAGTTTTCCTCAATCCAGATTTTCTCAAATAGTGGAAGCTGTATATTCAGTGTTGTGGGCTGATCCATTTTTAGCATATCTATCGTGATCTGATCCACGCCTGGTGCTTTTCCAGATTTCATCTGCTGTATAGCCTTCTGTATTTCTTCTGTCGAAGGGGGGTCGATATTTATTATCATTTCTTCCTGTCGTGTTTCTTGACGTCTCTGGTTTGCAGTCCTTCTGGTTTGTGCTACTTCCTTGAAGTGGTCGTGCCATCTTTCTAGTTGAGTTTGAGTTGTCGTCAGGATTTGTCCGTCTCTTCCTTTCACTGGGATGGAATTTCTTCGAGGAATAGTCTTGCAATATTCCCCGCGTGCATTCTGTATACAGAATGCACTAGAGATATAACTATAGCTCGTTTCAATCTGACTATGCAGTATACAGGGATACGGCTACAGTATTGCCATATTTCCCCAGCAAGTCGCTTAAAACTGAACACGAAGACGTCAATCATAATAAATCCGCCTTTTGTATTGCAATCGGCTTATTTGTTAATACCTTGTTGAAGTAAACCCTTTTTGTCGCTTCTGCGTCAATTTGAAAAGAGCAGCATATAATATACCTGAGTGCGGTCTACAAGCGGCAACGCAGCAGGCGAAGTTTGCCTTTAAATAACATTGTCGTATGTTCTATGTACTGCATAGTCAGAGTGAAACGAGCTATAGTGAATATTTGTGCGTATATCAAACTAATTCAAACCAAAATTCTATGATTGGAATGTGGATCACAGTAGCATTCAGGACGGTGCAAATTTCTTCCAAATAATTTATAAAATTTTTTATATAAGTACTACCTATTCGAGGATTCCAACGAATGAACATTCTAGGCATCGTGTATATATGATTTTACTGGCTTTTAAGCCCACCACATAGGTGACATTTACTTAAAATAGCTTTTACAGTTTTAAAAATTAACTTGTAAATAATAAAGTTGCAGAAGAAAATGTATTAACGTCTTTAATATAGAAAGTGTACAAAATTGTGTACAAAAAATAGGTAAAAGTATCTTAATAATGATACTACTACTAAAACAGCTAAAGAAAACACTTAGGAATACGAATTGCTTTAATTCGCAACAACAACAAAATTCTGTCAGTGAGATGCGAACCTGAGGAATCCGATTGTTAGTCGGACGATGTAACCACTCGGCTATTATAAAAGTGTATATCACACTTGTTTGTCTCTGTACTATATTATGTATTCATATATCTTACTAGCTACCGAAGAACTGGCCACCGATTTTAATGCTCAAGAAATATGGACAACAGCCTGGGAAGAAGCAGAAGTTAACAATGGTCACCTAGTACACAATCCTACTGAAAGCGTACCAGGATTTTCTCTTCCACGCAAGCAATGGTGCAGCTTAAACAGGATTCGCACAGGACAAGGAAGAACCAACAAAAATCTGCACAAGTGGGGCTTCATCGATTCTCCCAGTTGCAACCATTGCGGTACCCCAGAACAGTCCATAGAGCACATAATAAGACACTGCCCAGAAACAGCATTCGAGGGCACTCTAGAAGACCTGCATGCACTGACAACGTCCGCAATAGAGTGGCTGCAACGCGGCCTGTCACTGTAGTTGTCAGCCCATTGTCGGCTTTACTAGTGGTTTTGTTTGTATATTGTTTATGTTAAATATTGTTTATTTATTTATTTATACTTGTAGTTTATAGCATTTCTATTAATAATACTCCCGATGTACTCATACGAAATATATATATATATATACGGCAAGGAAAATGCACAACAAAGAATAAATATTTAAATATGAATATAAACGACAGGCGACATCCGATCGTTGCCGATTAAAACGTCACGCATAGACTCAAGCAGAGTCGCACGCAACAATGCAGGCGCAACACACGGTTATATCGAGAGATCAAAAAAAAAAACTGATCCTCAGCGGGCTGTGGATATTCAACGTATGAATAATATGTTGGTGACACTGTACGTCAATGTCAAATTCGAGGTTAGCAGGTTATGATTTGCGTCATTTTGTGTCATAAGTGACGGAAAACCTAACCTGATAACCTCGAATTTGACATTGACGTACAGTGTCACCAACATATTATTCATTGGTTGAATTTCCACAGCCCGCTGAGGAACAGTTTTTTTTGGATCTCTCGATATAAATAGGGCTTGTGTGTATAAATTCTTATTTGTTTTAAAATAAGATTTATTTCCTTCCATTCGTTTAAGCGTTGAATTAACAATGGCGTTAGTTAGGAAAGTACAATATCTTGGGTATATCAAAACGAAAAAATTAAATAGTGCATCTTAATTCTAAATTATATTTATTACATCAATCCTATAACATAGTAACTAAGAAAACTGGTAGGAAAAACACGTCACTGTCAGACGCTTATGAATTTTGCAGAACGAGATTCTAGATGAGTTTTGCAACAATGCAAGTGTAACAGTGTCCCACGCCACTTCAGTGCAGACAGTAAAAAAATCATATTAATATTTTTTGACGTTTTGATGAATCAAAGATGCCTCAAATATTTGATTCTTAATCATATTCTCTGTCATTTAGCTGCTAGGGAAAATTAGTTATTTCTGTCATAGTAACCAAGTTCTGTACTAACATTTGTAAATTTTGACGTTATTATTCGCATTATCTCTATTAAAAGACGAACGTATTAATTTCCTATTGAAAGTAATACTTTAACAACACGAATGGTTTACCATAATAGACAACCGTAGATGTGTTTTTGTAATAACAAAGAGAAACCAATTTTACACCGTTTCCCTGATTGCTCCATAGGGACATGACGTCAGGGAAAAGATGCCTGAGGCGAACTGTAAATAGTATACCTTGCTTTACATGGAAAGTATAAAGATAAGTTTAAACAATCAAGGAAAATCGTTAAAGAATGCTCATGCCCAAATTTATATAAATTTCGTTCTATGTTAAAGTGAGATTGTGTGCTAGCTAAAATGTGAAGTGCCAGTGTTTGATGACATTCGAGTGACAAACACATTTATGGCTAATTCTGTGGCGAAAATTGTGAGTTATCTTCTTAAAATACAAATCGAGGTATGCATATGCCATCATCGCGCAACCGTTGCGTGTGAATGGCCCTGCATTGTGTCTGTGAGTCCTTAGAACTGACAATAGATTTACATTTAAAGATGCCCAATCTAGGTGAAACCACATAAGACAAACAGCACAGAAATATGGTATTACCATAATGAAATTCTTGTATGACGGGGACACGCGTCTAATGAAAGCAATGAGCCATATATTCTCTCCAAAAATCATTTAGCTATTAGTAGGTAACATTCCAGAAAGTAAAGCTACTGTTGCTTTTTTTAAGATTATGCACTTTTCCACAGTTGCTCTTTTAGAAAAAGATTTTTTCTCGCTGCTGATCATGTAAGTCAGTGACACAGCCTTAGTAACAAAACGTGTAAGTCGGTGATTATATTTGTTTGCTGCGTTTTCTTGACAACGGAACTTAATATTATTTATCTACTAGCAACATGATATTGTACATTTTCGTCATAGAAACAAAATATGAAAAGCTACTCATTACTCCCAAGGGACTTGTCAAATTATTTCTCCCCCAAACTCATGGTAACAATGCAACTACAATTAACGTCTTAGCAACCATACACTGAGGTAATCCTTGATGTTACTTACATATTCTAATTTTAAATGTCATTATGACATATTGAAATTTCATACTATTTTTACGAATATGCTAGTAGATAAAATATTGTATGCACCACGGGAGATATTCATGTTCTTTACCTTCGGTTGACTTACAGACCTCGGGCCAGAACCCTCGGTCTGTAACACATGTCAACCTCAGGGAAAAAACATATTCATATCTCCCTTAATGCATAAATATCTATATTAAGTTCCTAGGATAATAAAATTAGCAAAGCAAGATGCAGATTGAGACGTTTTGTTTATAAATTGCAAGTGTTGATGTGACATGTGACACTCATAGGTAACACGACTCACGAAAACTAAGTAACCTGGTGACAGGTGACAAACCAAACGATTTTTTCAAAAATCTAGGAAAATTTCGATAAGCAGCGGGAAAAATATAATAAGATAACTCGGAATGTATCACCTATTAACATTTTCGGCAGGCAACAAGCCGCGACTTCGTCATGGCTTGTACTTGCCTACCTCAAATGTTAATAGGTCCTTACATTCCTTGTTACTTAGATAGCTATTACTTGTCTGTATTAATTGTGGTATTGAATTTTATGCCTACAATTCTGAAAACATATACTCTGTTCACGAAACTCCTGGGCTGTCAAAAATAATTGTTTTAAAATTTCTTGAGTGTACTTATAATAGTAACTTTTTTAAGGAATGTATTTCAAATCTAGTGACTAAACTAGTGATAAATAAAGATAGGTTATGTTCGATGGTTTTATGCATATATATAATACACATATATTGCTAGTAGGGCCTGGAAACGTCAGAAAACATTACGGCGCCGACATAGTCTCACTTAGAGTATAACGCGTCTCGTGCGCATGCGTGAGAATTCGAACTCCGCCTTTAGAAGGAAATTTTAAACTTGACCACTTCCCCATTGGCCGGACGACGCCGCCGCGCTTGCACACAGCTCACCATTATACATTGAAGAGTTGGTTGTCTGTCTCACTTCCTTCGTGAGTTTCCCACTCATAGCCGCTAGCAATATAGTAAGTATTAGATATATGGTTTTATGTCGAAAGTAGAAAAATATTAAACAAAGTTACAAATTGGAAATGTAAGTATTGAATTTTAAGCCAAAACGCACCTAGGGCTGTAGTGCTACAGAAAAAGAGAGAGAATAAGAAATTTATAGTGGATACTTTTATATTTCCACAATCAGTCTGTTGTTTTAGAATCTGAAGAGAATTCCATGTCGGACTCATCAGTATCAGATTCAGTTAACGATATTATGACTGGAGGAATATCCGCCACACTGCAAGTGCCCATGTATTTTATCCAGTCATTTTTAATAAGTGTTTCACAATGAGCAATACTGTTCTTCCACATTTGCTCTGTAAAATTACTGAGATCTATACGCCATAACTTGTCAACATTATCTTTGGATGAAGGTTGGGATTGTATATGCTTGTTGTAATAGTTTTTTTCAAATGCCCATGCTAACTCTATGTGATTATACTGGCACTGGTAAGGATGCAGTCTAAGAACGGCATGCCCATGTTGGGATAGAACCTCATCAACAACATATGAATAACATATTTTTTGTTGGTGGTGTTAATCAGTGGCCTTATAATTTCTCAAAGTTGGTGTTTGGTGCATTTTAAAAAAGATACTTCGTTGATAGAGGCAATTACGAATTGAAATGTCACTTTGACAAATAAATCAAATTTTGAAATTTGGAAGTTTCAAAATTTTGCAGTGTTTCCAAATGTGAAAGTAGAAAGTTACCAACGAAATTTTAAATATGCTGCCAACTTAAATATAATTATTACAATTTGACAGCCCAGGAGTTTCGTGAACAGACTTACGCAATTAACGACAATGTTTGATCCTACTTGTACATTGAATTTAATAACCACTCTCTTATAAAGATTATAAGAAATTTTCGTGACCAAAACTTGACTCACGGATCATTTATACCCTGGCTTTGTAGTAATCAAACTCGTGAAATGCTATTTAGGGTGAATTCGGAGGTTTCCACGGCCATTGTCATTATGTAACAAACGACTTCCGGGCTTCAGCAGAAACAAAAAGCAAAAAAGCATGGTAAGTCAACGTGTAAACAACGTCAGAAGCCAAACTCTTCTAACGATCGGAAGGAGAAAAGCGAAAATTTATAGGGTTGAGTGACGGTAGGTGGGGTTTAGAAATTAGCACTTTCTACATAGAAGAAAGGGGAAAGCCTTCGTCCCGCTTCGTGAATCTTTCTGCTAAAGAAGAATGGAGATTTTCATATAATAGAAGTTTCATCAAAAAGGATCTTATGGGCGGTATCGCGTTGGTGTTCGGCGATAACTGATGATAAAACGAGACCCGACTTGAGACAGTGCCGTTCTTCAAAGATACGAGTTTTTACTAAACGTCATGTTTCATCAATGTATACAGCAGTACACGAGCAAGGGACTCTATAAACACCTTTAGATGACGTAGTGTTTTATTTATCGTTTGGTGAAGGAAGAACCTGTGAGATTTTGCTCGAAGGTTTGAATACTGTTTGTATGTTTTATTTCCAAAGAAAATTTCCTACGCGATCGGTGACTTGGTGGATATACAGAAGAAAGACTATCGCTGCGGGAGCATCGATTTCTTGAGGTTTGGGTGGCCGTGGATAAAGATGGCGATTGATGGCAGAGTGTTTAGCTATTTAAGATCTCTGACTTCGACTTAGTCTACGATAGTGCATTTTGGCATCAAGGATATTTTAAATCGAACTAATCATATTCAAATATTAAACAACATAATGAACAATAATAATGGGGCCAATTGAATCTTACAGTAGACAAAAATTCTTTAAATATTTTAATCTCCTTAAGGTATATAAAAGCAATATATAGTCCAGTCGTTGAAGGTAAAAATATGCTATTACCTCAGAATTCTTTGAACCTTGACCGATTGATGTGAAATTTGGTGAGTGGTTAAGGGATGGCTCAAGGAGCAAAAGAGACATAGCGCCGATGTGCGCTTTTACCCTGAGAGTGGATGCCACCTCTTCTCGGGGGTAGAAATTGTTCACTCAAAATAACCCCGGAAATGGATAGAGGGACAAATTCTAAGTAAAAAATATTCACATATAATCTCATAAGAGCATTAATTCTTTCCGGAATTTTTTTTGAGTGCGTTCCAACAACGTCGTATTAATTTGCCCGAGCGGGACGCGAGGGCAAATTAGGACGTTGTTGAATGCAAGAAAAATAATTTCCCGATATGAATTAATGCTCGAATGCAGATTCGGTAAAAAAATCGTAACGACACAAACCCTAAAAAGAAGTAATGTCTACCTACAAAAAATTTCCAAGAAATTTTTTTGTTGTCTTGGAGACGGCTCGTGAACTAATTTTTCTATTGGTCACTAATGAGTGTCGTACGATTTTCACATATAATCTCATAAGAGCATTAATTCTTTCCGGAAATTTTTTTGAGTGCGTTTCAACAACGTCGTATTAATTTGCCCGAGCGGTACGCGAGGGTAAATTAGGACGTTGTTGCATGCACGAAAAATAATTTGCGGATATGAATTAATGCTCGAATGCAGATTCGGTAAGAAAATCGTAACGACACAAACCCTAAAAAGAAGTAATGTCTACCTACAAAAAATTTCCAAGAAATTTTTTGTTGTCTTGGATACGGCTCGTCAACTAATTTTTCTATTGGCCATTAATGAGTGTCGTACGATTTTCTATATAGTTTTTTCGATAGATTGATATTTTTCGAGCTATTCGCGATTGAAGACTTTTCGTGATAAAAATGCATGTTTTCGAACGGTTTTTCGCGAATAAGTCGAAAACTCCGCATTCTATCAAATAAGTTGCAATAACCAAAAATGAAGCTTAGGAAACAGCAAAAAGATTGGGTTTTTTATGAATGCTCTAGGTCCAAAATAAAAGAAGTTATGGCTCGTTGAAGAAGAATTTTTTTTGCAACAACTTTGTTCGAAGCAATCAACGTTAATTAACGAAAAACCGATGCATTATTCGAGAAAAACTTACAGAACATTTTTTGTAGTGATTAAAAAGACCTTTAGAATGAGCACTGTTAAAAGTCGATTACATCATAACTAAGCGAGTTACGATGCAAAAACGGTGGGTCACTAAAATTTAAAAAAAAAAATGAGCGCTAAAACCCCAGCCATTCCACCAGAATTAATATTGACCATTATCCCTTTACAAATTACTTTACTTTAGTATTACTCATGTAATCCAAAAGTTTTTCGACATTCTCAGACTTTGCATATTCAAAAAGTAAAGGGTTGAAGGGCTCGGGAGGGGTGGTCCTCGCACTATAATGCAAACTGCTAACATTTATATCTCCGTTATTCTTTTTCCTACAGAAATAAAACAAAAACTAAAATGTTCGTTAAGAAACAATCCACATTTTTGTACTATATTATTTTTTATGTTTTTTTCTTTAGTTTTAGGTATTTTCATAATAAGGTATTTTTTTAAGAAATTTGAAAAATACTTTTTCCATTTTCATCTGATTTTTTTCGAAAAATACGCATTCTAACCCGCCGAAACTTTTGGATTACATAAGTAATACTAAAATAAAGTAATTTATAAAGGGATAATGGTCAATATCAATTCTAGTGGAATGGCTGAGGTTTTATCGCTCATTTTTTTTTTCAAAAATTCGAGTGGCCCACCGTTTTTGCATCGTAACTCACTTAGTTATAATGCAATCGACTTTAACAGTGCTCATTTTAAAGGTATTTTCAATCACTACAAAAAATGTTCTATAAGTTTTTCCCGAAAAATGCATCGGTTTTTCGTTAATTACTTCGTTGATTACTTCAAACCAAGTTGTTGCAAAAAAAATCTTCTTCAACGAGCCATAACTTCTTTTAGTTTGGACCTAGAGCAAACCAATCTCTTTCCTGTTTTGCAAGCTTCATTTTTGGTTATTACAACTTATTTGATACAACGCGAAGTTTTCGACTTATTCGCGAAAAACCGTCCAAAAACATACATTTTTATCACGAAAAATTTAAGTTTTAATCGCGAATAGCTCGAAAAATATCGATCTATCGGAAAAACTATATAGAACATTTTTTACTTAGAATTTGTCCCTATATCCATTTCCGGGGTTATTTGAGTGAACACATTTCCACCCCCGAGAAGAGGTGGCATCCACTCTCAGGGTAAAAGCGCACCTCGGCGCTATGTCACTTTTGCTCCTTGAGCCATCCCCTAACCACTCACCAAATTTCACGTCAATCGGTCAAGGTTCAAAGAATTCGGAGCGGAAAACCTTCAACGACTGGACTAATAGGGCCTTTCGAAAATGATGACTGAATTCTCTAATAAAGAAAAATGACATAGTTGATGAAATTTGGATAGATTTATGTAAACTTTAAAATTCTGTATCTTTCGAGGAACATTTAAACATTAAAGATTTTTCGAACAAAAAAAATATTAATAACCAATTTTTACAAGTAGGCTATTAGATATAACGTCTGGAATAACATTAGTAGTGAGATTTAAACGCTTTATTAAAAGTACAACATCTACGAATACATCCGCTGGAAAAAAAACGAGGAAAAAGATCCACAAATAAACCAAATAAAGATAGCGTGCCGAAGAAAAGACATACTATCCAAGATGGCAGCTAAAAACAAAACAAAGAACAAAAGCTGTAATCAAATCGGCGCAATGCGCAATAACCGAAAAATTTCCACAAAAGGAAGCCCGAATATTTATTGGAATCGAGGTTCGAATCCTCTTTAGAAACACCATTAGTACAGTAGATATAGGTTTTTGGGTAGAACTAATTCCCATAAAGACAGGATTTGATTTTGTTAGTTCGCTGTTGACATCTTTTTGATATACTAAAAGTCTAGAAAAATCTGAGTGTGCAAAATGCGTTTTTTTTTTTGGCCGCCGTCTTGAAAAAACATCAAAAAGTAAAAAAGTTATGTGTGGTAACAAATTACACGGTATTTCAAGCTGAAAAATAAGATAATAATGGTTTTTAGAAGTAAAACGTTTACAAAGATGATGGAGGTGGTATCTTTTTGACACACTAAAAATCTAGGAAAATCGAAGTGTGCAAAAATATTTAAATTCCATTTTTTTCCAGCTGAGTTCTTCAAGTATTAACGTCTTCTAAGAAATTCAAAATGGCAAAAAGGAACTGTATCTTATGCTCTGAAAGTGAAAGCGAAGCTTCAAAGTGTGATAAGTTGTCTACTAAAGGTATACAAGGTATACAAGGTATCATCAGTGCAAGTAAAATTCGAAAAGACAATATCCATGAGTTATTTGAACCATTTCCTGATCACCCAGTGAGTGTCCATGTCGAATGCCACCGTCTGTACACAAATCCCAATAATATCCAGAGTGATATAAAATTGAAGTTGCATGCTCAGAATGAAGCACTAGCCAGCTGCAGTAGAGTATTACGGTCGGATATAGCAACATTTACATTTAAAGAACACTGTTTGTTTTGTGGTCGTTTTATTACTGACAGTGAAAAACGGGTTAAATCTGGCGTTATACAGGTCCGTACAGTAATGTTTCAAAATTCTGGTATGAAGGCGTGTAACTCCAGAAATAATTTATGGTCAGCCAATGTTCAATCACGATTGCTATCAGTTAATGATTTACCAGCAGTAGATGCCATTTATCACCAGGCATGCAGCGTAAATTTTCGAAAAGGTGTCCCGATCCCAAAGAAGTACCGAGATGATTCCCAAGACGAATTACGTTGCAAGCCTCTTGGTCGTCCTGCAGAGAAAGAAAAACATTTTTTTGGAAGTATGTAGGTGGTTTCAAGGAAATAATGAGCCGGTTTCTATCCAGCAGCTGACTAGTAAAATTAAAGACTTCCTACCAGTTGGTAATGAACCATATAGTCATCGTCACATGCTGCAAACGCTTAAAGAAAATGTTTTTGGTAACATTATCGTTTCTAAAAAAGATGGGATGCCTAATATGGTAACTATGGGTCAAACAGTGGCTAATATTATCTTAGATTACCAGGAACAAAAGAAATTACAAGACCCTGAATCATAAAAATATCGTATAATTGAAACAGCAGCAAAACTGATCAAAACAGAAATCAAACTATTGTCGACTTCAATGTAGTACTATGCATCGTCGTCAGAAATTGCATCTGAGCAGGAAAATAAAAAGTTGTTGCCATCTGTTTAGCAAATTGTTTGGATATTATCATTGTACTAAAGCATGTGATTTAAAGAAGATTTACATTGGACAGGCTTTGGTGCAAGCTTCAAGACCGAGATCACTTATAAATCCAATCCTCCTTGGTGTTGGTGTGCAGCTTCAGCGAGACTTCGGTTCTCGTTTACTTGTAGATGAGCTTTACAAACTTGGGTTTTCCGTATCGTATGATGAAGTAAAAAAGTATTTGCAGTCTACAATAATGGACAGGACACCAAATTTTGAAGTTCCACCAGGTCATTTCTGTCAGTGGATAGCCGATAATGTGGACCACAACATTGCTACCACCAATGGTCACAACACTTTCCATGGAATGGAAATTATAATGTGCAAATCCGGACCACTTGGTGAAAAGTCGAATTTATTGTCAGAGAGGAAGGACCTGCGTTGGAAAAACCGGTTTAATGCTGCTGATGTTTCTGCAGAAAGAAGAATAGAAATTAGATTCTTTCAGTCTCTTAAATCAGGCATGAACAACATTTTAATGAACTGCTTTCAAATCCCATTCAAAAGAATCTACTAGATATTTTGTGGAACACACGTAAGTTATTAAAGACGCCATGTCCTGGTTGGAATGGATACATGCAGAATGTCGTAATCAGTGATGAGCACACAGGAGTAGTATCCACAACATTTCTACCTATGATTGACATGAATCCAGAAACATACAGCTGTGTTTATTCCACAGTGAAGTTTATATGTTCGGATGCAGAAAAACTCAACATACCTTTACCAGTTGTAACATTTGATCAGTGCCTGTGGATTAAGGCTATGGAAGTTGTTTGCAGTAAACCCGAAGAATTCTTAAACATATTGATTCGTCTTGGTGGCTTCCATACACTGATGTCTTATCTAGGTACTATTGGTCAACTGTTATGTGGTTCTGGAATAGAAGATACCTTAAAGACTATTGACGCAGAAAACACAGTCGCACATATGCTTACAGGTAAAGCTTATTCAAGAGCTGTTAGAGGACACATACTGCTTTCATCTGTACTTACATCAATGTTACTTCAGGATGTTCTGGACAGTAATTTACAACTTCCGGCAGAGCTCGCAAGTGAGGAACAGATGGACCCAATGAATACAGATGAAATACAGTCAAGTTTGCCAAATTTGCAGAGTCTCATGGAGCTTTACGATAAGCTGTATAATGGAGAAATTACAGTTTCTAAAATAAGTTCCTCTGCCGAACTGCTGAAGTTATCCTCTGACTTGCAAGAGAAAATGAACTCTTTAAAGGTACAAGGTAGGACAGCAAAACTGTGAATCATGTATCTAGATATGGTTGATATTGCCAAAGTATTTATTTGGGCTGAACGAACAGGAAACTTGAAAATGCATTTGCAAGCTGTAGAGCACATGCTGCTTTTCTTTGCAGCTGCGGGGCACAGTAACTAAGCAAAATGTGCCAGAGTGTATCTACAACAAATGAGATAACTGGAAAAAACCATGGAGATGTTTATAGCTTGTTGAGTGCTGATCATTTCACCCTTCGTAGACACACTAGATTGTGGGCAGGAATATGGACAGGCATGTTCATCGAACAAACCTTAATGCGTTCAACAAAAAGTAGAGTGGGATTACCACGTGGAAGAAGCATGGGTGATATTCAACGAGCTTCATGGATATTGAGCCACCCTGCATGATGTGCAGTTATTTTTGCTATGAGCAATCTCACTGATGTCTCCCGTGTTAGCAGTGAAGAACACTTTGAAATATCCGATGCTAGAAAATCTAGAGATATGAACGATTTTCTTACATTACTTCAATTTTTGGAAGATCACAATCCATTTGATTCACAATGCGTTGAGCTACATAATATTTTCAGTGCGTTAGTAGACAGTCAACACAAGGTAACTGCAGATGAATCTAAGTTAATTGGCATCCGAATCCAATCCGAACTGACTGGAAAAGCTTTCAACTCTGTTACCATGGTTAAAAAGGATTAAGCTGTCACAATGAAGATATTACGAAAAGGTATTGTTATTGACGGAGCTATTCGACATATTGATACAGGACTCCTAACCCAAAGAATGTTAGTATGTTTGTCTGTAAATCCTGATCTACATCTATACTTCCTACGTCTCTATTTGATCCAGAAACTCAGTTATTGAGAAAAAGTGACAAATCATCATTGGCAAGAACTTTGAATGAGATAGTAACTAGTTTAATTTACATGTTACCTGTGGGGGTGCACTACTGCACAAACTGCCATGGCCAAAAACTGGGAAATTTTCAGATGTGTTACAACTATATAGCAGTCATATTGCTAAGCAATATAAAGTTGTGACAATTGTATTTGATGGCTATGCCATCTCCAATACAAAGGATGTAGAGCACGAGATACTCACACACAAAACAATCATTAGCAAGTTGAAATTTGCTGAGAGCTCTCCACTTCTTATTAGCGAAGGACCCTTTCTTTCTAACAATGAAAATAAACAGTGCTTTATAACCATGCTTGAAATTCAGATTTTGAATAAAAATTTATTTATTTATTTATTTAAATACTTAGAAGCGAATGGCCACAGGTGATTCATGCTACAGATGATGCTGACACAGTTATTGTAAAAACAGCACTAACCTTGGCAGAAGAAAAGCATGTAACAGTGTTGTTGCTGACGACACCGATATTCTTGTACTTTTTATTTACCATAATACACGAAATATTTGTTTGCAGTCATCTACGTTCAGTGATAAAAAACGTGATATTAAATATATGCAACATGTGCTTGGCGAAAAAGGATGCAAAATTATTCTCTTTTCACATGCTTTAACTGAATGCGATACCACAAGCTCCTTATTTGGTAAAAGTAAATCGGCAGCATATCGACATTTTTGGAAATGTGAGGAATTTAGCATTTGCTCTACTCTGTTTGGATCAGAAAATGCAAACAAAAAGAAACTCACAGATATTGGCAACAAAGCATTGGTATCATTGTACGGTGGAAATCCAAAGACAGAGACTCTGAACCTACTAAGATATAATCTCTACTTGAACAAAATCACAACTGCCAAAAGTGAATTTAATATTGCAAGATTGCCACCTACAGAAGATGCTGCTGTTCATCATCTTCTCCGCGTGCATTTACAATGTCTTTGTTGGAAAACTTTGAACACCAATATTGCCAATCCCGAGGAGTGGGGTTGGAAAATAGTAAGACACAAACTACAGCCCATAACATGTGAAATGAGCCCTGCACCAGAGTTATTACTAAACATGATCCGCTGCACCTGCAAAACGGACACAAATGAGCCGTGTGGTCGTGGTAGATGTACGTGTCGACGTTATGGTGTGGAATGTACCGAGATATGTCGTAACTGTTCTGGTAGAGAGTGCACAAATAGTGCACTGAAAGAAAGTGATTTAGAAGAAACTGAAGAAGACTATTAGATTTAGCTTTTCTCTTATCGAAGATGTAAAATTGATGAAATACATATGCATTTGTATTATAAAACGTATTTTGATTAATAAAAATATGATTTTCTACACTGCATAAGGTTTCAGTTTTTTTGTCACTAGTTTGCCTTTTTCAGCATAAAATTTTCCGTAATTTGATACCACACACGATGTTTATGATTTTTTTATATTTTTTCAAGTTCGCTGCCCAAAAAATGCATTCTGCACACTGTCATTTTTCTAGACTTTTAGTATGTCAAAAAGATACCAACAACAAACTAAAAAATTCAATCCCCGTCTTTGTGGGAATTAGTTCCACCTTTCACCTATTACTTCCTTTTACTATAAAGGAAGTATTGGATTCACCCCAAAAATTCGAAATTGAGTTTTCAACAGATCTTCACGTTTTAGAGTCGATCCCAAAAAACATATTTTTTTTCATTGGTCTGTCTGTCTGTCTGTCTGTGTGTCTGTCTGTGTGTCTGTGTGTGTGTCTGTCTGTGAACAGAATATCTCAAAAACGAAAAGAGCTATGGCATTGAAACTTCATATATAAGTTTTGTGTACTATCTAGATGCGACAGCAAGCTTTTGAAGGAAATCGCATAACCGGAAGTAGGTGTTTACTCAGTTTTTTTCAATTTTTTCAAAAACGGCTCTAACGATTTTTTTCAAACTTTACATTTTTATTACATTTTTAATGTGTATTGATGTGAGATAGGTGATTTTCCAGTTGAATACTTCTAAAGTGGGTTTCTTTTGTTTTTTTTTATATATTTTTTATTAACTCCTATTTTAAATAAAACACCCGGTATATTATTACATTTTCGAATTCATCTTAAAATTCTAGATAAATTTTGTCTTTTTAACTAACGCTCTATTTTGTACCGTTTTTGTAGAATTTGTAATTTTTGAAAATTTTTGACAAATTTTTAAAAATTAAAAATAAAATTTTTGATTAATTATAAGATCACTGTAAAAGGAAGTTGTGTGAGTGTATAGATTTTTTTTTGCATATATCTACTGTACTACATCGTCAGGTACCTAACGATTCACGAAGCTTACGTGACGATGACAGCCTCGACGATATTGACCTTGATTTGAATACTGATCATACAGAAAAAAAAATGGTCGGTGCTATATGCCAGAACTTGGGAAACTCCGAAACCTTGTGCTACAGGTGTACTTCCTTCCTACGAACAATGGGTACCATATATATAATACACATATATTGCGGGTAGGGCCTGGAAACTTCAGAAAACATTACGGCGCCGACATAGTCTCACTTAGAGTATAACGCGTCTCGTGCGCATGCGTGAGAATTCGAACTCCGCCTCTAGAAGCGAATTTTAAACTTGCCCACTTCCCCATTGGCCGAACGACGCCGCCGCCCTTGCGCACCGCTCACCTTTATACATTGAAGAGTTGGTTGTCTGTCTCACTTCCTTGGCAAGTTTCCCACTCATAGCCGCTAGCAATATAGTAAGTATTAGATATATGATGGGTATATAGCCAATGTAGGTACTGCTGTGCTGTGGATGGACCGCAGATTTACATTTGCAATTTTTGTATTTGTAAGTAATAGTTATCCGTGTTTTTCATTGTTACATACTGTTTGAGAAGAATACCAGATCTTCGTTACTTTACATTTTAATAATAAATATCCATTAATAAACATTTTGTTCATTTTTAATTATTTCATAAAACATACAAATTATGAAAAAGGAAAGACAAATCTGTAGAAAATTATGAGAAATCCATGAACAATCAGAAGAAATCATGAGGAACTCAAAGGAAATCATGAGCAATCAGGGAAATCACAGAAAATTAGAGGCAATCATAAGGAAATCAAAGGATATCTATCTTGAGGAAGTCAGAAGAAATCAGAGGAAAAGGGAAATCTGGTGTACAAAAATACGGGTTGCAAATTATCCCTCAGAGTGTATTTACTGGTACAGAAAAAAAATTTGGTGTGATACACGCACACAACTTCGTTTTACAGTGAATTAGTAAAAAAAATGTTTTAGCTTCCCTGCTTCCCTACCATATTATACCCTTGTTTCAAGCCATGTTCCTCCATGGAATGAAGTTCCCGAAATTTACTACATTATACATGATGTTTAAAAAATACTTTCGGATATTTTATCCACTTTAGATCTCATTAATACAAACTAAAATTTCTAATAAACATGGGTCCAGCGCTTCGTTTCCGAAATACAGGGTGTTAAAGTTTAAAAAATCCATTTTTATGCTTATCTAAAAATTGCTTCTGGCGATTTTCATAAAATTTTTACAGTTTGTTTATAACTTTATGAGGTATCTTTTGGACCTATTTCAGTTGATTCACTAATTCCAGAGGAGTGCTCGCGGGGCATGTAAATTAGGATTTTTCTAAAAAAAATACGCCCAGCAAATTTTTCGCAACAAGAAATTAATTAATGACATTGATGACATCAGTTTATTGTCTTTTGTGCTTACGACATTGCTACGATATAACGAACCATTCAGCATTGGAGAATTCGTTATGTAGCGGCATTTTCTTAAACATAAAAGAACAAATTCTTCTGTCACTAAGGTAATTAATTGGTTTATCATTGTTTTGTATTAGATGACCATTGTTTTTGTGATCATAGCTACTTGATAATTGCACGTCTTAATGACATCCAAAAACCTTTGATGGGCATTTTAAGGTAAATGGTTGCTTTTAGGCTTAAGAACTAAGAGTACATTATTTTTGTGCTTTTTAATTCTCTTTCAGATAATAACCTAAAATTTCAAAAAATTTTACAGATAACAAAGTTAGAGCTAAAAAAGGTTTTGAAAGATAGGTAAAGTGCCCTTTACAGTGGAGTATAGTTTATGACCTATTAGTGCAGTAGAGAATAGTAAGTATGTATACCAAAATTCAAATCGATATCTCTACAATTGTAGAAATTAACACAAAAATAGGAAATAACAAATTGGACTTCAAGGACCTATAACTTCTTGCTGGAGGGACTTTGTACTAAGATATATTAGGTTTAATCGATTTATTATAACGAGAGGAATCTATAACTAATCGGTGTCCCATTCTTTACCGAACACTCTGTATATGAGGTTTCAACATCATACTTTGGACTTGCGGATGCCAAGCACATGATGGAGTTTCTAAAAAATGTGGAGCAAATTTAAAAAGATGATAAAGGGCACAACAAAAAAAATAAAGTATGATCAAAAATTATTGTCATCTAGTATCGCTATGGAATAGTTTCTAATTTATGAATGCAACTGACATTTGATTTTTAAGTGACTTACAGCTGCATTCATAAATTAGGAACTATTCCATAGCCATACTAAGATACTGCAATTCAAATTATAAAAGGATAAGATGGTTAAGTAAACAAGCACTAAAAACAGAACGGTTAGCATTGTTAAAATAAAAAAATGAACAAACTATGGAAGAGTACATAAAAATGGGAATACACTCAGAAACGTAATAAAGGTACAAGTTTGAGGAAGAAATAGAAAAACAGTGAGTAAAACAACAGACAATCCTGGAATATAACCAGAAGAGAAACAAGGAAAATATATAGAATATGACTAGTAAAAATATACAATGAATGACAAATTTTGAATAGAACAAAAGAGTGATGAATAAGAAGAAAATATAAGAAATGAAGAGAGACCAGGAAAACAATTAAAAATTAATCAAGAAATAAATAGTGGCAAAGTTCAGGACGCACTAAATAGGTTAGACATAGGAAAAGCGTGTGGGGAACATAACATCGAAGCAGAAATGATACAATGAAGGACCCGTAAGGTCCCTACACATAGAATATGGGACGAAAAAGAGATACGAAAAGCCTAGCAGAATAATAACAGATTCCCAATTTCTAAAAAGGGAGGACAGTCAGACTACAGCAGTTATAAACCGATATGTTTCAAAATCTATTTAAGTATTGTAGAGAGTATATTAAGGGTAAATGTTGAAGAAAAATATAAAAGAACACAGACAACCCTTCGGCCCTAAAGGAAGACAAATTATAATACCAACAAACTAATAAAATGTATATTAGAAAGAGCAATGGAAACATGCAATCTAATTTTCATAGATCTAAGAACAGTTTTGACAGCAGAGACAGACAAATACTATGGAAACGTTTAGAAGAAATACAAGTTGAAAAAAATTAACAAAAGTGATAAAGAGTGTATATCAAAATGAATAGAACAAGGAGATAACTTAAATCTACTGTTTTTCGTCATAGACTTCACAGATTACTAAAGAACATAAAAAAATGCCTAAAAATATAGTGGGATAGAAAAATATAAACTCAATAACAATAGACAACCTCCTATGCTCACAGTAAATCCCAGAAACCACTGAACATATGGATGGAAGAGATTGAGAAGCTTAGAAGGTAGATAAATACAAGAAAATCTAAAATAATGAAGATCAACCAGTAGAAAGAGAAAAATTATGAAAGTAATAATGCACGAACCTGGAGTTGCTACTACATAAACTTAATTTTCTATTAAACTTTAAGCTATGTTGCCAGTTTAATCTTAAAATGGCCAATTGTCTTCTGAATGGCCATTTCTATGCTACCACTGATTATTTTTGCCATGTTTTAGTTTACCTCAGTTTTGGTGATTAAACTATTTATGCAACAAATTTTTTTTATTAAAATAATTATATGTCAGTTTGTCAACAAGGTCTCATCTAACTAATGTAACATTGAAATGGCCATTGAATTTGACAAAATTATCACAGGCCTACGAACAATTACACTTTAAAAAAAACTAATCATGGCCAAGCCTGATCCAAATCAATCCTGAATGACTTATACATGGAATGAGTGAAGAAAAATTGGCGAAGAAGATTATCTAAGCAACAACAAAAAATTTAAAGAAGAATTGGACGATCGAAGAAAATCTGGATAAACAATATAGAAAAAATATGGAACAATGAAAAAAGTGATGATAATGGAGAAAATTGGCGAAGTTTACATTCGCCGCTCATTAGGGTAGAACGTCTAAAAAAAAGAACAAGAAGTGTTTTAATTGAGCTTAAGACTGTTCCCTACTTTACTTCAAAAAGTTGCAGTTGCTGGACTGAAGTTCAAGGGATAATTTAAAATCTTTGTTATGAAAATGAACTATTCTATTGTGTACGTCCAATGGCGAAATTCGGAATTTGTCAACTAACTCGTAATTACCTAAAAAAATTAAACAAGCCATAAAACGGTTAGACATTTTCTTTGTGAATATTTAAACCGGCATTCATAGCGCCGCTACTGACCATTTGGAAAGTGCGTCTGCGCAAAAGTAACTTAAATGCGCTCAGCTCAACCAGTAGGCAACACACATGACCGCAATTATATTGCAAGAGAATAACAAATCCGTACGTAGAATCTCAGTCGCTTTTAGTGCGCATCTTTCACCGGCTATACACCGCAAGAACCGTTTTAACGTAAGTACGCTTTTATGTCTACTGTAATGTATAATTAACAACTTTCCTTTTGATTAATTTTGTTGCCTCAATTATCGTTGCTTCGAACAATAATTTTAGTTTAAACTGCAAGTCCTAGTTGTTTAATTCAACATACATGTCAAAGCTGTTTTTTTAAATTGAGCCTTAATTGTTGCTGTGACTACTAGGTGTAGGTGGAAATTCTGCAAAATGACGCAGAATTTCAAAAGTTGTAATATCAAATAATTCGGCATCTTAATTAATGGAAACCTACTGATTGCAAAACTCCGCATTCGTATTTATCAGTGGCACAAACTTTGTACAAACCTCCCCCACATCCAATCATCTGATAAGCAGTAATTGTGCAAATCTTTCAAAATCAACAAGCAATATTTAAATTGAAAACTGTTCGAGTGGGCTGCAAAGCAATTACTAATACAATAGCTGCGCATCGGGCAGTGATTTCCACAAAAGTAAGTAAAATGTAGCAGCACAAATTCACAATTCACTTCGTAATTTAACAGGTGTATTAAACCAAATAAAAAGTGAAGGTCTTTAAATTTTTATATTTCATTGTTTTAACTGAACTTGCACGACTACAGCTATACAGCTTTACGAAATGTGGAATGTAGTTATATTACTGAGTTTGCTCGTTAAATAAAATATTTGTATTTAGATAAAAATCTTAAAAGACAACACTGATTGGTCGTATTACAAACATGCGAATACAATAATTATGTTATAGGCGAAGCTTTCCTTTATATCGGTTGCGTTATTTATATGAGAATATTAGTACAATTCAAATTCTACTCCTACAGTTGCATTGTTACAATCGCTAAAAATACTCCGGTGTTTATCGTATCAAGGAAGTCCTTTGCATAAAATTTCATTCGTCAAACTAGATTTTCCTATAAAAAAATTGGCGAGGCAAGTACTGTACTTTTTCACATAACTCGCAGAAGGTTAGAAGCCTAACATGATATTACAAAAGTAGATGGTGAAATGTATAGCCAAACGAATCTTCTCATTAATTTTCCTCTAATTTGTTACAACTTATCGACTACTTATTTTAACAGTTTTTCTATTCCCATGCGTGAAGCAGTAAATTCACATACTCCAGGCAGTGCGTAAAGTAATACATTATTGCACCATTGCGTAATGGTATATTATTATACTAGTTTAATAAGAGGGCCTATTGCAGTACGACGTGAATTGGGGTACGACGAGCTTAGCAAGGAGTGCTCCAATGGAACGAGTGCTACACTGCCTCTTATCAAACGAGTATAATATACTATTTTATCTACTCTGCATAGAACAATAATCAAAAACTTTGAATTTTGACATTTCATAAACGTGACAATCTGTCAGTTGTCTGAAACAAGGTAGACAGTTCAATGTTTTTCATATGAAAATAACAATGCAAAAACAGTGTTATAATGGACTCTATTGTAGTACTGTTTTCGGTGTTATAATAACCATATTGTGACATCAAAGTAGATAAAGTATATAGCAATGCGTAAAGTGAGTCTAACTATATCAACGTTTTTGGAATAATTAAACTTTAAATTGAGAAATGGTAATATTATCATTAAAAATAATTAGAATTACAATAAAGAAAATTAAACCATAACCATTTTTCCTTAATTTATTTTTACTACCTTTTACAAAAAGGAAGTATTGGATTCACTCCAAAAATTCGAAATTGAGTCTTCAACAGATCTTCACGTTTTAGAGTCTCCTGAACCCTAAAAACATGTTTTTGTTCATTGGTCTGTCGGTGTGTGTATGTGTGCGTGCGTGCGTGCGCGCGTGCGTGGGTGCTTGTGTGCGTGTGTTTGTGTGACAGATTATCTCAAAAATGAAAAGAGGTCTGACGTTGAAACTTCATATATAAGATGTATGTACTATTTAGATGCGACATAAAGCTTTTGAAGAAAATCGCATTATCGGAAGTATGATGTTTACTCTTGTGATTTTTTACATTGTTCTTACATTTTTAATATGTATTGATGTTTTTATCTACAGGGAGTAAAAAAATATGTTCGGATATTTTACCTACTTATACAAGCAATAAGGGCTTAATAAATCTGGGCCCGGAAATGCTTCGTTTCCGAGTTACAGGGTGTTAAAGTATTTTTAAAAAAATCTGCTGGGCTTAATTTTTTGTGAAGAAACCGAATTGACATACCTGCGGACACGCCCTTTTCTGTTTTTCCCTAACGACTACCGTTGCCCCCCGGAACCGTTGAAGCATTACTTCAAGGGGCGCGAGCGTCACTTAAACCTAAGCAATTGAAGTCCCTTAAGCTGCTCTATTTTAAGGGATAACATACAAACGCGGTTAAAGTGCAAATTTAAACGCTTCAAACTCTCTGAGCATAAAAAACCAGGTTTATGAAATAAAAATCCAGTTATTGTTGAAACAAGAAATAACAAACACAGGAAAATCAGACGAACATAAAATTTGAAAAATGATTGAATTAAGAGGTAGAAAATGAAATATCAGAAGAAAGCACATTAAAAGAACTTTCCAAAAGAGATATATAGGGTGTTTTACATAACAAATCGAAATGATTAAATTTCCAAATTTTTAGCACTCTGTATAGCTTTAATACCCAGAGAACGTAATTGCGAGGAAGGACAAAGGAAGTATTGTATTGCAAAAAAATCACTTTCCCAGATTTCTTCATATCTGAGCCTTTTAGGGGCTCTAGATGACGAAAAACAATTTTTTTTAATTTCATCTTTTCTGTGTGTCATCTATCTCTCTGGCTGGCTGTCTGTCGGTTTGTCTGTTGGCGGTATAGCTCAAAAACTATTTGTTGGAGGAAGATAATATTTTGCATGCGGATTATATGTCCTCCTGGTACATAAACAGAAAAAACTTCAGTCAAATATATACAGGGTGAATACATTAAAGAAATAAAATTCTGCCTATTTTTGCTGTAACTCAAGAACTAACTATTAGTTAAATAAAAGTAATATTTTGCACATAGCTCGAGTTTTCACCCTTGAAGAAAAAGGACACATTTTGGACTTAACATATACAAGGCGCATACGTAAAAAAATTTAATTCTGTTGTTATTGATATTTTCAAAATCTTTAGTTTCAAAACTTCCACTTGTGAGGGAAGTTCCGTGTAAAGCCCTTCGCAAACTTCTTAAATGATTTTATTTGATACCGGATTTAATTTATTCATGCTTTTCTCTTTTTTCGTGTTTATTACGTACTTGTATCAACAATACCTAGCTGGATTTTTATTTGTTAAACTTAGTTTTTTGTTTTGCTTGCAGAACGCAAGTGTTTAAATTATCATTATAATGACGTTTGTTTGTTATCACTTTAAATAAAGTATTGTAACGAGCTCAAACTGTTTTTATGTTCAAACTCGCATATTTGGAAAAATGTGAATTTAGGAGTATGAAGTAAGATATTAAAAGAAAGCTCATTGAGAGGGCTTTTCATAATTAAAAAATATACAGAACATTCCATTATTTATTTATTTGGCGACCGGAGATGTTCGGCCGCCAACTCTATGATATATATTAGAGATGGGCGGAACGATGCCTTAGGTGGAACGTTCCACACGTTCTCGTTCCGAAAAAATATCGTTCCAAAATAACGTTCTTCCTGAACGAGGGAACCAAAATTCATTTTACCTAAAGAAATATCAGTGAGATTGAGAAACAAGTACACTTGTTTTTAAAAAATAAACTTGTTAGATTCCTTTAGTGAACCTCTTATATTCATGCCTTGATGAAATTCCTATTTATATCAAAATTTTAAACTGTTCTTTTTAGTTCTATCAGTAAATAACAACTACTATTATGATGAAAAATTAATTAATTTTTCGTTTTACATTTTACAATAAAATTTGCATTTATAATATTTTACAATTATGCGTTTCTATCAATGAAAAAAACATAATGTGAAAAAAGCGTTCCCAATTCCGTCCTTCCTTGCGGGACCGGGAGGATGGAACGTGGAACGGGAATCGTGATTAGTTCCGATCAGGGACGCTCAACCAATAACACTAACACTGTCTGTTTGTGTTGCGTTCTTCTCGTTTTCACCGTTTCAGTTTTATTCCATCGTTCCAAAATAACGCGTTCATCCTATGTTAGGAACGTTTCGGTACGTTGCTAAAAAATACCGTTCCGAAAGAACGTGCGAAACGACTCATTTCTAATATATATGCTAGCATATCATGTGTATATTGTACGTAGCCTGTGTTATTTGTGGTCAGGTTACTCTTTCTCACAGACCAGTCTTCCGAGAAGAGCGCCGTTAATTCTATCCCAACGGCGAATAGTGACCGGGCCCGATACCGAACCAATGGACTGCGGAAAAATTCCGCCTGCCCATGGATTAGAACCGAAAACTCGCTTATTGCAAGCCTGACGCCCTTACCACTACGCCACGAATCGTAGAGCTTTTGTGTCATTTTTACTACAGACTGAATAAACTGACATTTTCAGTTTTTACTTCACTCTTCTAAAATACGAAAACATCACCTTCCAAAATTTCTTCAGATATTCACCTTTCAGGGTCCCTAGATGATGAAAAACAGGTTTTCTCAATTCCATCTGTCTGTTTGTCTGTCTGTATATTGGCGGTATAACTCAAAAAACTATTTGTTAAAGGAATACGATATTTTTCATGCAGATTCTATTCTATCTACCTGCAATGAAACCGAGAAAATTTCGAACAAATAAATACCGGGTAAGCACCTTAAAAAAATTAAATGTTGTTTATTTTTTGCGTTATCTGAGAAATAGATAAAAGTAATAATTTGCACGTAGGTCAAGCCTTACACTCCAAATAAATGGAAACCAACAGACACAGGGTAATGTCGTAAGAAAGTCAAACACTTTCAACAATTTTAAGTTCGTTCTGTTAAATACAGCAGCGCATCGCAAAGCACAAAGATGTCATCGATGGGCCCTTGAATAAGATGCCGGATTTAAATTTGCACTCGCAGGCTCTGTAGTTCGAATCCCATCGCCGGTAATGTTTTTTTAATTTTAAATTGATTGAATTCGCAGTGCCAAGTGTTTCCTTTTATTGTTTCAGTATTATTACGAATGTGAAGCTATTTTTATTATTATTTTCCTTTCATTTTTAAAATTGTTCTATTTCATGACGTCATGAGGGAAGTTTTTAAAGCTCTTTAGAGACTATTTTACAATTTAGTTATCATCAGCGGTTATCAAGGCACTTTTCTAAGGCAGATTTCGAATTTGAACTCAAATATTTTGTCTTCCAAATCGAATTTCATGTAATAAAACATTGGCCAGTCATATCGGTTGTACTTTTCCATACCAATAACGAAAAATTAGAAGCCCTATACGATAATCTTCCCGGAACCCTTTTCCTAACTTATCGGGTATTTTGCATTTGTTTTACCTAGGTTAGCTTTTCACTTCTTAGAAATGGCCTATATTTTTACTACTTTGTGAAGAATAGTATATTATGCAACGAGCATTTAATGATAGCTATTAAGACACAGGTATGAGAATTACGACACGAGCCGTAGGCGAGTGTCGTAATGAATATGAGTGTCTTAATAGCCATTAAATGAGAGTTGCATACACTTTTTTTTCGATGACTAGTTGTAATAGTGAAAAATAAGCACTTTATTTTCATTTTTTTTAAATTATAATGAAAGTATGAGTTGTAACTTAGGAAATATTATGGAAAAACTTTTATTATAAACAAAATACAAAATGTCACAAAATCAAGGTTTAACAAAAAAAAGGAAATTTTAGAATTATTTTTGATATACAGTTATATTTGTGATGGTACAGTTATTAAAATGCAACTGCGGCACGTCTGGTAGTTTTGTGACAATGTTGATGGATGCCATTGTTGATGTTGATGGAGTAGTAATGTTTATTGAATTGTTGGTTTGTTTATATTCAATTGAATTCATAATTTGATTAGCTACTTTGACTTTATTTTGAATTGATTCGTCAATGTAGTTTTCGGCCACTGTTGTGGATTTCCATCCTCCGTGACGTTTTAGTGACGTGATGTCACCACCAGCATCAACCAATATTGTGGCAGAACTACGGCGAAAGCAGTGTCCGGTATATAAATTGGAATCTGGAAGATTTAAGTAAGCAGCAATTTCTTTTCCCATCTTTCCAAATTTGTTTATTCCTACGTTTTCTACTGTGCATTTTCCGTTTACGTAATTGATAAAAAAAGATGGGGTTGTACAATTGTTTGGACGAAGATTCATGTACTTCGTGCATATTTCATAATACTTTCCCGTTACTATGAATTTTCGTGTTGTTTTAGTTCTTGTATCTTTAATTGTGATTAAAAGGGTTGATGTATAAACATTTACATCTCTAAATTCCAATTTGTGTAGCTCATTCCTTCTACAAGGTCCCATAATACCAAAGATAATTGCCACCACAAAAAAAACAGTTTTTCATGTACATTTGATTGCAAACTAAGACTTACTTACCTTGGACAATAAATATTTAACATCTGGGGCTTCTCCAATAAATTGCTTTATGTCATTTGTAGAGAACGTTTTTGATTTTTTTGGTTTATAGCCTTCAGATTTTCTTTTCAATAACGCGTGCAATTTGGGATATTTGGTTATGTCCACTTTTTGTTTAATAGATAATGTAGATTTCAAAATTGAATAATATGTCCATAAACTTGTGGATTTTTTTGTTTTGATAACTCATCAAAATAAACAATTAAGACGTTTTTTGAAAAGCTGCTAACCTTACTTTTGTCCCTCCAATCCATAAACTGAGAATATAATTTTTTCTATAGCACATGTTAAAGTGTGCTTTTATCAACTCAAAACAAAAGGTCAAGTTTTACTTTAACAGCAAGGGTAGATAAGTAGCACTTTAACATCAAGGATAGATAAAGTAATTTAATTTTCTAACTTTAGTTTAAATTAAATATGACAGCTGCGCATTATCGTAGCAACCCAATCTAGCTACTGACATTTTGAAATGTGATTGACTGTCATTTTCTTTTGAAATTGTTAAAGTTCTTGCTATAGAAAAAAATATTGTATTATACACGACGATAAAGTTATTTCTATCCACTCTTGAATCATTAACGTCTCGACTTCGTCTCGACGTTAAACAATTCACTCGTGGATAAAATTTAACTTTATCGTCTTGTATAATAAATTACTATTTTCGTATGCCTTTGTTGATTTTACCTGTAATAAATTGTTTGCGACATTTGTGGCCTGTTCCACAATTTCTGGTGGGGTTAAATTCTCAATTTCACTCTCATTATCACTCATTTTTACCGATTCTATTTGCAACAATCACAAATTGTAGGAATTTACTATGTAAACAGTGACTATCAATTGTTAAAATTGATAAATTTTTAGATCTGTCAGATGGTCATGGCACTATTTGATATTAACCGAATATTGGTTATAAACTTGTATCATAATGAAAAATTTGAATCTTAATGGATATCATTAAAGTACAGGTAGGAAATATACAATAAATCAATTAAAGTATAGGAGTAGAAAAAGTTATTTAGCAATACTACGACGACGTTATAGTTCGTTGAGGCTATTTTAAAAATGTATGTACGTAACTTTTAATAAACACGGTGATTAAGTGTAAAAAACGCAAAAAAGAAACCAATGAGTTAACATAGCTTATGCAACAATTATGAAATTTGACTTATGCATTGCTGAATTAAAAAGTATTAAACTTATACCTAACAAAGTCAGTGTTTTTACGCGTTTTACTGTTGACCTATAAATGTTGTTAAGAGTATTGTTATTAACCATAGCAGCATTATAAAAATCTTGTTTTTTTAAGTATCAACTATAGCTTTCCGAAAGTTCTTCGGGATTGGACAAAGAGCTTTTTTAAAAAAAATCAAAATGCTTCAAATAAAAGTCTGGTGTGATACACGCACACAACTTCCTTTTTTTGCATTGCCCTCGTTATCAAACTGAAAATTCTTGAATAAAAGTATGACTTTTAAAACTAGTCGTACAAATTACTACTACAGTGTGAGATGTGAATGAAAAAATCTGGTGTGATACACTCACACAACTTCCTTTTACAGTGATCTTATAATTAGTCAAAAATTTTATTTTTAATTTTTAAGCATTTGTCAAAAATTTTAAAAAATTACAAATACAACAAAAACGGTACAAAATAGAGCGTTAGTTCAAGAGACAAATTTTCTCTAAAATTTTAAGCTGAATTTAAAAATGTAATAATATACCTGGAGTTCTATTTAAAGTAGGAGTTAATAAAAAAAATAGAAAAAACAAAAGAAACCCAGTTTAGAGGTATTCAACTGGAAAATCACCTCTCTCACATCAATACATTAAAAATTTAATAAAAATGTAAAGTTTGAAAAAAATCATAGCCGTTTTTGAAAAAATCGAAAAAATCTGAAAAATCACAAGAGCAAACACCATACTTCCGGTTATGCGATTTTCTTCAAAAGCTTGCTGTCGCATTTAGATAAACTTATATATGAAGTTTCAACGCCGTACTTGTTTTCGTTTTTGAGATATTCACAGACAGACACACAGACACACAGACAGACAGGCACACAGACCAATGAATAAAAATCTGTTTTTTGGGTTAAGGGAACTCTAAAACGTGAAGATCTGTTTAAAACTCAATTTCGAATTTTTGGGGTGAATCCAATACTTACTGTATCGTAAAAAGAAGTAAACAAAGCAGACTTTTGTCCGCCCAAGAGAATAAATTAGAATGTTAACAACTATGGATTAAAGGACACTTATTCCCCCACAGCCTGCCATATTTACTACTTTTTCGTGGTATAAACAAACTTGTTTGCCTAACAGTTAACTGATAGATATCAGATAACTATTAATTTATCTTGGATTGTAAATCAAGAAATTTCGATTAACTCTTGAGAGAAAAACTTGGTGCACCTCTGGAATAAACTTCGTTAATTCTCGGTGCATAAATAACTAGTTTTTTTAAAATCGCCTAGGAAATGTAAAAGATCCATTAGTGCGAAGATGTAGGAATCTTAAAAAGGTGAAGAAGGCATGTTTTAAATTAGGGATAGGCGCGTGACGTAAAAACAACCGTGTCACGTCGGGTCACGGCGTACCACGTCGTGAACGTGACTAATATTTGAAAATCGTGACGTGAACGTGAGTGAAAATTTCCAAGGCGTGATTCACGTTTCACTTTAAATATTTAGTAACGAATAAAAAACTGAAGCGTGCCCCAGGTGAACATATTTTTAGAAAAGTAATGTTTCGTTTTGTATAATCGACTTAACACTGAAAATGTCGATTACGTTTTATTTTTAAACCAATTTAGTGTGTAGATGTGTAGATGAACTGATTATTCTCAGAAAAGTAATGTTTTGTTTTGTATACTCGCCTTGTCGCTGAAAATGTTGATCCTTGTATGTAAAAGTACTTTTAAACCTACGAATTAAAAGTGTTGTCTAGCAACATATACCTTCTATACACATACCAATAAGAGAAACGTCAATTCCAATGACAGATTTTGGTATTAAAAGTGATGTCTTTGAAGGCAGTTACAAGAAATGTATTTGCGAGAAATCAGTATTTATCCCTTGTAAGTTATTGTAGTCAATTTTCATTTTTTTCGTTTTGTGTCAAGTATTCTGATTGCAACATATCACGTAAATTATGTCACGTGCAAAACATATTTTTAGTTCTCTTTAGGGTTTTTTTCATTGATTTTAAATTTGAACATTCTGTTCTAGCTCAATTTAAATTTTGCAATAAAAGCTGCGTTTCACGTCGTGAGTGGCGTGTCACGCCGTGAACGTGAGCGTGAACGTGCGTGAACGTGAGTGTTTAAAGCAAGCGTGAAACGTGCGTAACGTGAGTGAAAATTCACTCACGCACCCATTTCTATCTTAAATATTGAAATTGGACAATAAAAACAACAGTGTGAAGAAGTTAGCTGGGGTTATTAGAAAACACTTACAACAAAGATCGTTTGAAGAGTGGTGTGGACTGTCAACGAAAGGCAAAGGGGTATTTACATTTGGTCAGTACACGCTGACAAATATATGGTTAGTAATAGAAATGGCATAGCATTCCCAGAATATTATTAAAGATGAAAGGAGGAGCAACAGCTGTGCCAGCAACTACAAGGAGAAGTAGGACAGAGAACCAGTGTAGACGACGTTCTAAGGCTGAGAATTATGTTGTTGAAACCCTGCATCACATCTTAGGCGTCTGTACGTACAATGCTCACTTAAGAAACACCAAACACCTTACCATTCGATCGGCTTTAGCAGATTCCTTAAAACATAGAGTTATTAAAAATGGCAGTAGAGAACTGTTTAAAATCCTAACACACATATTTGTGTATAAATGGACAGGAGGTACAGAAACATGGAAAATGGCATATATATTCTAATGATTTTAGTGTAAGGGTTTGATATCAGATTTAAAAAAGGTTAATATAGTATTATATTACAAAGATGAATTTAAGTATCAAAATGATATTTAAATTATTAATATGTACTTGGTAAAATAATAGAATAGAATTTAAAATTCAATTGAACGATATAAGAAACACAAATGTTCTAACTAGTTTAATTATTATCTGAAATAAAGTGGAGAATTAATATCAAATACCTATTCGAGAAATATCATTCAAAATAGTGGGTGTTAAATAAATATGATACAGATTACACAACAATATCACTAAGGGGATATTTTTAATTATTTTATGTACAAATAATTTTTTACTTGAAAAGATGTAAAAAGTTAGTATGCGGCTGAAATTTTTAAAATAAACCCGCTATTACATGATTTTAAATCTGTTTGGTATGTGAAGGGTTGTATATAATAATAAAATTATCGAAGAGAGTATAAATAAAATTTTAAAAATAATTTGATATGAAGATGTTATGGAAGAGAATCGATATGGTGAGAGTACCATATATTAATCTACAAAAGCAATTGCTGGAATTGGATGCAGAACTGAGTTTATTATCAATTAATTACATCATACGAATTGGATAGCAGGGACTGGTTTTAATGGAAGTAGCTTACATCGTGTTTGTTAGCAGACTGAACGTCTGATGGTATAGATAAAAGGGTTTTCATGTACTGGAATTGTACTTCGCCAAGCTCGTTATTGAAGTGACGTTTTGTAACCTGCATTTAGTGGAGGTTCGTGGTACTAGGTTGTCAACGGCTTCTAAATTTTGGAAGGAAGACGTGGATGGCGTTTTTGCGGTTCCTGGTGATTGATTACATTCATACTAGGATTTGTGTGGACACTGGGAGACTTCTGTTAGTGTACTGGACGCGTTTTGAATTTGTAAAGGAGCAGATTAGGGTTCATGACAGCTGCAGATATTTATTCAATAAACTGAAAGTAAAGCATAAACAGAGTAAAGTGAGTTAATTATTGCATAATTTGAAGTGACATTGACAGACGTAGATATTGTCACAGAATTTTGAACTTAGTTTTTATTAAACAAAAATGAATTTTCAGGAATAAAAACAGTCTTGATTATGCGTGAATCCGACCTGTGTTTCTTAAGAGTAAATGTTTTCTATCAGAGCTAGAGGTATTTAATAACATTGATAATTTATAATTTATAAAAGGGTAAATGAGTTACTTAAATTCATTTTAAGAGAGAACATGAATAAAAATAAACTAAAGTATAAGAAAAGTCAAAAATAATTGCTAAATCATAATAGATATTGTTATAACATAAAACCATTTACATACATAAATACCATTGCAACATAGTCAATTATAACAATATCTTCGGTGCACAAAAAGGAAAACACTTATAGAGAGCTGTCAGTAGGTAGTGCAATGAGCCGACTATATGACCAAATACTGAGAGTATTATTAGATTAGAAACCGAATACCATGACGAAGAAGAACAGAGTGGATTTAGAGCTGGTAAATCTTGTTCGGATAACGTGTTCACTATCAAGCAGGTAATAGAGAAGAGTCGCTTCCAACCAAAATACCCACTTGTTATTTGTACATTTAACAAAGGCATATGATTCGATCCCTACCAACATACTGTGGGATGTTCTGCGACAATCAAATATTAACCATACATTAATAAAAAGCTGTGCAAAATTTCTATAGAAACGCAACATCTGCAATAAAAATTGCAGTTATATTAACTGTTAGTAATATTGAGTGCGCACCGACTATTTGTCTCACTTTTACTTCACTAGGTGAAGCACAACCCCACATCGCAATTATAATAACTCTTAGGACTGTTTGTACACCAACTCCTTGTCTCACTCGACTTCTCTAAGCAGTTCACAATGCGACGCCGCAGTAATTTCACTGTTAGTAAGATATAAACCGCCCTTTCCTTACTGTTGTTTCTACTACGGGAGACACCAGATGAGCACCCAGCCTGTGTTGCTGCTGAACAAACCACCGACTATCATCTGACGTCCTTATAGTCTTCCAAACACCGCAGTAGTTGTAGGCGTGTGTAGTGCATATAACTTGCCCTTAATACAAAATATTAGATCTCCATCAGGTGGTTACCATAAGTACCGCCGCGCCGTCTAGAGTAATCGTCTGTAATTCAGCTGAGGCACGCCATAATATCCAGAAAAACATACGCTACGTGGATACATCCATAAATTAAAGCCACACAAAGTGAGCACACATAGAGTAATTTAGGTTTAGAATAAGAATCTACATCTTTTACAATTCAAAGATGGTCTATTTGATCTATTAATTCAAAAATATTAACTTAAAGATCACTAACAAATAATCTAGTATATAACACATTTAATTATCCAAAATGCAGAGGCAACATCACTTCAAGTCGCAGTAATTTTATTACAATTTAATGATCGATTTGGCTTCCAATTTGCTGTATCGCTGTGGAATAAACCAGGCGGCCAGCTTTGTCTGGGTTACAAATTATATTAATTTTGTATTGTTCAGATATCCATACATTTTCTAAAAATGGAGCTAAACCTGCATGTTTATATACACTTGAATTTCCTCATTTTTTTATAGAGCCTACAAAACAATTTCGTTATTATTACATGTATAACGTTTACATTTGTTCATAAATAAAATATGTCTCAACATTTTCAAATTATCCGAACTTCCTACCATCTTTCTCATTAGACACTGCACGTGTTGTATCTTTTTATAATTAATGGTATTTCTAATAGCACGAAATTCACCTTCATATGTCTAAATGACACAAATATTGGATATTTGGAATGCAATAAAAACTTTTTAAAATGAAAAAGCACCAGGATCACTTGAAAATTTCATGTAAACGGAGACAATTTATAAAAAACAATCACAACTAATCTTCTTTCGAGTGCCATATCTTCAGTGAAGGTTGGCTATCATTCTGGTTATTTAATGTTATTCATTGCCAGACTAAATGAATTCGTAGGTGGCATTGTCTCCACTCCGTTTTTTAACGACGACGTGTGTCCTAGTCCTGGTTCTGTTCTTGCTTGCGTTTTACGATATTATATTATTTAAGAGGCATTATTTGATTTTTTTCGTTTATGATATACTCAGGATATTGTAACGCCATTTTAAATTCAACGATTAAATGAATGGATGAAAATGAACATTGCCCTATCGCGGTTTTTGATATTTTTTTGAAAACCGCCCATATTAGAGAAAAAGATTTCAAATAAAAATTGTATAAAATTGTTATCTACAACTGTTATCATTACCATTTTTTTTTGGAGTAACCCTGGAGGTACAGCTGATTGCAAATAAAACTGGGACAGCTAATATGTAATATTGTAATATGAAGTACAATAACATATTAAATACTCGTAATTATGTTCCTTTTCTTATGCTTCTATCTTTAATAATATTTTATGTATTCACCTACGGAAATATAAGTTAGAGAAAGTTTCACACGTTATTTAAAACGCAAAAAGTAGTCTCAAGACTTGTCCCACTTTTATTTGCAATCAGCTGTACAACATGGCATCGAACTGTAGCTATAGTTAAATTTATAGAAGATCATATTTCTTTGGGTTTACCTTTACCATAGCAGAGTTATTATAAAATCTAAAAAACGGAATGTTATATATTCTATTTTATTTTATGTGTGATGATTCGGTTTCTTCAAAAATATTTTCTTATAAACATTGTATAGAGTCTCAGATTAAATAATAATTATTTGTTATTTTCAGTGGTTTATGAGCAAACAATATAATGTGAAGTTTGTTATACTTCGATTGTTATTTTGTATTGACAAGCAATTGTCTTTAGTTATTTTTTTCTTCTATATTTATTTTCATGCAACGAGCAACTTAATAAAAAAAGATTTACTTTCATACATTTGATTAAATTCATCAAAAAGCGGGAAAGCTTAAACGCCATTACAATTCACATAGTTTATGAAAAGGCAAGACCAAACAGCATCCCAATATTAAAAATCTGTAATGGGGTTTACATGAAACTTCCCTCGAGCGTATTTGATCAATTTGCAAATTTTAAATAAATGTAGTCCGCTGGAATTCGAACTCCAATCTCCGAGGCGACTATATCAAGTCAGTTTCTTGTCCGCCGTTAAAATAACTGAGCCACGGGCGTGTTCGGCTAGCTAGAGTTTCTGCTGTGTTATAAAGCACCATACGATTCTGTCCAATTTGTGATGTTTAGCCTGTATCTGTTAGGTCTCTTTTTCGCCAATGATAAAGCCTGGGCTATTTGCAAATTATTACTTTTATCCTTTGCAAATAAAAAATTCCGTCATCCTTTAGACGAGGGAAGTAAAAATGTAGTCCTTTGGGATATGCACTCCGCGGCTAAAATAACTGAGCCGCGGGTGTACTTTAAGTCGACGAATTTCTGCTGCGTTAGAAAGCATCATCCTATTCTCTCCAATTTATGATGTTTAACCTTTATCTGTTGGGTCTCATTGTCGCCAATGACAAAGCTTGTGCTATGTGCAAATTATTACTTGTATTTATTGCTCAGGTA
This sequence comes from Agriotes lineatus, assembly GCA_940337035.1. Lineage (NCBI taxonomy): Eukaryota > Metazoa > Arthropoda > Insecta > Coleoptera > Elateridae > Agriotes > Agriotes lineatus. The sequence goes on along the minus strand of OW679201.1, from coordinate 108,699,071 downwards.
GAACAAAAATAAACAAAATTTTATTTTTTAAGTTGCTCACCCTGTATACATTTTCCCGAAATTTCCTCGGTTTCATGTCAGGTAAACATATAATATGCATCCAAGACAGACAGGCAGGCAGACAGACGGAATTGAGAAAACTTGTTTTTCGTCGTCCACGGACCCTGAAACGTGACGATCTGAAGAAGTATCGAAAGGTGATTTTTTCGTGATTACAATACTTCCTTCGTCTTCTAGACGAGGGAAGTAAACGCATGAGGATCACTTGCAAATTTTATACAGACAAAGAAATTTATAAAAAACAACCATAACTGATATTCTCTCGAGTGTTTTTAAAAATTAGGAGTATTGTATATTAAAATCGTAACATTTTTAATGAAACATTTATCCACTTATTAATACGTTTTAAAAATGCAAGAGAGTTGTCAAACGGGAACCTAGATCAATTATTTCATTTTTGACGTTTAACGAAATTTAGTTCATACTATACGAAAATGGGATACAGTGATATGCAGATATGTAACAGCGTAGCAATTGTTAATATTGAAGTGCTAGTTATTTTCTTCACTCCATTTATAAATGTTACATACGAGGGTAGATTCATATTTTTATAGTCCAAGTGCGAAAGAATAAACTGACAGGTTTAAAATAGTATTATCGCATTTTATTTGTACTACATTTCTACCATCAAAATCGTTTCGTAATGTTTTACTTTTCTGCATAGCAACAGCAATTCGTTTTCGCTTAGCAAGTTTATTGTTGCTGGCACTGTAAGTCTATGCCAAATTCGAGGTTACCAGGTTAGGTTTTGCGTCAATTTTGACACAGATTAATCCAAAACCTAACCTGCTAACCTCGAATTTGACAGAGACTTACCGTGCCACCAACAATATACTTCAGTAATACCAAACCCGTAACATCAACTGGAGCTGCTTATTGTGCTTTAGTATATAAGAACGAGTTATGCTGCACAGCTTGGTTATGTTTTGACATGTAGTGTCACTTTTATATAAAAATTTTATATTTTACATTTCTTTTGAAATGCGGTAAATACTATATTTTGCAAAAAAAGATAAAGGTGCCGTTTTTTGTGAGATGAAAAGTTGTCCACCAGCCGCGTCAGCGACGAATGGGGCAATGTCACAAACTAAAAAAAAAATTAATTGCCAGTAGTAAATTATATTTTTCTACGGTCACCTCTAAAACTGACTATTAAAAGCTCACTGTCAATGCGAAAAGTTAGCGATTCACACATTTTTCCCTAGCAACCATTTTAACATCGCAACCACGTAAACAATGTCTTAATGAAATAATCGCGTCACTTCATTTTACTTTACGCATCGCTATGGCTAACCCGATTGTTATTGTAATTCGTCATTTTTCTGGAACTGGCTAAAATGATTGACAATTGCATCAAGGCGCGTCCATCATCACGCAACAGTTTTATTGAGTTTGTGAGTTTTTGTGAAATTGAAGATGGAATCTGAAGATAATTGCACCCCGCCTGAAGTATTTGAAGCAGCCCAGACAGCAGCCAATGAGTTGTTGCCGGCCAAATCGCGCGGCCTTTATGAACGGCGGTACAACGACTTCATCAAATGGTGGGAATCGAAATTTCAATTATTTAACAATTTTGTCATTTATTTAGGACCGTAGAAAAAATTTTGTATGTATTTCGAGTGTAAAGAGCCATTTTGGTATTCTCGCACCCTCATACCAAAATGGCTCTCTTTTACACACTAAATACATAAATATCTATCTTCCACGAATATAAAAATATTAAAATTTACATTACATAACGCAAAAAACTACAAATTCATTTATATTTTATTATCTGACAATTGTTCACATGCTTAATTTTATTGTGAAAAACTGATGTAGAAGTGATGTATCTTAGTTGAAGGTAATGGTTTGTCCTAGTCAATCAATCGTCAGAATTTCTTTAGAATCTATAGCTCCAACTATTTCCTCCGTGCGAACTGTTTTTTGGCGGCCAGCTCTTTCTTCATCTTTTATGTTGCTCCCCCCACATTTAAAATCGGGGCACCAGTTTGTAACTGTAGTACATCCTGGAGAAGAGCAGAGTTTCCTAAAGTATTTTGCATATCAATAAACATTCCCTGTGATGAACTGTAAATATTTAATCACTGCACTAAGTCAAATTTATCCATTTTGACAATTTATTTATAACAGCCGTTTCCCGCTCACAACTTTGTTTACAAATGTCAGAAACAATTCATTTATCAGTTGTTTCTATCAACGTTAGATTGATGCATTATTAGAATTTCAAAACTATGCAATAATTGCTTGTTAGTCGGGCCACGAATATATGAATCCACCCTCGTATGTCACCCTGCAAAGGAGTAAAGTCATCTGGGGCTCTAGAGAATGCACAAATTTTCAAAGCTTGAACTCGTCAGCCAAACGAAACATGTTCGGAGTGATCGACTATTGCTGTAAACTCATTAATACAAAGCAAAAATAACTATGACTACAAATAGTCCAGGCATAATGGATATTTATCTACCTCAAACAAAAAATAATGTAGTCCTGATTTTTGGTACAAATGTTCCTTAGTACTCTAGAAGCGACTTTTTGAAAGTTCCCGCCTCTGGGGTGGCAGCGTCGTATCCAAGAGGCCTTGACAGTGGTTAAAAAGACTTTTGGTCAAGTAAAGTAACTTCTCTGTTTTGAAATAGCAAAATATCATTAATAAACGTTCATAATCTAAAATCATGGCCTTATGCAAAATTTCAGAAATATCGAGTAACTTTTATAAAATTATGTGTATTAGAAAGATTTGAAAAGGTGCTTTTTCCTATACACACGGTTTCATAAACGTTGGGCAATATTTTTGAAATTTTGCAGCGAGCTATAGTTTTACATTTTAAATAAATTCATCCAACAACATTTTTCTGTAATATGAACGGATAAAGTCATTTATCCTAATTATTTCTAATAAACATGTAATGTCTTCTGCTTCTTACTCCAAAAAACTACGACGCCGCGCCGGCACCGCAGAATTGGGGACTTTTGAAGTGTTGCTGCTAGGGTACCAGGGATCTTTGTGCCAAACATCAGGGCTACATTATTTTTTTTAGGTTTTCCTTAAAATGTTTCTAATATGCGTGGGCTAAAATTGGAATCTTGAGAAACTCCCAACTGTGCTTCATACTAATACTTTTTTGATACACAGTTCTTAAAAACCACACACTGCCATCTATAATTAAGGTAGGGAATTAGAAGTAAAAATAATTTGCTTACAACTCCAAAATTTCTTAAGATAGACTGATCGACTCCATCAAAGGCTTTGGCGAGATCTATGTATATGACATCAATTTGCAAATTGCTGTCCAAGGATTTAGATATTTCTTGTGCAAAAAATTGTTGAGCGATTTGTCACGAAACCATATAGTGGGTTTTTATAAATTACACAGACTTTAGCAATTTTCCATTTACCGAGATAAGTACAAGTTTGTTTGTTTATTTATTATGGACAAGGTAATTGAAAAGCAATATTGAATAGAGTAGTCATAGGAACAGCTAAAACTTCGGAACACGCTTCGTAGATGTAAATAGGACTGATCGAATCCAATAGATATTTTAGGTTTCAGCGTAATGCTGAGATCGTCTCTTCTACAGTTATAAAGTCTGTGGTAAAACCACCACGAATTGACTTTTAATCAATGTTTGCAGTTTCCACACATATAATATAAATATATAATGACAGTTGTCTGCAAAAGCGTTGGCTATTTCTATGCTATAGTAGTATAGTTTAAATATGTACGGTTATATGCATATTATTTGCTTAATTTTAGTGAAAGCCCAAAAATTATTAGGTTCTATCAGACGACATTTTCCCCATCTGGATTTCGATCTCGAAAATTGTAAAAAGTAAATTCTTGATGTCGAACTCGAAAATTCTCGAACGTCGATTCTCGATCTCGTATTCGAAAATCTCGAATTTAATCTATATGTTCGTACCGAATTGGGGCAGTTGCCCGACTGCGTAACGCCCAAAATGATCACATGCTCCATGTATTAACGTTGTGTGTTTCCCCTAGTTATATTTATGGCACTGTACCTAAAAGGTCAATGTATTGGAGCTGGCCCAAAGAGTATTTGGTCCTACTCCATAATATATGGGTATGAGTCCCACAGACTTCAACAGCTACAAAAAATTGGACCCTCTGCGATTCCCCAATCCGGAATTCGACTTTTGCAACAGCAAGATCTTAGCGTCTATCAACCATTTCTAAGAGGGGAGGCAATTCTGCTACGTTTTTATGCGGGTCTTATAAACACAATTGAAAAACTGTCGCGATCGATAAATAATTAGCTTAATCTCGAATATTCTAAAATTTGGATAATCTCCTTTCGAATATTCTAGATCGAAAAGTGTCAATCTCGCTCTCGAATTTCGAGACGAGACGAGATCGAAAATTATCTTGCCACGTCTGCATCACTACTCAGAATAAACTCCGCAGCTGATCTGCAAAATTTATTATAGGCAAAATTGATGTCGGGTTTAACCTCTTTCCTCAAATATCGGTAATAATATCGGGTATGAACCAAGGAGGTTACTTATGTTTTAATGGTTTTATTTTTAGGTTAAAAGTACGAAGAACTGAGTCAAAAAAGCACGTAAAATTTATCATCAGCCAAATTTACGTCAGGATAGTTGTTTAATACATTCCAATTAGTGTCACGCAATCTAATGTAGTGCTCCAAAAAGTTACTTTTTTCATAATCAGTTCGCTCACCTTCAAACGAAAGTTCCAATTTTACTGTGGTGCACTGAACGATACGTTCAAGTGAAGGGTAAAGTATATCTTCAGTAACAAATGGATTCCTACATCTAAACACTGTACGATTTATACTTGATAGTACCGGGTCCAAAATGCTACTCATCGAAGTAACAATCGTGTTATGCTGTGTCAAGTTTAAAAACTCATTTTTAACAACACCAAAAAACTCCCTTGAATTAACCTGCTGCCCTTGCCACCTGTGCATTACATGAGCTGCAGATGTTGACCGTAGCGTTGATATTAGGTAAAGGTGATTATGATACATTTAGATTTAATTTGCCTTACATTTGTCAAGCTGTGCACACAAGATTAGTAAAATGGCAAAGCTAGTTTCAATAATAAAAAATTAACTGCTAATTACATCAAAACTAACATTTTAGGTATTACAACAATAAGGTAGCTTTTATTAACACTACACAAGTAATTTCGTGATTTTAAGTGGTCGATAAAGTCACATTACCAGTCCTTTTGCAGAGCTGGAAATCTGGATATCAATGGCTCCTACCATCGATTACCGTGAGAAACGAAGTATTACCGATCCGGGTAATACAAATCGATAACAAATTATAGCCAGGCATTAACTTGATCAATTTATTATAATATACTATTTGCACAACTGATAACAACATGCAGGGCATAGTGATAATAAAAATTAGAAAATAAAAAAAAATAGGTACTATTAGGCTACCGATATGTAGCATTTTGAAACATCAAATACTAACAAATTTTGTTAAGAAATAAATGCAAATTGGTATCGGCTCGAAGAAAAAGCTTAGCACACTCAGACATATTCACCGAAGGGTGGTTGGTCACACCTCTCAACATAGGCAATTTACATGGCTTATCACGGTTATGCATATTCCTGCTCACCATTTTTATGGAAAAATATGGTAGTGGTACTAAATTAAAGAGGATAATTTTCCGCGTCGTTTAGTATTAAAAATTTATTGGATAATGTTAAATGTGCATAAAAATATTAATTTTAAAATTTAGATATTCGCAAATATGGGCCTAAAGATTTGCCTTTGCTTTCTTTAGCTGATACACTTCCCGTTATTTCGAATGTCTGCACATAAGTTTGTATTGTCGCAATTGTTGAAATGGGGCTATCTTGAAATTGTATCGAGAATAAGTCCCTAACTCTGCGTAAACTATTGCCAGCATAAAAATTTTAAATAATGAACACCCTTTCCTCGTAAGAGTATATTGCATCCATTTTAAGCGACACAATTATCTGAGTTATCAACAGACAGCTTTGTTTTTTAACAAGCGCGGCCACTCGTATTTGGGAAGCACAGCCGCCCATAATTGCGAATATATAAATTTTAAAATTAATATTTTTATGCACAATTAGCATTATCCATTAAATTTTTAATACTAAACGACGCGGAAAATTATTCTCTTTAATTTAGTACCACTACGATTTTTTTCCATAAAAATGGTGAGCAGAAATATCCTTAACCGTGATAAGCCATGTAAATTGCCTATGTTCAGAGGTATGACCAACCACCCGATATAGATATATCAGTACGAAGAACTGTCTTTTTTGCATTCGATACCTGTATGTATTAAAAGATAAAAATAATAAATCTTCTTTTAATTGTGCCACATCTATTTATGTCTTATTCTTACTTTAACAAATAGCTTATCATTGCGTCTGCATTTGATATGGGCAACTTTTAAGACTGCATCTTTATTGCATGTTACGATACTCATATCGGGGCATTTTCCAATTTAGATTTACGAGTTGTTGATTAATTAAATTGGTGGCGCTTGTATTTAAATCTAATCAGTTTAGTATTAACCATTAACCCACTCTCTCCTAAGGTGACGATGGCTATCCCGTTGAACGCATTTACCATGAAACCATTTTTGAATATTCACAATTCGCTACCTTACTTGCTTGGAAGAGTGTTATAATTAGCATTAGTTTAGTCTAGCGCTATTGATTATTATTATTGAAAGCGTTCAGTAGCTAACAAAGTCTTGGAAAAACATTTTAGTAAGTAAATTCTTGCATATATGAGACATCTTTGCAAAGCAACTATAGGTAAAGTTATGGATATTAAATGGAAAAGAACTGTACTTTTTTTCGGACATGAGTCTGTATAATAGCAGTTAGTTAGTGTTAGTTCAGCTGATAGAAAGAAAGATGGCCAAGACTTCAAACGTAGCACAAAGTCGGACAGCTCAGGATACTATCTGATGGGTCCGTAAAAAACATGAAAAATGTTGAAAGAACACATCTATATGAGGTACCATTGCAAAGTAGTAAACATTTAAATTTTCACGAAGGAAGACCTGTAAGATTGTTAAATTTCAGCAACACACTTCCTGACTGACATGTAGAAAAATGTATTCAGAATTAATATAAGTAACTCATCTCATATATGGAACGTAGTGTCAATTTTAGTCCCATAATTTATATCTCATTTTAACATTGCGTTACAAAATACAACAATAAACTATTAAGTACTCCTACACATTCGAAAACCGTAGTGCATGGAAAAGTTTACAACGCATAAGAAAGCAATTAGCGGGAACAGAAGCCTATAACGCCCATAAAGCAATTCCAGAACATGACCTGCCTTTCTCCACGTAGATTCACTTGAAAAAAATGTCGAGCAACAACGCATTTATAAATACCGGTTTGTTTTCAAGCAGTTAAAAGTTATCGAACGTCGCACCACTTTATTACATTGATAAGAAACTTTTAAACTGTGGTCTTAAAACGCCTACCTGAAGACCAATAAATCACAACTGTTACGGTTAGCTTTAGTGCTAAAATTTGAATTTACAAATAATTTAGAAAGAACATGTATACGATTGTTTCTAATAAATAATGGAAAACACGTGGTAGAGAAAGTAATAATTTGAGTAATAAATTAATTCTTACTAGCTCATTGTAACTAAAGGTACTGATTTACGACTCAAATCCTCCAAATTAAACACGGAATTCTACAGTATTGGACAGATTAAGTATTCAGGCTGTTTCAGACACCCCCCCCCCCCCCCCACCCTTATTAAAGAATAACGCAATGACGAGTTGTATACACTTGATATACCTATGTCTGAAAATGCGGTCGTTTCTTCTGGCACGCCCTGTATAAATAACAGGTTTCACTTTGAAATGGGGTCGCACACGTGTAACGTATTTCTGGAGCGATTGTTTAAAACGGTGTCTTCCTCGAAATTGCTGATTTAAGAGTAGCCCTTATCGACATATGCAACAATGTATAGAATATCAAATATCAAGTTTACCTCCGCTTCAGAAAGTAATAAGAACTATTCAAAAATTGTCATGCCTAGAAACGGAAAAAGTATTAGTTTTCTCTATTATATTTTTAAAGAAGTTAAATTTAAAACGGTTTTATTAAACTTTTGGGTAAAATTGAAATTCAAAGTGCGGAATCTCATGCCGGGACGCGATGCATTATGTAGTCTTTTGTATTTACGTGTTTCGCTACTTTGCTATCTCTGGCTTTTAATTTTAATATTTTAAAAATAAGACATTTCAGTGTTACTTTGAACTCCTCGCTTTTGTAATTTGGTAAGTTGTGAGTGTTTTTTTAATAACGCTAATTATAGGGTCAGGGGGCCCTGAATGACAGCTGACTGCTGACACCCTATTCCCGATAATGCATCACGATCTGGCATGCAATTCCGTACTTTAAATTTTAATTTCATCTAAAAATTTAATAAAAGTTTATTAAATTTAGATTATTTAAAATATGAAAGAAAACACTATAGATCTTCAATATTCTATACCACAATGCAGATGTCGATACTTTTAAATCAGTAATTTTGAGAATGACACTTCAAAATTTGTGTGAAAGTGACGTCATAACTGATCGACCCCATTGAAGCTTTTTGAGTATATTACGAATACATTTATCCTCTGGAGGGCTGTAGAACTGACATTAGTAATGTAATTTTAGCGAATACAAACAATTCCACACAGCCATTCTAAATTCTAAAACAATCTGCAGCTGCAACCTTTTGAGTTGGTTCGTAGGTCGTTTTGTCAGCATCCCGAAAGTAAAAATATTATTAATGTAGAACATACTTTAAAGCTTATCCTTTCTCAGGAAATTTCACTAGCATGTTGGCGTTAATCACGAAATAACATCATATCGAAAGTGGTGAATCGCTCCATTACTCGCTTAAATGAACTGTAAAAATTGTTTATTGCCATGACAGCAGATAACACTGAATGATTTTTATAATTTTTAGGTATTTTTCAGTCAATAAAAGCCTTATTCTTCTTGGATCATTCGAAGTAGTAAGAGTAGACTGACTTTAAACAAAACTATTCTTGAGCTAATCTTTAAAGCTGCACTTAATGAAAAACCACAAAAAACTAAAATATTTAAATCTGGATTAACAATAATGCAACTTTGATCATTTGAAAATATAAAGTTTACAATTGTGACTCCGGTGGCCTTGCAATTAACTTGATAGAAATTATGGTACAATTTTTATGTTAAATAATTTATGAAGAAATATTTACGTAAACGAATAATAAATAATAAAATGTAACATACAAACTTGACAACGAAACAAGATTTTATAAAAAGAAATCGCTTCTAACAGATGTAGAAAATTTCTTAAAATCAGTCAGGCCCTTCTTTTTTTGTTTGCAAAAATATTCAGTAGTTATATCCCTAGTGCCAGAGCCGGATTAAAGGGGGGGCTAAGGGGGCTGCAGCCCCGGGCCACCGAATTTTGGGGGGCCTCAAAAAGATTCGAAGGTTATAATCTAGTGCGGTTTCTAATAATTTAGATCCCTTTGTAAAGGTTGCATAAATGGGAATGGGGCCTCTAAAAAAATTAGCCCTGGGCCTCACATATCCTTACTCCGGCTCTGCCTAGTGCATTATGTATATCATACAGTGCATTCTGTATATTATACAGAATGCACGCGAAGAATATTGCAAGTCTATTCCCCGAAGAAATGTCATCCTTTGCATACCATAGTATTCCTTTTTAGAGAGTTTTCAGTTTTCTTTCTGAAATTTCTTGTTTACCTAGCTGGTTTGGTTTTCTTTCCACAAATACCCACTTTGCACTTGTGTGCAAATACCCGGGCATTGCACTTGTGCAAAATATTCGCTGTATTCGACTCTGATTGGTTCAAATTTTGAAAATTGATTGATGGGATTGGTTTATATTACCTGAGGGGAATAGTCATTAGTATTTTGAATTCGTCTCTTACAAACATCTTTAAAAATGCATATGAAAAAGTCGAATTATCAATAGTTCAGACATTATTAAAGTATATGCAACAGTAGTCACCGACAATGAGAAAACCAATCATAAATTTTCCTATTGCAAATTGTGCATTTTTTACCATTTTAGTAGTGCTTGGCAATAGACTTACACCCATATGCATAGTCGTTCACCAGCGGCTCGCCGGCGACTCGCTGAAGTTTCATTATGAATAATATGTTGGTGTCACTGTACGTCTACGTCAAATTCGAAGTTAGCAGGTTAGGTTTGTGTTAGTTTTTGTCAAAACTGACGGAAACCCTAACCTGATAACCTGGAAGTTACTTAAGCGATAGGCGCCGGTTTCAATAGCCAGCGGAAGACAATTTATCTGTGCAACTTTAAAACTGGGATGCTACATTATTAGCGTTTGCTACCCTATTCGGTTTCTCCGCTAACAGTATTGGTAAATCGCCGACTGTTTAAGCCGATTTCCTCCGTGTAGGATTCGTAATAATGAGTTCACGTCTTTCTTGCGAATTCTTTTTAACCAAAGTCGTCGCACATATGACATGGTAATGTAAATAACATAATAGGATAACGACCATACCACACTAAACGCAGATTGCCAAGGATAAATGTGTCTTAAGGAGCGGGCGTCCCAAAAAGGGCATGGCAAAAACCGCTCCAAGATAAGCGGCTTGCAGCGTCCCATCTGGTTTCTGCATACATTTGTTTTAAAAAGAATATACCATGAGATAAAAAAAATGATTCTGAGCAGGCCTTGATATGTGTTATACGTTTGGCAGTACTGAAGTGTATTGTCAGTCTATGTCAAATTCGAGATTTTCAGGTTAAGTTTTACGTCAGTCTGTGTCAAACAACAAACAAGACCTAACCTTTTAATCTCGAATTTGACATAGACTGACAATACACCTCAGTACTGCCAAACGTATAACACATATCAACGCCTGCTGAGAATCATTTTCTTTTTTCATCTCATGGTATATCATTATAATGATACTAAAAATCTGGTGTGATACACGCACACAACTTCCTTTTACAGTGATCTTATAATTGGGCAAAAATTTGATTTTAAATTTTTAAGCATTTGTCAAAATTTTTTAAAAATTACAAATTCTACAAAAACGGTGCAAAATAAAGCGTTAGGTAAAAAGACAAATTTTCTTTATAATTCCAAGCTGAATTCAAAAATGTAATAATATACCGGGTGTTCTATTTAAAATAGGAGTTAATAAAAAAAATAGAAAAAAAACAAAAGAAACCCAGTTTAGAAGTATTCAACTGGAAAATCACCTATCTCACATCCATACACAATAAAAATGTAATAAAAATGAGAAGTTTGAAAAAAATCGTTAGAGCCGTTTTTGAAAAAATCGAAAAAAACTGAAAAATCACAAGAGTAAACACCTACTTCCGGTTATGCGATTTTTTTCAAAAGCTTGCTGTCGCATCTAGATAGTACACAAAACTTATATATGAAGTTTCAACCCCAAACCTCTTTTCGTTTTTGAGATATTCTGTTCACAGACACACAGACACACAGACACACAGACCAATGAAAAAAAATATGTTTTTTTGGGATCAGGGGACTCTGAAACGTGAAGATCTGTTGAAAACTCAATTTCGAATTTTTGGGGTGAATCCAATACTTCCTTTATTGTAAAAGGAAGTAAAAATTGCTTCATTATTTCTGTTTTCATTCTGTTAACGGGAGATCGCCAGTCTCGTAAAGTTAGAAATACCCAGCTATCCAGTTATAATAAAAAAAAATCCAAATTGTGGAAATGGTTGAATGATTTAAAGTATATGAAAATGTTACTGGTCGCTTTCAGCCATTTTTTTTTCTAGCTGTAATAGTCTTATCGTTATAAATTTCGTAATAAGCGACATGTACGTACATAAGAAATTGCTTTTATCTAATATGTCGCTAGATCCGATGTTGTAGTAAACGATATCTACTATATTTCCTTAAACGCTAGAAGATAAAAGTCACAAAATTAAATATGAAAAATGATATTGGTAACATATGAACTTTCAGGAACTTCTTATTATAAAATAAATTAATTTTATAAATAAACCGTTCAATAGTTATTTTCCCGGTAGGTAGTCATCGAATTTTGTTTTTATGTTTAATAAAATTAAAACTCTCTAGAATCTCCTTCTGATACTTTGTCAGAATCAGCTGTTATGTACAGGAGGCTCACGAAAGTGTCTAATTTGACATTTTTAGGTTAAACGTGCAATGTTACCAGAGCTTTCATACTTTGTTTGCCACTAGACATAATATTTATGGACATCGGCGTCATGGATACCTATCTGTCAACAAATTGTAATACTAAGGCAAATATGCCGAAAGTCATTAAATGTGACACAAAACTACAAATTACAAGGCCCACAGGCATTAGAAAGCCGACAAGCCAAACTTCAGTGAAACTGTTGGTTTACATTTGAGCTTTGTATACCGAGGATACGGAAGCTCTGACCTTCCGCCTTGCAGGCCAAGCTCCGTCATGGGGTGTTAGTGCCTCACCATTATTATTATTATACTGTTTTAGGTATCTGAAAGAACTATTAGAAATATTATTGGGCAGGACAATTTTGAAATTAAAACTTTTGGCCCAAGACCTAAAAATTACACATACCTACTATAAAAATTTTGCATTTCGGGAAGATTTGCAACGACAGATTTGTAATTATCACTTGAAAAATGAGCACTTTACTTTGGCTAGACTATTAAAGGAGGCGCGTTAAATGTTCGAATTCGATAAGGGAAAAAGGTGGGAGAGAAAAATGCTGCGAAAAATATTTGGAGGGACTCGGACGGAGGATGGTTGAAGAAGACTTACAAACGAAGAGGCACAAGAGAAGTATGGGGAGCCAAATATAGTAGACTTCATTAAAGCTCACAAGTTAAGATGGTTTTGACATATAATATGGAGAATACCAGATGGCAGAGCTACTAAGATAGTATTGGAAGGCAGAATGCAAGAAACTAGAAGAAGAGGGCGACCAAGGAATAGGTGGAAGGAAGCAGTAATGGAAGACATAGCAAGGAAAGGAATAGAAGACTGGAGAAATAAAATCATGAATAAGGGGCAATGGAGACAGATTGTTATGCAATGGGCCTAAAGTGGCTTGTAAAAGCTTTATTTATTTATACTGAAAAACAACATAAATTCTAATATTTAAATATTTTTGTATACAATTTATAATTACAATAAAAAACCGACTTTCATTATGCTACTCAACAAAGTATGAAACGTATTCAGAATCAGCAAGTTGTCTTTCATGCAATTTATCTTAACCAGTAATAAAAGTGGCACAAAATCCAAAACCAAATCTGGCAACCACGTTTTGTACATTAACAGAAAATTATTATTAATTTGTATAAACTGGACATAACCTAACTTTTGTTAATGACTGACAGCATATTTATAGGGTGAAATTTATCACCCTAACATGGCCTCCTATCGGGAAATAACTATTGAACGGTTTATAGGTTGTCATAATTTCTAGGAAGTAAAATAAAAATCTACATTGTACAACTAAATATGTCTTTTAATTTGTAATAAGATATTTGTTAGTGTTTAATTTTTATCCTTAATTATCCTTCCGTTGCTACTTAGCTCAGACTACATCAAAAGAACTCCAACTTTTTCTCAGCCATAGTTACGGGTACCCAATGCAACAAATCTCTTGAAGTTGGCCCAATATAGCTCGAAATACTGAAGAGGTATACTCTAAGCTTCTACTCAAATAAAAGCCAATCTGCTCAGCATCGTTGTAACACAAATTTGGTTTTAAATACACAGAAATTAATCAATAAAGCAATTTATAAATCAAACTGTGTTAATTAATAATATAGCAAACTGCGAGCGATAGCGAAGTCTTACATGCATTTAGTAGTTACACAAACTAAAATAATTATGACTGGCATACATTATTTTATATTTCATCAATATTAAAAATAAACCAGAATAACTGTCCTTTCTACGCGAACCATTAAGTGCATGAAAGTCCAGTCCTATACGCAGTACGTCACGCGCTTCGATTCGCCAAGTTTTGCGAGGTAATTACGCTTGACGTCTCAAATCTCCACAATGTCTGTAAGTGGAGCTCAAAATGTCTCCTAATTTAGTACGAAAGGTGATGCAATCTGGTGCAATTTGTTAATTGCACAAATTTCAAACGGGAAGATCGCCAACTTTTACTAATTGCGCGTAGGTACGCAATGCAACTGTTTCCCAGCTGTGGTAGGCTTTTTTACGTTGCTTGAAGGCGCGAACCGCCTTGGCTGAAGATGCCGTCGGATTATATTCACAACTGTTAGTTATTCAAAACCCTCACAATTACGCAGATATCTGACTCAGACCAATTGCTGGAAGCCGAGGCATTGTTCCAGCGCTGCTCAATTTGGCAGTGCGAAGAAACCACTTGTACTTTTCACAGGTCTCATCATAAAAGCCGATCCTCCTGCCCACGCTTGTTGCACTTAGAATGTCTTTCGTGCTTTTTCCAACTACTTCAGGAAACGATCTTAAAAAACAGCACAATAAGAATCGCAGTTTACAGATGATAGAAATTCATGTACACTGGCGGTAGTTCGAAATTTATTTCTAAATTTGCCTGTAAGTAAATATTACAATACGCAAATGTACAAATTGGCTATATATTGAAAGTTTATTTATTACTGTGCATAAAGCTCAGGTGTAGCTCGTTTTATTAAACACTCGCTCGTGGCTAAAGTGACATTTATAAAAATTGTTGCATAACATACTATTAAACTGTATTTGTCCCTTTAAGAACATGATAACTTGTTTTAACGAGATTAAAGATCGATAACCAGGTTGAAGGTTGTTTTAAAATAAATAAACTTATTTAAATCGCATTTTATAGTGAAAGTCGTTTAAGGTCGGTTTAATTAAATGATAAGATACACTTAAAATTTTTTTTTTGGAAAAAGACTTCGAGGAATTTAACAAAAACTAAATTAAAGATCGTATAAACGATATTAAAGGTTTCCGCAGATTTGAAGTTTTTTCAAACAGACCAAAGAAGTGAATTCAATAAGGTTAAATGTGGTTTTAAGAAAACATACAGTTTTTTCGAGCTTTAAAGTTATTTTAACGAGATTAAAAATCGTATCAACGATATTTAAAGTTATTACAACGCATTTAAAAACGTTTAAATGATATTAACAAATTATTTAGTAATGTTGTAGATTGTAGACCGCTTTGAGTACTAGTGTTGTCATAAGTCGAGACGAGACCCATTCCCGATCTTGAACTCAATATTTTTGAAAGTTGATTCTCGATATCAAACGTTGATTCTCGATCTTTAAATATGTGTACGTATAGTACAGTAAAACTAGGGTTTAACCCAAACATTAAAAAAAAGTTCTACCCAGAGGCAAACTGTTTAGCACCTTCCTCTTAGTAAGTGGTAAAAAGTTGCACGACCTCGCGAGTCGGGTTTAGGCGGTAGGAAGGTGGAAAGTTGGTAAAATGGTAGGTATCAACAGTTTTTCGCAAATATCTCGTTAATTATGAGGTTCAGGGCAAACTTTACCTGATACAAAATTAATCTACATTTAATTTACAAAACAAATGGTGTTATGCATTTTTGCGCTCCAGTAAAGGACTACGGAGATATGGAGGCTGTAAGAATGTCATTATTTTTCAGTTAGCTTGGGATTCATCGTACTGGCTTGAAAATGAGTAAAGATTTGTTATAAAAAGTACTTAGTGACGCAAATAATATAGGAACATTTGTATGTATGTATGTACGTCTATGTCTATGCATCTGATAATATACCACTATTGCTACCCTCCTTTGTCGTTTTTATCCTCATTTTGCGTATATTTTCTTTTGAATGATTCATCATATCGTTTTCCTTTTTTTGTACTTTTATAATTATATCTATTTAAATTACCTCATCTTTTGTCATATCTTCCTAAAAAGATAAAATCATGTGGATATAATTAAAATACGGTTAACTACAAACTTTAACTAATAAGTTGTAATACAGAAAATAATGGAAATTGTTTTTCTTTGCAATACACGCTTTTCAATCAAATCAATGTTATTCAATGAAAAGTGCTATGTACAACATACGGCGTAATTACCTAAGAGTGACGTTAATTGCATTCCCACTTTCACTTTAACATGTGTAGTAGTGGATGATCTGCTCAAATGTTCTTCGTGTTTTGTGCTGAGTTCTTTACCATAACCATTAAAAACAATAATAGCTATTCCGTAACAAGAAGTGACGTAATTAGTGTATTGCTGACAAATCTGTTTGAAGATAACGGGGCGTTGCCACACAACACGATCAAGGAGATGCCCTCCATCAATAACATATATGACACTCCTCCTCCAAGAACAGTGACGTCATATGTTTCATGTGCTGCAGACTTAAACACTTTGACCAGTGAAGCCTTGCCACCCTTCCTCATCAAACCAGATTCGTCGAAAAGCGATGGGGGATAAGCACATAATTCATATTTGAAGATTTTGGACAGCTGCTCATCAGTCGGCACGGTACACACCATACGACGTAGAAGCCTGTCAGAATTTACACATACGGTGTCATTGCGAATTGTCACTGCTTTCGTGATGGTTGCAAGGGACTTCATAGCAAACTTTAGATTTGGTTATATCTCACTAAATTTTTCCTGTCAATCTCTTTTTGCGCTACTGCTACGATTTCAAATGCCTCATCACAGTTTGCATTTTCATCAGCCACTACCCCTGTTAATAAGGAAGACAGTTCAGTTTCAAAAAGGGGTTGTGTTCCTGGAACCATGAAATGAAAGTTTGCAAGTCATTGGGACGTCTTTTCTGGTTTGCCTCGCGCAGCTCAATGTGCTGTTCTGAAGAAGCACTGTGAACTCCTGCAAATGCCTCTATCCCTAATCCTAGAACAGATTGGCATGGAATTAACCCACGTCGCGTTGATGGTGTTATTCCTCTTCCTCCAGTTAAACCACCACTACTATTGAGTAATTTCATCAGCACCTGCACTATGGTCAAGTCAGTCCACATTCCAGACCAACACTTCTCAGTACTTCGGACGGTGAAGTATCCACGATTAACGAACATATTCTGTATCTGTGTCGCACAATAAGGTGCTAAGTTGCAGACAGTCTTGGAAGTAGACGTTCGCCGATTTTTCGAAATTGAAGTGACCAGAGGCATAAAAGATTAGGAGCATGCGATTCACACAGTAAACGTAAAGATGAAAGTCTAGTTTTTGCGTTCGTCCTGAATCCTTTGAGTGTTTTAGCTGATCATTCAATATTTTCACAAAGTTCTTCACCTTCATCCATATTATTATAACGTCTTTGGCCTGGCCTCCACACTTTATATAATACACTTGGAGCGAGTACTATGAGTTCATAGGCGTCATTTTGGCTTTTTTTGGACAAACAGAAAAGGTTACATTTTTAACCCCTCCATATCTCCGTAATCCCTTTCTGAAGCGCAAAAATGCATAAAACCATTTATTGTGTAAAGTAAATGTAGATTAATTTTGTATAAGATAAAGTTTGCGCTAAACTTCACAGTTAACGAGATATTTGCGGAAAAACTGTTGAAACCTATCATTTTACCACCTTTCCACCCTCCTACCGCCTAAACCCGACGTGCAACGTCGTGCAACTTTTTTAACCACTTACTTAGAGGAGAGTACTAAAGAGTTAGTAGTCGGGTAGAACTTTTTCTTTTTGGATGTTTGAGTTTTGACAATTTTTGAGCTATCTTTACTTTACTAGTACCGAATTGAGATAGCTGCGACTCCGTAATGCCAATAGTATATTACTTTACAAGGGATGTAGGTAAGATTTACACTACCGAGAACCGTTTGATGACTGAGAGAGCGAAGCGAACGAGGGTAACAAGGTGCGAGGTAGTATAAATCTTCCTACATCCTGTGTAAAGTACATAATTTTTTTCACTACCAATATTTCCTTATGTAAAGTAAATGGTAAATACCTACCATAAAATTATGACATTTTCTAAATTATAGTAGCCTTATAGCGCTGTGACGTTTTGTTTGACAGTTATAAAAGCACTGTGAAAATTTCTTGGAAAAATGCGTGAATGCGATTGCGAGTACTGTTTTGTGAGCTTTGTGATTGCATTCTGATTAAAAATAGATAACAGTACGAACGATAATGGTTTTCTTCGTGTTAACCAAGTGGCAGACATGGCATCTTATCAACAGTAATGTATTAAGTGCATATTGACTTGTCGATAATACTGGTCAGATTGCACGACCAGCTTCGCTGTCGGGCGTATTTTCTAAACAATCCAGCGGGGTGCAATCTGGTGAGCATTATCGAAGCAAGGAACTATGCACGCAATATATTTTGCGTGACTATTGCTTGAATCGATTAAAAAACTAACGAATCATCATTTTAATGAGTAAGGTGGAGTATTACTGATAAGTTATATAACAACTTATCGGTAATACTTCAACTTACTCATCAGTAAGATGGAGTATTATCGATAAGTTGTTATATAACAATAATTATCGACGCAAGCCGTTTTTGATTGGTTGAAAGTTAAAAAAGCTGAGTTAGATCATTGGTCAAATGACATCGTTCGACAGATGTATACAATAGTCAGTTGTAATACATGCGGGATGTAAATAATTTAATTCTCTAGAAAAGTACGTACATTGTCATGGAAACCGTAACATTTTTTGTAAATCCCTCAAATTTGACAGTGTAAGGATCACTTACACAGAAGGTAGTGAAAAAAAAAATAACCGCGTGTTCCATTTGGCAATCGTGGGGCCTTAATGCATAAAATTTCCTCAAAGAGGAAAGGACTATTAGGCCTCGGTTTTATGCGGGCGCTAAAAATACTATTAAAAAACTGTCAAGATATAGAAATCAAGAATCTTTAAAAAATCAGAGAATTTGGTTAATCTCGCCTCGAATATTTAAAATCGGACAATGTCTACCTTGATCTCATATTTCGGGACGAGATGAGACGAAATCCAGAATCGTCTCGTCTCGGCTGCATCACTAGTTTTGAAGCAATTAAACTTGATTCTCGTTTATTTTAATGAATAAGTCTTTGTAACGTGATATAAAATCTTCAAAACGAGATTAATTAATGCTATACTACAGAGATCCTCTTTAATACCTGTTGTAATGAAGATTTAAAGTCAACAGATGTTTCCCCGTTCCATCCCATCAATCAAAGATAGCAACCGTTGATAGACAGTGATTTACAGTGCCTTACATACTACAATAACAATATACTTAAATTAAAATCGTCTATAATTAAATCGACTTTAACAATGAATAATTCTGCGTACTACTGAAAACATAAATACTGAAGGTCATGTAAGCAAATATGTTTATCGTCGTTGTTCTGATAACAGGGAAATACCCTGTTGCAATTGAAGTTGTATAATAATCATAGTATCGTGGCAGAAAAGCCAATACTTCAAAATGAAGATTGAACTTTCTGTTAAACGATCATGCTTTGCCACTGACATCGCTCTTGAGCAACTAAAAAACTAATTATAGGGCATTCAGTAAACACAAAAACTATAGCACAAAAACATTTAAATTTCTTTGAAGTTGGCTTGTGCATATAATTTTTGTGCTAGGGATTCTTTATTTTGCTTTGCAATAGTTTCCATACCTGTTTATAGGCTGATTTGAATTTAAAAATGACTATTCCATTCATGTTTTTAACAACCAATTAGAATCAGCAATTTTTCGGGAATTATGTGTATTCTAGTGACATTTTTTGGTTACAAAATATTTCCGAACTTGCTCAAATAATCAAAAATTCGAATTGACAAACCTACCTTGTATCTCAGCAACAATTTTTTGACTTTTAACATTTGAAATCCCTTAAATCTAGTCATCAAGTGAGAATCGAAAACAAAGTTACAAAACAATGCATGCCGACGCGCGGTCGATAACAAGCAAAGCCATTTATTTGACAAGTGTGAACAATTTTGTACAAATATGTTTCAAGAACAACGTTTTGGGGAAGAATCCGTGGATGCAATAAGAAAACACACTAAAATTATCACTCCATGTAACACCATAAAAACACGCACGTCAGTATTGAACCAGTTTACTGAATTTTGCAAGTTGAGACAGTACGAGCTTCCTTCAACCACTCCCGCAAGTGAAATAAGCAGAATTTTAGAACAGAATTTTCAACATGAAAAGAAAGAATGGAGAAGATTATATGGAAAGTTACGTCAAGTCCATATGGAACACAACAGGGAAATTAGTGCAGGAGAAATGTTTCAACGAATTTTAAGTTGCATTTGATCCGTTTTCTGACATTCAATTTCAAAAAGCCAGAAATGCACGGGACACTAAAAGAAAGCTTTTACAAGAAAATCCTGATAAAAGGAAAAACGTGCTCAAGCTAGCGCACTCGTCCTAATCGAACCTAAGCGCAATGGACATTCGTGATACCACAGCAAAAATATTCGACATAACACAATTTAACTGGTGTCATTGTCAACCAATGGCATTCCTCAATTTAAAAATACACTACCAATCGAACAATTAATTTAGTGACAATAATTCGAGGAGCTTTATTTCAGCGAAAAATTTTTCTGTATCTAGTTTTTAATGAAAAACAACTTAGATTATAATTTTAGTGTTAGGGGTATTTTTATTGACCATTTTCAATAATTTAAAAGTTAAATTGTCAAGACGAATAGGACTCCTAAGTCGAAATATTGCAGACAATTTTTGCTCTTCAGATTGTCTCGTTTCTGTTGCTTTAGAAAATAACGACTCGTGCAAGCACTCATCGTTATTTTCGTCGCCGCAGAAACTCGTGTCTGAATCGCAAAAGTTATTGTCGGCAATATTTTGACCTCTCGTCCTATTATTACTGACAATATTTCTCATTTTCGCTGTCAAACTAGATATTTTTCTAGAAATACATATTAATAAATGTTACGTCAATAGTATTCAACACAGTATCTGTATAATATCCTTAAAAGTAGTTAATTATAACATTTATGACAGATGGGAAGTAAATATCACAACCTTAACCTATTTGTTTTAGTAACTTTTTGGAAGTACATTCCTAGACAAAGATGAATTTTTGGAAGTACACTCATGACATTTTGGAAATCAAAGGCCACTTTGTGTTTTTATGTTTATTGAATAGACTATAGGTGAATGTTTCCAGAAAAACTTTCGTATCAATATAAACTAATTAAAATTGAAACCGGCATAAAGAAATTTAAATCAATCTTTTGTAATAAGCTGCTCCTCTGCAGTTTTATATCTACACATACGATATTAACACATTTTTTCACTTATTGTCAATAGTATGTGCGAGTATAAACACTGTTGTTGCGTAATTTAAATCAAATGATTAACTCAAGTACGTTGATTAAAACCAGTATAAATAACACTATACAAAAGCTGCGAATGAACAGAAATGCAGTTGATGAAGCTTGTTAACGGAACAGTTCGCTAACCGCTGCGTAATACATTCAATTTGATACTAATGTTTATATAATTATATATAAAAGTATTTGTTTAATTTGAATTCTAATATTAAAGAAATTACTTTGGTGCAGTTAACATTAATAACACTTCTTGATTGAATATTGACGTCAAAGTGGTAAAGCAATGTTAGAAAAGGAGAAATTTACTGCAGAACCTTGCAGGTCAAACAACTTTCATAAACTGCAACACAGTAGTAAAAATAAACCTGCAGCATCTTCGTGTCGTACAGTAATTATTGACTTGCATTTAGAATTACGACTTACCTATTTGTTAGCTAAAAGAAGCTGTAAATATCTTAGTCCTAAATCTGCATTTTACTCTCAATCAGTAATAGTTCAATAACTAGAATTTTCTTAATTTTTAACGATTGAATCAGTCCAGTTATAATTATCCAACTACAGTTGAACTTCCTTAAGTCGAACCTCTATTATACTATTATACATAAGAAAATTTTTAAAAAAAGACAATTCGAGTTACCAAAATACACAAAATAAGTAACGCACAATTTCCTCACTTCCGGAGTCTGTCGTTTCATCATCGTTAGATAATGAATCTTCATTATTTTAATTTTCTTGCGTTTTGGCTTTGTCCAAAATTTCGGCGTCTATTGGATAGACAACTATATTGTAGTCTACAGACGAGTATTCTTTAAGACAGAATATTTTCTTCGTGTTTTGAGTACAAATGCCAAATGCGAACAATTATGATACTGGATGGTCATTCTCTTCGTTTCGACTTGTTTTTGAATACCAGCTTTTGTAAAACAAGTTTTATGGATGCTTGCTGTGCATCTATGTCCCACGCTTTAGATAAATGTATTGTGGCATTCCACAGAGTTTCTCAATATTCTTCTTCTGTAGTGTTGTTTCAGATTATTGGCATAACCCTGATTGAACACGAATTCAATTAACGGCTTTACCAATTTTTAAATGCGACGGACATTTATCTACAAGCAAGGTGTAGAACTTATTATCTAATATAGATAGCCTTTTTTATACAGTTCGCTTCCCATCCAAACTTTCTTATTACTTTTGTACGTAACATGTAAACACTTTCTCTACTTAAAAAACAAGATTTTGGATTTGCCGATGGCCCAAAATTTTCAGTATTTTTGTTACACTCTGTGACGTTAATTTTTTCTTTGCTACGCTTTCTACCGAAACACTTTTCGTCCTTTAAGGGCAACATTTGGCCTGGTGAACACAATAATATTTTGCCACTTCTCGCGGTCATCTCATTAACGTTTGCACTTTCGCCAAACATAATTTTTTGAATTATGATAAGCTTTTTCTTAAACTTATCGAGTTAGCTCACACTAGTGACGAAATAAATGGACCCCAACGATTTGGCAAAAAAAAGAGCTTTTTTCTCCAATAAGTGGCCCGAAATTGAAACCGTTTTAACCCATTTGAGAACAGCTTTCTCGATGTCTTTGTAGGTACAGGGTTTAAAACCTTTGCAATTTTATCGGGTAAGCCATCTTTTCTCATAATTTCTTCACGATTTTTTAGAAGAGTTGATAGCGTATTTAGTCCAACCCCGAATTCTGCAGCATTCTCCTTCTTCTTTTTTTATACCTTTATCGAGCGCACTTTCACAGAGGAAGGAGCGGCACTGTCATCAAATCGAAGTTTGAATAAAACAAGTAAACTTCTACAGCTATATCCATTCGTTGATGATGATGGTTTACTAAAAGTAAAAGGAAGGATGCATGATGCGGATGTTCCTCAAGTAATGAAATTCTCGGTAATCTTGGACCCTGGTCATGATATCACTAAAAAAGCTATTGATTACTATCATAATGCAGCCAACCACATAGGACAGGAAAGTGTGGATAATGAAATAGTGCAGAAATAGTAGGTGCCTCACTTGCGAGTTGCTGTGCGGAGTTCACGGTCACGGTGTCAGTTCTGTAAAAATTCCCGTGCCCAACCAATTGCGCCACAAAATGGAAGAATTCCGATAAGCAGACTGCAGCAATATACAGCCCCTTTCACTGAGACAGGCATTGATTACTTCGGCCCTTAGAGGTAACTGTTGGTCGCCGGAGGGAAAAGCGTGACGGAGCCCTTTTTACCTGGATGACATCAAGAGCTGTACATATTGAGCTTGCACACTCATTGACTACGGATTCGTGCATTATGGCGATCCGTAGCTTCATATCCAGGAGAGGATGTCCAATTACAATACACTCAGATAATGGAAACAACTTTCGTGGAGCTGATGTGGAGCTGATGTGGAGTTGAAGAAGTCCCTCCTAGAAATTGACCAAAAGAAAGTAAAAGATAAAATTGCTCCGAAAGGAATAACATGGAAATTCCTTCCTCCATTAGCACCTCATATGGGAGGTAACTGGGAAGCTCAAGTAAAGCTATCAAGAAGGCACTGCATGCGACCTTAAAAGAATTGGCCCGAAGAGAAGATATGCTGCTTACCTTGTTAGCTGAAGTAGAACATAAGGTTAACAGCCGCCCTTTTTTATTTACGTGGCCGTAGAGCCCGGAAATCCAGAAGCCCTAACTCCCAATCATTTTCTTATTGGGAGGTCAAGTAATGTATAGCCTGCTGGAGTCTTCACTAAAGACGACATGACACTGAAGAAAATGTGGCGTTATTCCCAAATACTGGCGAACAATTTTTGGAAGCGTTGGATTGCTGAATATTTGCCCACCTTGACCAGAAGGACACGATGGTTTCAGTGCTCAGGCCCACTATTAGAAAATGACGTGGTTTTAATCATTGTTAGAGACCTACCACGCAATACGTATCCTAAATCTAAAGAAATAATTACGAATACATGCTGGTAAAGATGGCATAGTACGTGTGGTGGATGTTAAGACGTCAACCGGAACTTATCGAAGACCAGTTGTTAAATTGGCTAAACTGGATATCAAAAGCGACGCGGGATAGAGTTTAGTTGGAAACTACACCGAGGGGGAGTATGGCTGCTTTGACATTTTATTGTAATTAGTGTTGACAGCGGTGATAAAATCAGAGTAGTTTCTTTTGGTTACCTTGATGAGAAAAAATAATAAATAAACAAGTTGGTTTTTGCTTTCTATAAAAAGAAATGAAATTGATGCTATAAGTTATCAGCTGCTGAATTGAGCGCAAACAATATAAATATGTCAATCATGCAAACATCTATGTATCTCAAATTTTTTGCCGAATTATACATTTAAACGAAAAATGAAAGAGAAATTTGATGGTGTTCATCATATTTTAGTAGCCTGTAAAGTTTAGTAAATTTTTTCATTGTGCTAACTTTAGCCAGTCCATGTGCGAAATATTTAGATCTCGGGATATCGTAATCTGCCTTTTCGGCGAAGTGGTGGAAAATGAATTTTACGTTCAGCGTTTGGCTCGACCATCAAAATTCTCCACGAATCGCAACTGATAGAAATTTGTTTTTGATTGACAAAAATCCCCAGTTTTTACATTAAGTGCACTATGATATTAGGTATTAGTGACTGTAAACCGAATAAGAAATTCTAAGAAATGATTGTTAGTAATTCGGATGGATTATAGATAGATGGTCACATTTTTAATATTCAAATTACAGAAATATCCATACATAAATTTTATTTGACACAATAGAAAAATTCGGATGAAAGAAATTTAACGGTTTTAAAACTTAGAGTTTTACCTCGAGTTGTAGAGAATTTATACATAGCGAAATTTAACGTATGGAAACAAGTTTTAAGGTGAAATATGATCTTGACACAGACATTTTCTTAAAAATCCGGGAGATAAAAAAATTCGACTCAAAGAAGGTCGAGGTATGGCAGTTCCACTGTATTTAAAGGTTTGTTTAAAAAAATTTAGAAAAACAAGCATTTCCTATACGTTTCCAGGAACAATGCAATTCATGTAACGCCGTGGATACCGAACGGTATTAAAAATTGTACCGCTAAGGTAACAAGAGGTTAACGATTATACATACATACATACATATAATAGGTGTCTTTTAATATTACTGACAAACGAAGATTGGAGATTCTGTGTTCAAAAGTAAGACAACAAATCATCTTCGAAGTAGATTCAAGCTATTTAAAAATCTATGCCACAAGATTACACCAGTTAACTCAAATTTGTCTGATTAATTGTACTCGTATTTGATATTTGATTACACATCTGAAGGCACTAGATCTCAGTTTAATATACCTAGTTTTTACAAAACAACAAAAACATTTTTTAAACGTAAAGTAAGCATTTAACAGCAACGCATTTTTTTGCCTTATTTTGGAACGTAGAATCTCTAGTCTTCGTTATCCGTTTAAATGTGTATTAAAACTAAATGAAATGGCAGTAATAATAATACATTAATTTTAAAAGAAACATCTTTCACTACGAAATTAAAATTGAATGTTCAAACGCCCGTTAAATATATTCATGATATAGCTATAACCTTCGATATTTATCGTACAAAAATATAATTTCACTAATAAGCAAATATTTAAAGAAATAGCTGCAACATTGGGAATTTCCAGGCTGTACGAATATCAGAAGCGCATTTGAATCTGATACCCCGTTGCTTGAACGAATACCAGAATAGTTCTGTGTTGCAAGAATTTGGCCATCTAAACTGTATCCTCTGCATTGGGTAACTTTTTTGCTCCAGCCACTTCTGAACACAGTGTTAACTGTACTAATAATATATACACAGGTGTACATGCTATACAGAATGGCCAAACTAAACAGCCTGTGCATGTGAATATTGTAAATACTAAGAGACAGTACTCAGATAAAGCAGAATAAATGTGGAACATTACTATTATCTACAGTGTCCCAGGATTGATGTTACAAGAAGTGAGACGGACTAAATATTCTGTTCTGGGATTCGGTCCTGCTTGGTTTGAAAAGAATTTTAAGAATATTTTCAGTTTTTGAAAAACAAGTAGGCCTTAACAGGGAAGCGAAAACTATTTTATTTTCAGGTAAACTACCCTTTTTGTTCATGACACGGCAAAATTTTATTAAGAAAAGTTGTTTAGAATGATAAATTATGACCCTATACAAAATTTCAGAAAGATCTGTCGACTTAGATTGAACCGTTTTAAATAGATTAAACAAATTGCATTTATTAAAAATGACGGTTTAATCTAAGTCGACAGATCGTTCTAAAATTTTGTATAGGATCATAATTTCCCATTCTGAACAACTTTTCTTCATAAAATTTTGCCGTATCATGAACAAAAAGGGTAGTTTACCTGAAAATAAAATAGTTTTCGCTTCCCTGGCAAGGCCCACTTGTTTTTCAAAAACTGAAAATATTTTTAAAATCTTTTGAAAGCAAGCAGGGCCGAATCCCAGAACTTTAAAATAAAATTCAAAAATTTTTAGTCCATCTGACCTCTTGTAACATCAACCCTGGGACACACTGTATATTCAAGTCTTAACATTTTTATATCTGTAACGTTTTAAAATCCTTACATTAACTTTACGCCCATTAGCTAAAGCTATTTTTCATATTATTAATGCTATAAAGTTTGATGGGTTCAGTTCCACAAATACCCAATTTTGCATAGAAAGTTATAAAAATTTCAAAAAACAGAATAGAAACATGAATTTATTTATTTGGTTACGATAGCTATATAGTTTTCCGTTTGGTAGTTTTATAACTATTTAATGCTAGTATTCTTACACTTAAAATCAAGTTTATCCAAAATTAATCCAAAATAATGTAAGTCTGCTAACATTATAAATTCTATAATTATTGTAGGGGATTATTTTCAGCTATTTATGATTTTTATAGATGAGTTTAAAAATCCTATTTCTCGGTTGCATGAAACCTTTTTCACTATTTTGCAATTTAAAAATCTGTAAAGGGCTGCACACGGAACTCCCCTCGTTAGTGGAAGTTTTGAAACCAAAATATTTAAAATTCAATAAAAAAGAATTTAATATTTGAAGGTGTTCGCCATGTATATATGGGTCCAAAATATACCTTTTTTCGCTAAGTGTAAAAACCTGAGCTATGTGCAAAATATTACTTTTGTTAAAATAATATTTCTTCAATTAAAGCAAAAATAAGCATAATCTAATTTTTTAAGGTGCTAACTCTGTATATATTTGAAGTAAACTCTCTCGGTTTCATGACAGGTAAACATATACAGGGTGTTTAAAAAATAGGTTCGGATATTTTACTCACTTATACATTTCATCAATAAAAGAAAAACATCTTAATAAACATGGGTCTGGACACCCTCCGTTTCCGAGATACAAAGTGTTAAAATAAAAAAAGATTCCGGCCGCCCGTGGAGTAAATAATTTAAATCTAAGTACGCCAAAACATGATCCTTAATAGCACCAATAAACCTTAAAAGTTTCACTAAAATCGGCTGATGGGTTTTTGAGATATTGGAGCATTTTTGTTTTTGTCTTAATAGGTTCAGAAGCGTGCAAAAATGTGGGCTTTTTTTTATTGAAAACGAAGCGAGATTCGAAAAAATTTCAAGAGACAAAAAAGTTGCAGTTTTAGTTGTTTTATTAAAAAAATATATGAAAATTCCAAAAAATCTGTTGGACGTTATTTGTGAAAAAGCCTAACCGCCATGGCACGCCTCTGAAAGTACTGTAACAACTGTAATATGTCCAAAATATACCTCATAAAGTTATAAACAAACTATAAAAAATTTCATTAAAATCACCCAAAGCGTTTTTAGATAACGATAAAGAACGGATTTTTTTGGAAAACTTTAACACCCTGTATCTCGGAAATGAAGCATTTCCGAATCCATGTTTATTAGGTCTTTTTTGTTTGGATTGATGAGATCTATAAATGGGTAAAATATCCGAACGTATTTTTTAAAAACACTGTATATATAAACCGCATGCAAAATATCGTCGTCCTCCAACAAATAGTTTTTGAGTTGAGCAACCGACAGACAGATAGACAGACAGACGGAATTGAGAAAACCTGTTTTTCGTCATCCCTTTTTTTTAGAATAAACCAGATCAACAATACATATTGTGATACATGGTTGAGTTGTAAATATAGAATTAACATAACAATAGTAAAATTAATTTAGAGGCAAAATTTGACGCCCATCGCTAATTAATTATTCTAATTATTGAGGTCCATTAGTTTATCTTGCGGTAGTTTTCTTCTTAGCCTTGTATGTATGTTTAGTTAACCAAGGTGATGTTGCGCTGCACTAGGGCATAGATTTATGTAGTCGAAGAATTTTTGGGCACTTTTTTGGATGAACTGCTCAATAGTTGTTATTCGTAGCTCCGTATGTATCTGCTGGTTACTAATGAACCAGGGGGCATTGATTGCTATGCGGAATACTTTATTTTGAAAGACCTGTATTTTTCTTATGTTGGTAGCAGAAGTGGCACTCCATACTGGGCACGCATAAGTAATTAGAGATCTTAAAAGAGCGGTGTATAGAAGAATTGCACAGTCGATCCGAAGAGGTGTTTTCCTATTTAGTAAGGGGTATAGTACAGCTAGTCGAGTATATCCCTCGTTGAGCTTTTTGTTGATGTGTGTACCCCATGTTAGTCTGGTGTCAAAGTGTAAACCAAGATATTTAACGCCTGTGTTTTTGTCCATCCATGGGATTTCAGAACCGTTCAGTTTGATGTTAGGGATCTCATCTGGGATGCGTTTTAGTGTGAAAATTTTGTTGCTACATTTCGAGGAGTTAATTGTTATTTCCCATTTTATGAACCATTTAGTTAGGATGTTCATTGAGCGTTGAAGACGTTCCACAATTTCTGTGATACTAACACTTTGTATTATTACCGCAGTATCATCTGCATAGGTAGCAATTTCACCAATGATTTGTTGAGGTAAATCATGTATGAAAATATTAAAAAGGGTAGGGCCAAGTATACTCCCTTGGGGAACCCCTGCGTCATCCCTGAAATGTGAAGAACTGAACAAATCTCCGAAGGTGATTTTTTCGCGATTACTCTAGACTTTTTTACTCTAAATGAGTTACCCAATTGATTCTTGAATTATTTCTGGCACTTTTTGGGACACCCTGTATAGCGCGAACCATCGAAAAAGTTTGAGCATGGCACCATGTGGACACATTTGTTTTTTTTTCTTCTGTTTATCGCCTTTAAGAAAAATTCTCGCTAGATCGAGAAATTCTTTATTATTATGTCTTCATTATTTAAATTTCTGTTAATTTCCTGGAAGTAAAATTAAAAAGGCCCGTTATAACATCCTCGAAAGTTGCACGCCCTTGATTTCTAAGCCATTTTCAAAATTATTATGATCTAAACTTGACCTTTTCTTCTTACATGTATGTACATGTACATGTGATGGGAAAGAAGAAAAAGAAAGTCTTTCGCCTACTTTGGTTCCATTGAAACACATGTTTCATTAAATGTTCTTGTATTGGAAGCAGTTGTAGCACAACACAATACTTGGATTACCTTTCACAATTCGCATCTCTGCTTGTGCTCACTCTCACCCGATTGAACTTTCATGGTTTTGTACCTCAAGAAGGTCTACATCTTTACCAGTAACAAGAATCGGAATCGTTCAGCGGTAAAATTTGCAACACTGAATGATGTGAGTAGTTTTCCCTCCCAATGTACAACATACCCACGGCATCGATAAATAGATGTACTATATTGGCTACTAGCTTATTCAAAATGTGTACCTAGATATTTGGTTGTTGCTCGAGGACATATATGGCACCTCACACACCAAGCTGGCAGAAATCTAAAGCTGCAACCAATTTTGGTATAATGAAATTTGCCCGTCCTCTTTTTTTATGTTCTTTTGCGAGTCAGTCTGCTCTGGTGGATCGTTGTGATACATTTCACTGCCACCTTCAATCCTTCCGCAACATTTTCGACAATGAAAACTATGAAAAACTGCCTAACATGGAGACCGCTGTCAGTCTTCACGCACTCGTTAATTTCCTTATCCAGTAGCGGCAGATAGAGACTTTTGATGGTAAACCCAACCACAAAACGTAAAATGTTTTTTTCATCCCGTCACAGGCAGCCAGATCCCAAGATTTAAATAGGATTTCGCATATGGACTGGGACAAGTTAACGTGAGTGAAAAAAAATACCAAACATTACAGGTTAATAGAATATAATGATCTGATCGAATATCTCTTTTTTTTATTTTTCGTTTAAATATATAATTCGGCCAAAAATCACAATTTGGGATACATAACTGCAAGCGTGATTGGCGTAAGTATATTATTTCAAGATGTGCGACAATTTACTAGCACATGAGTATATTAAAATCGTTTATAGAATAGTTATTTAAGTAATCGTACCTCAAGACGGTACATCGGCCGTTTTGAAATAATTTCTTTCTCAGAGACTCTAAGCGCAAAATTTTTAAACATCAATAACCAGAAACTCGTCATGCGCCGGTTATAACAGCGGTTAGGTCATACTGCGCCTGCTTGAAACTTGAGTTTACGCGGACGTGGCTCCCATTGAAAGTTAAAATATCGTTATCTTTCGGTCTATCAACTAGCGAAAAAGCTTTGTCACTTCGATCTGGCTCCCATAGGTTCTGAAAGTAAGCAGCGTTTATCGTACAGTTATCTAATATTTATAAATTAAAAATTACTCTTGCTTTGTTTAAACTTGAGAAGAATGATGAAAAATAAGTACAAAAAATGTTTCTTTCAGCATGGGTTTACTGCATCTGTGCTAAAATGTTTATTAAACTACATCTATACAGGGTGTCAAAGTTAAGAAGGCGGTAAGGGACGTTGAAACATACAAATTTTGCATATAATTTTATTCTTGTAAATGCGTCGCCGCTGATTTACATCCTGGAAAAGAGCAAAATAACTGTGCCGTGCATCATGATGTATTTCTAATTTGTTTGCATAAAAATGTTAGTTTGGCAGAAAATCTAAACGAGCTAAAAAGTTTTTAATAAATCAAACTTTTCAGTACATATTTATATATAATCAAATTCTTGCTCGTTAAAAAGTTCTGATATAACCACCTTCTTTACGAGGGTGTAACTCGACGGAGTGGGATTTAAAAGAAAAAGTTTATATGCAAAATTGTTGTGTCAACGTTTCCTATAACCTCTTTAAGTTTACTACCATGTTTTTGAAACACCCTGTGTGTTTAAAACGTAAAGCGTTTTCTTTCGGTACATATTTTGCTACTCCCGATTTTAATAGATTTTCAGGATTTCTAAATTGTTAATAAATGAATAATTTTTGCAAGAAAACCAACGTTGAAGTCGGCCTGTGTTCTATTGGCTGTTGAAGTGCAAAGCCCGAAGCAGTAAATGTGTATGTAATATATGCCATCAGAGAACCTGCTCCTACATTCAGTTATTTAAAATTTAAGTGAATTCGTTACCATTGCTGTACATTTAATTTTAAAAATGCAAAAAAATATTTTAATTAAATAAGGCGCCCTATAGGATGGACTAAAAAGCTAATTTTTTTAATTGACGACTTAACAGAAAGTGGGCGTATAAAATCCAAAGGAAATAATTCCAAGCTCAGGTAGCATAGTTTGACTTTTAAAATTAGTGTATTCGTTTATTACCCAAAACGCAAAATATTTTTCACGTTTTACAAATGTAATCCCATTGATTCTGTTTACAACGTGTTTTGCGATATAACTGCATTTTATGGGTACATAAACTGCAACGGTCTGCAGGTAATGCAAGCGTGGGCGAGGCGCGACTTTTATCCTGTGATAGTTCATTAAAATGCTTTCATTAAGTGCTGGCGGAATTACGGAATAAAGAGCATACGTTTTATTTCTGAAAAGGTAGCTAAATCATTATACATCTCAGCCTGCAGTTGTCCTATTGTCTGAAACGTAATAAACAAGTTGCAAGGAAGGTCGAGGTCAGTAACAGATTTGTTATTTTCAATACATTTACTGACACCTGTTACCAGAATAGCTTCCGCTAATTCCGGGAGAAATGTATGTAACTTCGCCAGACGCTTATGTAAATTGATGCTAATAATAAATGACTAACATCAGCTTTTGCGATGCTTATGTGATTCATTAATAAAAATTCAAAAGGAAGTTATCTAACATTAGGTGCAATTTCAAGTTATACTAACGTCATTGTGGTTTCATGAGAGTGAATTGTCAATTTTTTTCTGTCCTTGACCTTTTATGAGATTGACAATTTTTCAAATAACCAATTAGAGAAATACTAGAATTAATTTTTTGCACTGGCTCATATCTTTCACATAAACATTTTTTGCTTTTTTTATAAAAAGAAAAATATGGATTTTTGAAAGATATATTAGTACTGAAACTTTTAATGATTTTTTGATAAGTTGATGTGATTCCTCTGCGTATAAAATTTTTATTTAACTTCAATGGAAAGCAATTGTCAATAATTACTGCCATAGAAGTTTCAACAATATCTATAAATCATTTTTGTAAAACATGACGTTGCTATCTTTTGTATTTTAGAAGTTAGGTTTCTGTAGGCCTTTGCATACTTTTATATTTATTAATGTGTTATAAAGTTCGAGTTTGCATAATAAGGCACAAAAGTATAGTATTAATTTATTCAACTGTTTCAGTTGTCTACTAATTAGGCTAGTTATAAAGAATTATTTTAAATAACTCGTATTTTTGTGTTTATTATTGCTTCAGCAACGACTGAATTTTTATTTTCTAAGCTTCTTAGTTTGTTCGGAGAGTTGAAGTGTTTAAATTCGAATTTCAACGGCGTCTTAAAAGGTTTAAATTGTATTTATCATCAATCTCGAATCTCTAAAGAATGGTTGACTATAAAGGTATGAAGCAAATATCAGAAAAAGCTAATAAAATTTGTAAATTTTGGTACTCTGCATAGCATTAATACTGAAAGGCATTATTTTACATTGGAAGAGTAATTCAGAAAAAAACTATTTTTGATAACTTTTTTTGTGAAATTGTTTTGTGTTACAACAGCGCCTGAAATTCAGCATTGTTTGCATAAAATCGTTAATGTCTCCAAAAGATAGCTAACATTAAACTCATGGCACTTTATATTATAATGGTTAGCAATTTGACGCAAAACGTTTTACTAAATATAGGGCAGCCTGTTTAAAAGAAAGTAAACCACATTTTGTTAGTCTCTCTGTATAATAAAAAATATGTTATTAATATGCATTACTTCAGTACCTACAACTTTTATATAAACAAATTCTATATAACTCTCATAGCTTTAGAAATATCCCTCGTATCGTTGCTGAACCCTGTATAATTGGTAAGAAAAGTTGTAGAATAGCGCTTCACCTCAATCTTAAATTTAACCAGTTGAGACGGTACAAGCCCCTTTTCGACACTTCGTCACACTGTTGGCATGGAGCGGGTTTTGCCATGTTTTGGGGCGTCCGCTCCTTAAGACACATGTAGTTTTCGTAATATGTTGAAAGGTGCTTGCAATGCGGTATGGCCATTATCATATTATGTTATATAGGGTGTCCCGCAAAGGTATGTCCATTCCATTAAGTCTTCAGCCCGTAGGCTGGTTTGTCACAGCTAACCATTCTTGGCGGTTCATTGCCTTTCTTTTAAGCTCTTCATAAGTGTTACACTCCGCATCTTCCATCATTTGTTTGATATACTGGAGACGCGGCCTTCCTCGAGCATTTCTTTCTTCTATTTCCCCTTCTATTATGGTCCTTATTAATCCATCTCGTCTAAGTATGTGCCCTATCAGCTGATCTCGCCTCTTCTTGATGTGTTTCCACAGTCGTCTTTTTTCTTCAGCCTTTCGAAAAACTTCGCCGTTTGTTGTTCTATCGATCCAGCTAATTCTCATCATTCTCCTATAGCACCATACTTCGAATGCTTCTAATCTTCTCTTTTCAGCTTTTCCCACGGTCCATGCTTCACATCCATATAGTGCCACGCTCCAGATATATGTTTCTATGAATTGTTTTTTGCTTGTTATTGAGATGCTGTTTGATGTTAGTAAGTTCTTCTTGTCAAAGAAGGCCTTTTTTGCCTGTTGTATTCTACATTTTATGTCCTGTATGCTTCGCCCATCGCGGGTTATTGTACTTCCTAGGTAAGGGAACTTGTCTACTTCTTCTATAATTGTATTTCCTATCCTTATATTTATATTTCCTCCGTAATTCTTTCCGCAGATCATTACCTTGGTTTTGATTTTATTTATTTCCATTTTGCAATTTTCTAGCAGTATTCTTTCTATTTCATTTAGTGCTAGTTCTAGGTCTTTTTCATTATCTGTGATGAGTGCGATGTCGTCAGCGTATCTTAACATATCGATCTTTTCTCCTTGTATCTTCACTCCAACATCCATTGTATTTCTTAGTGCCTCTAGTGCTCGCTGTATGTATATGTTAAATAGCGGCGGTGATAAGGCACATTCTTGCCGATCTCCCTTCCTTATTTTGGCTACTTGTTGGTACTCGCCGATTTGTATTACTACTGTTTGATTTTTATATGTGTTATGAATTATTCGTCTATCTTTGTATTTAATTCCAATTTCTCTTAGTATATCGAACATGGTATGTCGTAAATTTGAAAATATATTCAGATTTAAAATAAGCAAAAACGTTTATATGGACTCAGGGTCTCCGATCTCTTGTTGTAAAGATACAAGGCATTTTTTTTTCAGTAGCAGCAGATTCAGATCTTTTAGACGATGTGCTACTCATAAAACGACGTGATTCTTGGTTTATGCACGATGGGTCATCTGCACATTTTGCATTAGTTGCAAGACAATTTCTTAATAACAACATACTTTTACCTTTGGAGACATCTTCAAATTTAGTGCATGCACGAACAGCGAACACAAGAGATGATGTAGTGAATATGATTCAAAATGCTTGCGATTCTATTAGAGAGGTACCAGGGATTTTTGTACAAGTTTGACAGTCATCAGTGCGTCGAGCAGAATCACATATTCAGATGCAAGGAGGTCATTTTAGACATTTAATTTAATCGTAACCTCCCAACCACAATCCATTTACAATGTTAAATTGCTGATGTGTAGTGTTACTGAAAAGAACGAAATGTCTTGTTTCTTTTTAACAAGGGATCGGAGATCATAAATGCATATACTTTTTTGCTTATTGTAAGTCCCTGAAAAGATTTCCAAATGTTACGACATATCTTCGTGGAGACACCCTGTATACATGATCGCACCATGTGTGCGACGACTTGGGCTAAAGATAAATCACAAATGAGATGCGAATTAATTATTGGGAAGCTTAGACGGAGGAAATCGATTTAAATACGAGTAATCGATGTATCAATACCCTTAGCGCAGAGTACGAATGGGGTAGACACTGCCGATAATGTGGTGTTTCAGACTTAATGGTAAGAAGAGAGAGAAATTTGCATCCCCATCTTTTAATATATTTTTTAAATCTTGCCAAACTCACGACTCAGACTTGACAGTCCCCAAATGTTGCCATTACATCAATCTGACAACGTAGTTAGGTGACCGTTGAACGTGTACGATACTACTAGTAACGCGAATACCAATCTCGCTCAAAAGCTTTTGAATTCTTTGCATTAAGGTTCCACGCAAAATGGTGCAAAATAATCTTGACAGATTATTATACTGCTCTCAACTTACAGCCAAGTTATAGTAGTACTAGCTGAAACCCGCGGCATATGCCGCACTTAAAATGTAGGACGGATTTAATAACTTTTGTTTCACTAAAGAAAGTTTTAAAAACACGCTCGAGATTGGCAGTAAGGAAAAGTTAAAAAATATATATTTTTAAATGGAAAGTCTCTGGAAAGGAAACGCTCGCCTCTGGAAAGCGTTTTATGGACATTTTTGGATAGCCTCCGGGCAACTTTCTTTCATATTGGATACCGCCCATACTGTTGAATTGAATAGTGTCTTCTTTTTTCTGTTCAGTATTAAATGGTACATGCAGGGGTGCCAGATCTTACGATTTATCGTGAGTTCTCACGATTTCATTGCAAATCTCACGATCTCACGATAAGGACTATTTATCTCACGATTTTTGTATCAATTCTAATTAAAATAATTTTATAAAAAATTGTAACACTAAATGATTAAATAGAAAAAAATGTGGGTTAGTCTTAATACATGATTTAATGTATGCTGTCACTGATTTTATCATTTCCCGCATTATCATCAAATACTGCTGCTATCTATGGTTCACATAAAGAAGTCGCAAGTTGCGGTTGAAAGCGGCTTTAAATGTTCTTTCAAGAAATAGGTATTTACATAATTTCAAGATAAGCACAGATTTAATTTAAAAAAATTAATAGTCAAGTACTTTATCCCTCCAAACCAGTCATCCCGGACACAGATTCTTCAGATTGTGAGTAGTCGAACAATTTTTTTTCTGTATACATACTTAGGTCTATGTATATGTACTATATTCTATGTAGCCATATTTTTATTTTTAGAATTCATGTGTTATTTCTATAATAAAATATTTAGTTCATTTAACATTTACTTTATATTAATTTAATTTTTTTATTTATGGCAATTATTTAAAATGTTTATAATTCTCTTGCAGTCATTTATGTATGTACAACCTATGTACTCAATGTTTAATAAATCTGCAGCATATATTCCATATTTTATTAATTTGAAAATAGCTTTTTTTTAAATTTGCATCCTTAGTTTCAAATCTCATCCATTTCCGAAATCTCACGATTTTTTCCGACGAAGCTAACGAATTCAGCTTGACACGATCTGGCACCCCTGGGTACATGGTACAGTACAGGCAAGCATGAAAGATAAGTGATACAATGTTGAGGTAAGATAAATTTTAGCTTAAAAAGTATAATTATTTAAAATACTGATTGCTGCTTCAGATGGATTCTAAGTAGTAACGAATACATACTAAGTATATATTTTTACTTTGTAGATCTTCTTCGATGAAGACAAAAACATAACCTCAACTTCTTGCACATGTCCTCGTGGACAAGTTTCATGTCATCATGTTGCTGCGCTGGCACTATTTGCCCATTATAATATATCAGTTACAGACCAGGCATGTAGCTGGTCAGTGCCTAATAGCTATTAAGGCGATTTAAAAATCGAGGTCGATCATGTTAAAATTCGAGCGAAGCGAGAATTTTATGATCGACCGAGATTTTTAAACTGTAAAACACGAGTTGGCTTCAATATTTTTTCTACAGCCGAGGAGTTTGTTAGCTTAGATGACCTAGGGGCTTCGCCCCTCTCCAAAGCGGCCCTCGGAGCTCCACCCCTCTCCAAGGGGGCCCTCAGGCCTCCGCTCCTCTCCAAGGGGGCCCTTGGGGCTCGGCCCCTCTCCAAGGGGGCCCTCAGGGCTCGGCCCCTCTCCAAGGGGGCTCTTGCAGCTCCACCCCTCTCCAAGGGTGCCCTCAGGGCTCCGCCCCTCTCCAAGGGGGCCATCGGGCTCCGCCCCTCTCCAAGGGGGCCATCGGGGCTCGGCCCCTCTCCAAGGGGGCCCTCAGGGCTCGGCCCCTCTCCAAGGGGGCTCTTGGAGCTCCACCCCTCTCTAAGGGGGCCCTCGGGGCTCCACCCCTCTCCAAAGGAGCCATCGGGCTCCGCCCCTCTCCAATCGGGCACTCGGGGCTCCGCATACACATCGGTCCGATATAATAACTGTACTTTTAATCTTCACAAATAAGGTTTTATAAACTCTTAAAGTACTCCGTGCTTTAAATGGAATTGCGTGTTTTATAGACAACATAAAGCACGCCGCATATGACCCTTGGAAACAGTTTAAAATCACGGCTGTAGAAAAACAATCTAAAGCACTTGATGAAAACGTGAGAACAATCGATGAATGGTTTTTGCCGTCTAAGGAATATCGAGCTTCAAAGAGAAGTGTTACCAAGGAAGAGATCGAAACGCTTAGAGAAAAATTGGCTTCGTTTGGAGGGGTTGTAGGATTCAGTTGGCTTCTAGCACCCAGACTTACTGCACAGGAAGATAATATTGTTCTACAGATTAGTGATATAATTTTCTCTGCAGAATATCAAAATATATCTGAAAAATTAGTTATTTTGAACAAAAAGTGAATGTTTCTCCTGAACAAGTAATAACTATATTTGAGAAAACCATAGGGCAGTAAAAAAATCCCTTGTGGTTAATTATTCGCAGGTTTCCTTTAACAGCCAGTTCGTTCGGTACAGTGCTAGCAGCTTGCAAAAGAAATCGTTACCCTGCATCGCTTTTCAAAAAACTAACAGGTTTGCTTTGCAAAATATTTTTCTCATTTTTTCATAAAGTTCTGTTATTATGCAGGAACATATAACTTAGATGGAGTAAAGGCCATTCGGTGGGGGGCGAGAACATGAAAATAATGCAATTGAAGCATTTGGGGCAGCAACTGGACTTTCTGTGACATCTGCTGGACTATGGCTCCATCAGTGTGGATACCTTGGGGCAACCCCAGATGGCCTTGCAGGCGAGGAAGAGCTTGTGGAAGTTAAATGTCCATTTAAATATCTCAATTCCAACTTGATGGAATCACTTGCACATGACAAAGGCTATATTTGTTCTTACGATAAGGTACTGAAACAGTTTGTGGTAAATGAAAACCATGAATATTTTCACCAAATACAGGGTGCATTGCACTTGTTACATAAAAAGAAATGCTATCTAGTTATCTGGACTCCTCAAGTCGTCGCAATAATTCCAGTTACAAAAAAAGAAGAATGGGCAGAAAATAGACAAATTTTGAAGAATTTTTATCATACAAAATTTCTTCCATCTCTAGTGAATGTCGAAATTAAATAAATGTGTAACTATGTTGTGAGTAAAATGGCAGACATACCTCGTGGGAAGACTTATTCCAGCTTCGTACTTTTAGCTGACCTCAGTGCTTCGCACCTCGGTTGACTAACCCAGCGCTCAGTATGGAGCTCATCCCAGCTTGGGAAGCAATACACATATAGTAAAATCACGGAACCAAACTGTGCACGTCATCAAATATTTAGTTATTAATTTATAGTTACTGTTTGATGACGCGCACCGTTTGGTTAGTTAATCACATTTATTGTAACTATAGGTAAATCACGGAATCAAACGGTAACTTTAAATGAATAACTAAATATTTGATGACGTTCGCCGTTTGTTTCCGTGATATTGCTGTACTATTAATAAGAAATGTTTTATTAGATAGCAGTTAGAGCAATATTTTTGTAAATACTTTTATTTATTAACTTGTTAAGTTTTGTAATTAACTTGTTAAGTTTTGTAATTAACAAAACAAATATTTGAGTAAATTTAAACTAACATTTATAGTAATGTACAACTATACAATAAGAAAAAATGTCTTATTTAAATAAATAACCAGTTGTTAATTAACACTCTATTTCTATATACTGATAGGTTGTAAATCTGTATAGGCTGCAGCATTATTTACTTTGGGGAAAGGTATCACAATTGCATTTTTCCAACATTTTGGAAAAACATTTTCTGATAAACAGCAGTTCAGTATATGAGTAATAAACGGTAATATGTATGGACAACACAGTTTAATCATATTGATGGTTATACCGTCTATACCCCCTGCATTACTTTTTACACTTCTAATTAAATTTTGTACTTTCTCAACGTCAACAGTTGTGAAAGAAAGTTTTTCTGATGTAAGTTCGTTATTACGATAAAAATCTAGAAGCATTTGATCAGGAGTGCTGTGAGGTATAGAGTCTACAGAAAAATCATTTACTTGTACATTACTGAGTGTTTCCGGAATAGAATTTTGTTTTTTAATGTTTATATTTATTAAATTTAGCTCCTTCCAAATAGCATTTGTGCCTCCAATCCGAACTTTATGCTCGAAGTAAGCTTTCTTTTCATTTTGAATTGCAAGATTGGTAAAATTCCGCAAACTTTTATAATATTCCCAGTGCCCAGGGTTCTTAGATTGTTTATATTTTGATTTTGCCTTATTTTTAAGATTTATCAGTAACTTAACATTATCAGTAAACCAAGGTGCTGGTTTGTTCTTCATTTTAACGGTTATCCACGGGGCATGCAAGTCAAAAATGGATGTAATATAATAATTTAAAATGTTTAATTTAGCATCAATATCCCGCTCATAAAACAATTGATGTAGAGGTAACTTCTGTAGGTCACAGTAAGTCATTAAAATTAAAATATTTAAAATTCCGAAATGTGCGTATAATAGGACTTAGTTTGACGAACTCACCAGTTGATATTTTGCAAAAAACTGTCTCATGATCGGATAACTCATTTTCACACACCCCTGTTTCAATAATGCAGCTGGTATCCGATGTAATTATGAGATCTATCAAAGTACTGCTATTTGCAGATATTCGAGTAGGCTCTGTAATAATTTGTTTTAAACATAATGTATTTAACATATAATTTAAGTATTGCTTAACCGAACCAGAAAAATCCAACACGTTTATATTAAAATCACCCAAACAAATAACCCTATCTGAAGCCTCAGTATACAAACAAATGGATTCTTCAACCTCATCTACAAAAACTTTATAATTAAATTGAGGTGGTTTATACACAACCCCGAAAACATAACTTTCATTATTGATTTTTAATGACAACCACAATTGCTCAATATTATCATTTGTTTGAATAATTTTTACATTCAAGTGATTCTTTACATAAATTGCAACTCCACCCCGAGTGTCTCGATCTTTCCGGAAAATGTTATATTTCGAATGAGAAAGGGTAATATCAGATTTTAACCAAGTTTCTGATAATGCTAAAATATCATATCCCTTTTGTTCAAGTAAATAGTTTATGGTATAAGTTTTTTAATGCTGCGGCGCACAAATTTTATAATAATTGGACGGTGAGTTCCCTCTTTCGATCCAAGGCGATGGCAGATGTCGATATCATTTTCGGCAAGGTTAATACCTAACTTTTCGTGGCAT
Organism: Agriotes lineatus; assembly: GCA_940337035.1. NCBI lineage: Eukaryota > Metazoa > Arthropoda > Insecta > Coleoptera > Elateridae > Agriotes > Agriotes lineatus. Next base: position 108,657,721 of record OW679201.1, on the reverse strand, counting down.
AAATTGCGCACTACTTCACTGGTATTTTCATTCGGTTTTTGCGGAACGCCGAATATTCTTAAACTATTTACACGGCTGTATTGTTCATGTGCGTTCATTGTATCTTCCGTTTCGGCTTTCAGTTTTTCGAGTTGCATTTCCAAAGATGAGATTTTGAGCTCGTACTTTTCCACTATTTTAGCAACCTCGGTTTCCAGGGAAGCGTTGATGATCGAAGTAAGCTTCTTTGTTAATGCATCGGAATCTAACAGTTTTTCAACTACCCTCTCTGCAATCGCTTCGACATCAATAGCTTCACCGCTTCTAGTAACAGGCATGTTGTAATGCACTTATATTAGGAGAATCACAATATTTATAAAATTTAGCAGCAGCTGGCACACCACGTCTACTCAGCGCAACGTCCCATCAACAAATTTAGCAGCCAATTTTCTGTATGCAACAATGCTTAATATTTTCATAAATTTACAAGTAAATTTTGCATACAATTTAGCGTCGTTACATACAAATGTGTACAAACCTCGGTCATGGCTGCGTTGTTAATAACTACAGTCGAAGATGCACTCGTACAGTTGAATGTTGATGGTAGCGATTCGAAACACGCAGAAACATTTCCAGCAATAGAGGATATAAGAATAGTTGGTACAGCATTCGTATTCAATGTTGTAATGCCTTCAGCGTTAGTTTTAATTTGCGATACTTCAAAGTGACCCTGCAGAAGAGAGAAGCAATAAGATTGTACGTACAAGTTTATTCAAAACTACTTACCTCACATAACCGTGAAGAATCAGTGGGAGTCCAATTTTTGCTTTTGCAAAATTTAGACCATTGTTACAAATTTTTGGGAAATCTGAACAACGCTAATGCCTTACCTTGCTTTGTACTACAATTATCTGATGCACAGTAGACCATTTAGCAGAATTAATACTTGTAGCAACTGCTAGAAGAAACGAAAGGCGACGCATAAAAATTTGCAGAAATATAGGTTATGTTGTTGTGTAAGATGTAACGGACACGCCTTTTTAACGTTGAGTACGGCTTAGGTTGTGGGAGCGTTCAATAAGCAGATATGAAAAGTGATGATGATGATGATGATGATGATGATTATTATTATAAGTGATTTGCCCTTTATTAATTTTCTGACTTTCCTTTAACCCCAAAGCGGTTACTGACTTTACAAAAGTTATATACTTTTATGTGACCTTTCATACATATAATTTTAGGTTGTTTACGGCAAAAATTGTAAATTTATAAAATGAATGGGGTCGCAGAGGTTGTGGTGCAGTATTATCATCTGATACACGTCGGCAACTCATTATAATTATTCAACCAGACAAAAGGACATACATAAATTGTTCTCTCAAAATGTTGTAATGTTTACGGAAAAACTAACGTTTGCTAAATGTTTGTGAATATTGTTATCTTTATCGGAATCCGCTGATCAAGAATGTTAAAATAAAACCATATATCAAATTAAATCCGCCTCTCTCAACATTTGTTTTTTTCCCTATTAATTTAAGTTTGCAATATCCTACGAACTATTGTCTTAATATTTTAACAAAATAATAATTAAAATCTTCATTTGATGAGAACGTTTTGGAAAGTATATACGATTTAGCAGCTGTGTAAATCATCTACTATATACATGCTGCCCATTTTATCGTGTAGCAACTAAATAGGCAACACATTTAACAAGTTCATCATTTTCAGATTCATAACCCTTAAGTACTAACGTGACGTCTGAGAGACGGAAATGTTCGACGCGTGTGTTATATTTCCCCCTCCAGTTAAGATGTATGGTTGATCTTTCATCTAATTTCAAACTACCTAAAAATAACTCAGTTTTTAAAATTTCGCTGCGGTGGGATGTTTTGTGCGGAAGTTATTTGTATTTAAAAATAAATTCCGTCTCAGAGACGTCACGTTAGTATGCACGCTACTATTTTTGCATGATGGGTCAAAAACCAACTTGCTCAAATACGGTTAGATCAACAGCTTGTTGCTTGAGCAGCAAGTGTTCCAGTAGTATAATGAATTAGACAGTGAGGACAGTAACGGAGAACCTAATATTGATGAAAATTCTGCTATACTTAGTGACCCTAATGTGTTCATCTTGCACTAATTCTGTATAGTTTTAGGGTGGTGTGAAATTTTATACGTATTTTTTTTTCTCACTGTTTTTTTAGTTAAGTTGTGTTAGAATACCATTGTCTGTTGAAATATGTTTGCTGATAATAAAAAAAAATATTGAAAATTGCCTTTTTCTGTAATTAAGTTAACACCTACAAATTTAAACACGGTTTCCTATTTGACTCTGTAAATGCTAATATTTTTATGAATTTCTATTTTTTATGTGATTAAAATATGCTTGATACATCATTGCATAGTACTTTATGTTTTTAAAAAAAAAATTAGTAATAAATTCATAAATAAATATATGCCCGTCTCTGAGACGTCACGTTAGTACTAATGCACCACAACAGACACGTTAGTACTTGAAGGTTAATTTTAAGAATTTTCTAAATTTGTTATCTATGAAGATCATTAGCGTGCTAAATGTGTTGTCTACCTAGTTGTTATATGATAAAATGGGCAGCCATATAAAACGCTGCATTTGTTACTTTTGTCTGCTTTGAGTTGATATTAAATTTTGTAATTTTTTTTTTAAATGTATATTTTAATAGCAAATAAATAGAGGAACCTTTTAAATTTCTGCACAATTTTCTTCTAATTTCCCATTTTTTCCATTATGCCCATATGAATTTCAGGCACTATACTAGACGCACAAACAGTTAAATGGGAAAAGAAATGCAATTTTCTGACCTTGACTAACTCATATCTCCACTTGGTAATATGGTTTAATTCCATAACTATTCAGCTTTAAGGAATAAAACTGTACATTACTAAAAAATTATGAGTTGTGGCTTAAGATTGTATTGTTTCCAGCAGCTCTAATGATAATATCTGAAAACTTTATGTGGCGTGATATACTTCATGCTGTTTATTGGGTATTTCGCCGTTGCTGATGTGTTATTTAAAAGTCATCTATAAAATTATTTACTTTTATTATTTTATATCATTGACATCTGTCAAAATTGTAATGAAAGTAAATTTTTAAAAAGGAGAATATTTTGATAACCGCGATTTCCATTCCGGTAATATAATTTGGTCATACAAATTTTATATTCGGTTTGAAATATTTTTAATTACAATCTACTCACTTTTGAAACATGCCAAGTAAAGTTCAATGACAAAAATAATAGAAGTAAATAATTTCATAGATAACTGAATTCCACAGCAACCGCGATCCAAAGACATCCTTTTAAAGGGTAGTATAATTTACCAAAAATTTAAATCGGTCGGAATATAAATAAGGAAGACACAGGGACATGAAGATGAAAAGGCAAACACACTTTATATGTGTATTTATTAATTTAACAATAGAGTTAGATATAGTCATTTGTTATGATTATAATTAATTTGTATGAACTGCAGAATAGTATAGTATGATCAAAAATTACTTTCATGTAGCATGGCTATGGAATAGTTCCTAATTTAGGAATGCAACTGTAATTAGTCACTTAAAAGTCAAATGTCTAGTTTGACATTTAAGTATGAACATAGTTGCATTCAGAAATTAGGAGCTATTCTATAGTCATACTAGATGAAAGTAATTTTTGATCTACCTTTATTTACAATTACACTTAAATAAATAGTAAATTGTGAGAGCTGATGAAATACTTAAAAAGCTATTTGATAACCTTTGACATAAATAACGGAAATTAATGAATTTTGTTTTTAAATAACGTAATATGTATATTAATAACTCAATATCAAAACTGTTAGTTAGCGAATTAACCTCATCTGTTAACTGTTTCCAAATGCCAATTGTTAAGAAGGTCATAATTAAGTTGTATTATTGTAAACGGATAAATTTATAACTTCTACAAAACGTATAAGTAAATGGAAAAGTTTCTTTAAAATGCAGGCCAGTGCAACTTGGCATAAGCCAATTTGCATTTACGGAGAATTTTTAAAGCGAATCAAATTATTCCTTATAAACCCAAATTCATTGGAGCCAAACGGCGAAGAAGAGCGACTGGACTTTTGTTTGTGGGTTGGAGAAAAATGTTCGTGCAAAAGGTATTTTATTAATAAAATTATATTTTGGGGCGAGGCAACATTAAAGAAAAGTAGACTAATAAACCTCATATATTTGTAAATACAAAAAATAACTCGTTTGCTAGTTACATTATGAACGATGATTTGTATTTATGGAAATAAATTATTACAACTCCAAAATGACAACCTAAACCTAAACTAAACATTCAATCAAACTGCTATAACAAACGAATAAATACAGGGTCCAGCAACGACGCGGGGGTGGAAGATATTTCTAAAACTATAAGAGTTACATGAATATTGTGTATATAAAAGTTGTAGGTACAAAGGTGGTGCACATTGCTAAAATATTTTTGATTATACAGGGTGGCTCAAAAAAGCGTGGCAAATCAAACTTACTTTTCTTTTATGGAATGCTCTATATTTGGGTAGCTTAAAAGTTTTGCATTGAAATACTAATCATTTTGATATTAAGTTGTATGGGCCTAGCGTCAACTGTTTTGGAGATATTAACGATTTTATTCAAAAAATGCTGAACTTCAGGCGGCTGCTGTAAACAACAGAAAACAATTGAATGAAGCAAAACGTTATCAAAAAATTATGATTTTCATGAATTACCTTTCAAATGTAAAATGGTGGCTCTGGATATTAATGCTATACAGGGTGCTCAATATTTGCAAGTTTAATCATTTCGATTTTTTTCAAATCGAACGCCCTGTATATTTTTATATTTTTGAAAAGTCCTTTTAATGAGCTTTCTTTTGATATCTCACTTCATACCTCTAAATTTAACTGTTTTTGAGATATGCTTGTTTAAACATAAAAAACAATTTAAGCCCCTTAAGATGCTTTATTTCAAGGGATAACAAACAAACGCCGCTAAAATAATGATTTAAACACTTGAACCTCCAAAAATTAAAACGCAAAACCAGGTTTAGAAAATATAAATGCAGTCAGTGTTGATACAAGAAATAATAAACACGAAAAAACGATAAATGCAGGAATAAATTAATTACAAAATCAAATAAAATCAGATAAAAAAACAAATGCCAATACACCAAAAACCTATACGTAATTACATTAAATGTACAAATAGTTCTCTTTTCCGGCTCTGAGTATTAAAGCTGTACAGAGAACTCATAATCAGCAAATATAATTATTTCGATTTATTTAAATGGAACACCCTGTATATCTCTGTATTTTAAAAAGTACTCTTAATAAGCTATCTTCTGACATTTCATTTTCTATCCTTAAATTGAATCGCTTTTCAAATTTAATTTTCTACTACTTTTTTCGTTTTTCCGTATTTATTATTTCTAGTTTTGAGTAGTGGCTGGATTTTTGTTTCCTAAACTAGGTTTTACCTTTTTTTTTATAAAAAACCAAATGTTTAAATCATTATTTTAATGAGGTTTGTTTGTTTTTCCTTCAAATAAAGCTTCTAAGGAGCTTAAGTTGTATTTTATGTTCAAACATGCATATCTGAAAAACAGTTGAATTTAGATGTATGAAGTGACATATCAAAAGAAAGCCAATTAAAAGGGCTTTTTAAACATATAAAAATATACAGGGCGTTCCATTTTTTAAAAATTCGAAATTATTAAATTTGCAAATATTGAGCACTCTGTATAGCATTAATGCTCACATCCACCATTTTACATTTGAAAGGTAGTTCACGAAAATCATAATTTTTTGATAACGTTTTGCTTCATTCAATTGTTTTCTGTTGCTTACAGCAGCCGCCTGAAGTTTAGCATTTGTCTGAATAAAACTGTTAATATCTTCAAAACAGTTGACGTTAGGCCATATAACTTGATGTCAAAATGATGAGTATTTCAATGCAAAACTTTTAAACTACTCAAATATAGGGCATTCCATTTTAAAAAAAAGTAAGTTTGATTCGCCACGCTTTTCCGAGCCACCCTGTATAATCAAAAATATTTTATCAATGTGCATCACCTTCGTACCTACAACTTTTATCTACACAATATTCATGTAACTCTCATAGTTTTAGAAATATCTTCCACTGGGAGTCGTTGCTGGACCCTGTATAGTTATAGAAATGTAAATACTTAGTAAACCATGAATGATTTATGAATCTATCCCATGGAACGGCACTGCATTTCCGATTTAACCGTGCTATAATTTTTGAAAGGAAAGCACCGAGTATAGTAAAAGTAAATTGTTTTATGGACGAACTACTGGTTTTATTGTTGTTTACAAATGACAGCATTCAGAAAATACTTTGGACAATTTCATCGCTTTTTCATGTTCATCATTGTTCACCTTTGCATTTTTTATCGGGGCAATGCACATACATGGTGTCCCAGGATGAATAAAACAGCATTATTACTTCTTCCCTAAGTAAGGGGCATTTACAATATAAGATATTTAAAATGCACTTTACCATTTGAAAAAATAAGTTGAGGCTATACTTCCGGTTTTATCTGAAGTTATAATAATATTTTTGAATGCTACTGCTTAAGTTTTCTTTCTAGTCTTTTTTAAAGCATATGTAATAAATGAGTTATAACACTGTCTTATTCGTTTCGTGGTACCCTGTATACTAAATTCTACAAATACGCATTACTGCATAATATTCTGTAATATTGTTATCGCCCTAGCATAATTGCATATGTACGATTTCAGTTGCATAAGAACGTCTTACCAGAAAGGTCACAATGTGGAGGCTCACCTTTATTCTTCTCTTAGGATCCCAAGCACATTTGGTAAGCTTGAAACGTATTTCAAAGCATATTTTACTTACCCACGCTTTGTTTTTCAGGGTGCAGCACAGTTTGGTAAGTTTTTAAACCTGAAGACCTTAGTACTTAAGATATACAAGGCGATTCATAAGTATGGTCATTAAATTAAATGAGTGTATACTGACCTCAGTAGAAGTGCATTGCACTGAAAATTAATCGCTTATGGAAAAATAATCGTATTAGGGTGTAGTCCAGCTAACAGCAAAACCATTATTAGGTAAATCAGATGAAAGTACATTAACTGCTAACACGTAAGGCACCAAATTTTATTAAAATACCTAAACTACTGTTTTTTGCTTCTGAATTTTATCCAAAAGTTATGCTTATAGAAATTGATTTTAGTTTAAGCAAGTAAATGTTTTAATTTTTTTGTAGGATTATTATTAATTTTTGACGTATAGTTTATTAAGCAAAGTTGTCTTGTTTGATATCCTCTATCCTAAAATTTATTACCGTACCTATAAATTACCCTGTATAATAAAGAGTTGTTTTTACCCTGAAAAAAAAACTTCTGTGTATACTTAAAACTGCATTGAAAGCCACGCAAATAAATAGTCCTTTGCTTAGTCATACACCTTATCGTAAAAAGTTAAAAATGCAGGTGCAAATCGATTTAAACGAGGAAAGGTTTCAAATGAATTAGAAGTTGCGCAGTATAAGATATTTAGTATCCAGGAATATTTTCAGTTAAATAGACATTTCTTTAGTTAGCACTTTGTAAATTATGCTGCTTCTAACAAAAAAAAGATGAGCACAAAAATTGATAATTGTTTTTATGTATTATAAGCAAATTGAAAATTTACTGGGAATGTTGCGTAGGCTTTGTAATTATTGGAATTATATCTTTACATCAACAATTAATCCTACACATCCATAAAAATGTAGACTGCAGCAACAATCTTATAACTTTTATTAAATTGTCGTGGCATTATTTCTGTTTGTTTTTAATATGTATTTCTATCAGCATCAAAATATTAGTTTTGTAATTAATACTAATTATTATTCTTCATCTTCTTTGTCACCTCGCTGTAGATCTCATAACCATGGTATCTGCTTGTAGTGAAGTAATAATATGGTATTACACAGTTCAGTATTGTTGCAAGTCATAATCGTTATCACCCGTGAAATTCCACTTAAATTTTGTGACATTTCACACATTTTTTGCATGTTAGTATGGCATTGTATTTATTTACAACTCAGTTTCTAAATGTTTAACGAAATACGTGTTCTAGAATGCAAGGATATTGAAAATGTCTGCCCCATATTTAAAACTACTTAGTCTCCGTACCTTACTTTACTTACAGCTTCTGCTTCGTCTTCGTGCTTTCCTGTCACCTGCTTAGATCCCTATATATTTCTAAGGAGTTTTCTGTCCCATATGCCAAGTATATTTTCGCCATCTGCTGTCAGCACCCAACTTTCTCCATACATAAGAGTTGGACGAATCACCTATTGATAATGTCTTCATTTTGAAAGGCATGGGTACTAGCATCGGTTGGCGGTTGCTGGTTGTGCTTTAATCTTCAGTCTCTACGTTCATTTTTTTGGATTAATTATTATACCATCAAAATACTTAAATTCGCCTACTCCATCAAACTGCATTGGACCCACCTAGAAATGAAAGATATTAATATAATTTATCTTTGCTCATCCCTTGTATTGATTATATAGTCGTATTTAATTTTGTTCTTACTGGTGGTTATTCCAGCTTTTCGTGCGTCTTCTTGTAGTTCAATGAAACTTTTTGTTAATCTTTCTGTATTACACGTTAGGTACCTTGAGAATAGGTGAAAGTTTGCAGGGACCTGTTCTACATCATTCCTTCTCGATTATTTTGCACACTTTTTACCTTTTCTAGGCATAGATTAAACAGCGTTGTACAACTATGCTCGCTTACCGAAAACCTTAATTTGTTATAAAGTTGTCCATTAATTCACCCTGGTTGGTATTTTTATTGTCATTTTAACCAGCTCTATTCATTTCTCCGTATTCCAAATTCTACCCATTGTTCTACATTCTACATACGATACACTTGCTTCTGTTGACACTATTGTACGCCTGTTTTAAGTCTATAAAAAGTTGATGTAGCGTTTTTCTAATATGTTTCTGTTAGCTTTTACTAAAAGATATAAATAAAAATTAATACACCACAAACACGACTGCACTAGACAGGGCTCACGGTCGTTCTGGCATAATACTTATACTTAATTGCACAACGCCAATGAAGCACGGCTTGGAATTGCATCACAGTGATATAAGAAAAATATTAGATAATCATAGCTCAAAGCTAACACGACCAGCCTGACGTTGGGACGTTATCGGCTCAATAAGCTAGGTTATTCCTGACTATTATAGAGGATATTCCTGAACAACTCTCAAGAAGAGGATTACACACTTCAAGGAAAGATCAGACAAAAATTAATCATTTCACATATTCATAATATCTTTCTTACAACCAACAGCAAATGCTTCCAGTCACAAGATCGTAACCATCCAGAAAATAATTTAAGCCATGATCACCCAGGTTAAACCAACCAAAAGATGTTTTATTCATGAAGGTTAAATGCAGGTATATCGATTCCACTAAAATAATCCAGTGCGATATTCGTCAGAAAGCACAAATGCCCAAGCATCAACACTAAACTCTGGATAAATAATTAAAGAATAATCAAAATTCAAACGTTTAAATCACAAGGATGGCACGAGCGATTTCACTTCACTTACAGCGAAAGGGCGCGTTGTTTTTGGGAACAATCCCACTTCAAATGTTACTTTTACTAAAACCGCTAAATAAAATAAATGCACGTTCACAAAAGCAACTGCACCGTAGTAGGCTCATGGTCATTCTAGCATAATACTTGATCGTATAGCGTCAACGAGTCACCACTTGGACTTGCCCCACAGTGATATAATCGCAAATATGTGGTCTGATGTGAATTTTCCCTTTCCGAGCCCGCACTGATATTCACCAATTATTTGTACTGTGTAGGGTCTATATGCAACAATTTTTGTCAGTATTTTATATGTTGAGTAAATCATGAGCACTATTTTGTATATGTAATGTTTAACTGCTAAATTTGCCGGTAATTTTGGCAATCTGTCCAATCACCTTTGTGTATTGGCTGGATAATGGCATTTCTATCCGTTGCCATATTCCTTTCAGTGGCTTGTGTATTTCAGTTCGTAGTTTTGAGTTGCTCAATTGCTCTTCTTATCTCATATAACTTGGTTTCTTCATTTGATTGTCCGGTGTTTCAACTACTGCATTATTTTCATCGATACATTCAGTTTCCGGATGGCAGATTTGGCCTTGTTGCTGTTTGTGTACCCATATTTACTTACGATTCACCAGACTTTGCAGCTTGCATCATCAGAGTGAAAGTCGCACTAAGAACTGAAGGTTGGTGTGGAGCTATTTATAGTCCTCTGTGTCAGCCTTCGGAGTGACGTAACGCTGATTAGTTGTTCAAATGCAGCGTAATTCGTGGGACATGGCCGTATGGCGCACAGTGATTGTAATGCTTTAGATCGTGTATCGTGTTATACTAAGCTTAAAACCATCTTCCCTGTTTATATTATTTGGGTGTTTTTCTATTTCTATGGCTTCACGTATCACTCGTGGGAAGTAATGAGGTATTCTGGCAAGTACCCTGGCGTGCTCAAATTCTAAGGTGTGCCCAGCTGTAAACGTATGCTCAGCTATGGCTGATTTTGTGATGCGTTTGTGTTTGCAATCGCCTTTATGTTCTTGAAGTCTTAGATCAACGGAACGGATACATGACTACCGCCATATGAAAAGCACTAGACAAGACTATGACACAAAAAGCTAAAAAACGGCTCTGGATGGCTTAGCAATTCTACCTTACGTTAAAGGCTCGACTGATAAGATGACGATGCACCATCAAAACTGTGTTTACGACCAATGAAACTTTGGGTAACGGCTTCAGATCAGTAAGAGACAAAAGGTCCCGGGTGTTGTAGCTTGAACAAGCGTCCACGTTTAATCAGTAAAGTTAGGCAACGCTCTTTCTGGTCAGACCTTGGATGGGAGTTCCATGGCTGCTTCTCTCGGCGCCTCGTGATACGGCTGTCACGGAAATAGTTGGTCCGGGATGTCATAATAACATCATGACAGTCGTTAGTAGGGTTGGAAGGCCCCATAAAATGTACAGCGATACCTATAATTGGCCTAACGGCTGTTGGCTCAGTACCAAAATAAAATAAAAATAAAAATTCCAAGTTTAAACACTGTTCTTGCGGCTCGCGTTACATTGGACAGACTGGTCATTCCGTTGATCTATAACTTCAAGAACATAAAGGCGATTGCAAACACAAACTCATCACAAAATCAGCCGTAGCTGAGCATACATTTACAACTGGGCACACCTTAATAGAATTTGAGTACGCCAGAGTACTTGCCAGAATACCTGACTACTTCCCGCGAGTGATACGTGAAGCCATAGACATAGAAAAACAACCAAATGATATAAACAGCGAGATGATTTTAAGCTTAGTAAAAGGTGAACTCTTGAGATACACGATCTAAACTATCTAAAAAAGCATTACAACCACTGTGCGTCATACGGCCGCGTCCCACGGATTCCGCTTCACTTGAACGGCGGCTGGCACAGAGGACTATAAATAGCTTCACACCAATCTTCAGTTTAACGTGCACCGTGGCCTAGTGCGTAGCACGTCCACTTAGCATTCGGGAGGTCGTGGGTTCGATTCCTGCGGCCGTCTGCCTTGATTTAGGTAGTTTTCCTGAGTCAACAGGGTACCTTCTCTGAGGTGAATGCCGGGGCAGTATTTCTCCACCTTTCCTGACCTTTCATCCAGTCTCCACCCCTCCTTTCTCTCACCCATCCCGAGTTTTCCGTTCTTGGCTGAAGAGGGACGAAAGGTCCCTATAGCAGCCCGCCTCCAGTTGGGGGAATTGAAATAACCTTTACCTTTGTCCTTTTTTTTGCCTTCAGTTCTTAGTGCAAGTTTCACTCTGATGGTGCAAGCTGTAAGGTCTGGCGAAACTTTAGTAAATATATCTGCAGAAACAGTAACAAGCCCAAATCTGCCTAAGTATCCTCGTTCTCAAGGTACTCAAACAACACGAGCCACCAAAGAGCTTGGCCATCGCGTGAATTCTTGCTCGAGTTCACAAGATGCAAAGCACATTAAGCCAGAGAATGCTGGGTGCACAACTACTACGCGGTCTAAGCCGAAATACTATGTTAACAAAAATAATTCGAGTAACCGCGAAAGCCTCAAACAGTATATGGTTTAATAGCTGCTACAAAAATAATCTAACCACGCTTTCAGGATATCCTCTTTATCTCCTGTTAAATCGCCATCTCTTTTTTTGGTACAAAGTCGTTCTTGATTGTATTCTTTCCTAATTTGACCCGTTTTTTTACGTTGATCTAAGCTTCTCTACTTGGGATAACTGTTAAATTTCCATTATTTTTGTTTATATTCTAATATCGTCTTTTTTATACATTCCAGTTTTAATAGCCTCCATTTCTCTTTGTATTTGCTTGCCCTTATTGACCTGCTAAGCATGTTTAACTCTGCTTTACATGATACTAAGTGTTATTTCTAGTTTCCTTTGTGAATCCTAGTATTTGTTCTGCAGATGTCACCACTCTGTGTGCTAGTTCTAATTACAGTCGAACTTCCTTAAGTCAAACCTTCATTGTACAATGAGAGAAAATTGAAAATAAAAACCCGAGTTTCAGAAATGCACAAAATAAGTAAAGTAAAATACCTCGGAAAACACTATCTCTTTTAAAAATTAATCTTGGGTTATCTTTGGCTAAAAAATTAATTGTCAACAAAGTTCTCTAAAGCTGCTAACACGTAACACACGATACACTTTGTCGCTAATGTACTTTTTGTGCAACCGTGCTGAAAATGTGATATTTGTGGACGTATCTACGGCCGCGAAACTCGTTTTCGCTGCCGTTACTATTTCGCGGCAGTTGTTATTAGTAACGGCCGTGAAATTATAGGCACAGTTGCACAAAAAATATTGTGCATGTCACGTTTGCGAAATGTTTGGCACCCTCGGAATAATTTGGCGGACTCGACTTCGTTTCGTTGGCCAAAAATTCCTCGGTACGCCAGTTATTTCGCGGCCTAGGTATAGAAACAACTATTTTAGAACACAAATAGTCACTACACTTACTTTAAAATTACCGAATTTATTTGTTTGATGATGGAATTCAAACTGTTGGCGTCGTGTTGTCATCGTCAGATAGTGAGTGAATCCTAATTATCTTTATATGTTAAAGTAAAGTAAAATTCTTGACGCATAAATTTCTTTAAAAATCTCAGATATAGAAAAAACGACTCAAAGAAGTTTGAGGGAAGGAAATTCGACTGTATATTTTTTATATTTGAAAACAACCTGACTTCGTTAGAGAAAATCAAATATACAGGTGGTGTGACAGTGGGGAACATAGTTTACCATCATTAATTACATAAAAATAGTAAAGATAACAAAATTCGAAAGGGCCAAATTAAAAAATTACGGTCCAGTAAATTTGAATGAAAAAAAAAATGATTTTTAATATACTAACCCCCATCGAAGATTTCTTATTAATTTTTACAGGATAAGTTAGGTTCTACTAATGTCATAATTTGATAGTAATAAGAAAGCATTAATTTGATCAGTGGTGTAGTTAGGGGGGTTTAAAGAATATTTTTGATAAAAACAATATGAAAGCCATGTTTTTTACCGTACTATGAAAAAAATATTTCAAAACTTTCTTTTGGCATTATTACCTGACAAAATGAGATTACGACAATCATGGATTATCACAGACCCAGCCCTCCCGTAATGGTGGTAATAAAGGGCTGCCGGCTGGCTTAGTCGAGAAGGGCGTAAGTTATTCCGAGATTCGTTCGCTACACCGGGCAAGGCCTCGATAACTTATGAAGAGAGATGTAATATAGCGCCAGCGCTTTTCTGTCGAGAAAAATGGACGATTTCTTAAAAGCTGAAAGAGAAACCCATCCTCAGGTGTGGTGTCGGCTGCTGCAGCGACGTGTTTCCCATCGCTGTCCCGGATGGAACTTATCTTAAGTGGTTTCCTACAGCTAGAACCTTTTACACTCAAATACAGGAAAGATCGTATGCAACAACTGTCAGACCATAAGAAAACAGTAACAGTAAAGAGTATTTATAATTCAATCTATTAACATCAAAACACCAAAATTACGCTGTACAAGGATCACAGCTGACTTAATTACTGAATCCTAAGCCCTACATGACGTCATGGTGTTTTACAACCTGCTAAATATTCTCATCGGTGATCTTAGTTAACTATTTACCGGATTATTAATTTTTGAAAGGATGACTGACTGTACCATTATATGAACGTTATACGAGGTCTTTCAAACATGCGTCACTTGAATTTGCTTCCGCGGCACTATTTTACTTAGCGAAACTGATTGGCGTCTATATTAATTCAAATTTTCCAAAGTACCTTGCAAGATCCTGGCTGTGGCTTGTGTTGCTGATATTTTTCTGCAACTCGCTACGACATTTCTCGTTGCAGCAATTGCTGGAGAATTCAGGAAATCCAATAGAAACAGAATGGGCAGGCGGCGCTGAATAGAGCGAGGACTTGGATAACGTAGTTGATCCCTTCAGCAGGAAATCCTGGAATGGCGCTAACGAGACTATAGATGATACGATGCTCCGGCAAGCACTCCTAAGTGACCCAGGTTGATCAGCTCCGTGAGTAATCCCGCAGAGCGATATGGGAAGATACCCGTCGCAAATTTGAACCGATCGTGGTCAAATACACGTGAAAACCGCTCGACACCAACTGCACAAATTGCTCCGGAACTGTCTCGTTCAAGACCCTGAGTCTGAGTTCGAATGCTAAAACTAAATTCCCAATTCTGCAAAAACTTCGGGAGACCCTTTTTAAAAATCAGATGTTCGCAACTATTGGTTGAAAATGGAACAGTTCATTAATTCGGCAATGTGGTTGGCTGAAGCATTACGGGGATGAGAGACAACGTGACGGGTTTTTGGCCAAGCTTGCGAGAAGGGGATTAGTGCTCAACACGTGTGTTTTATGGCTCCTATATCAACCCTGAAATGACGTTTACTGAATTTTTAATGCCCTAACGAGCGTTTTGATTGACATCCAAATTCTCAACAAGGAGACCGGCATATAAGCTCCGCGCACCTGTGACAAAGGGACTGTACGAAGGCGGTTTTGCTACGCACATGCGCGCCCGTCTGCTTGATTAATTTACGAGACAGCGGGGTCGGTTATCAAAGAATAGGCCACCAAAACACGTGGCTGGTGGTTTGGGAATATGATGCTTGCAGCTGCCAGAATTTTTGCTAGCGTGCGTTAGCCCGGAAAATTCATGACAGCATTTTTAACTCAATATAGTGATTCTGCAGCTTTTTTAGATAATATGACATTGTACGCTTAGCAATACCACACTGGAAAAGATTTTTGAGTGTATTTCAAAAACGACCATGTTGAGCTAAAAATGTCAAGAGAACTACTCTGAGTAAAATTAATTTTTATTTCATAATACGACCCACGGGCTTTAAAAACATAAACAAATTCTCATTTTTTTTCATTCAACTTTACTAGTTCGTAACTTTTTAGTTTAGCCCTTAAAAAATATTTGAAAAATCTATAATATAGACTTGACAAGCGTTAAGCATAGTTTTGAACGGCCTCAGTCAATCCTAAAGCTTTTATTTCAAGAATTGACCCACTAAAGTGTGTTACTTTCTACAGATTTCTACAAACTTTTATTTGATTTTTCTCCTTATATTTCCATATTTGACACGCCTTAACTTAATGCTACTTATGAAAAAGTACATAAAGTATGGTAGAAATGTACGCTAGTAATAATTGCAGTGTTCTAGTATCTTCCTGATAACAGCTACTTCGTAATTTAATTCATAGTCGCTAAGAAGTAGTGACTGACGGCGTCCATTCCCTGTTGGAAAGTGTTGCTGCCCGATATTTCTTCGTTCAGGGTAAATTTTTTTTTAGTTAAAGGTTTTTATATATTCAGTTCTTTCTGCTATGTGACCATGTCTATTTTCTATCAATTTTATTTGTTCAGTTACAAACTTACTTGCTTCTTAAATCCTGTAACACTTCATCTTTTTATTGTTTCCTCAGTGTGTCTCTAGGCTTAATTGCTACTTTCTGTGGTTCAATGATTACTTTGATTGTTCTATTTTATTCTGCTGCTGTTTCGTGTTTTAGCCAGTTTATCATCTGTACTACTATTATTATTATTACTAATCTAGTAGAGTGTGAATCATTCATGACATAGGTTCTGGGTACAGTACCTTCTCCCCAGAAATTTTTAGTGGGTTTTTATTTTCATTCCTTAGGCTCATTGTTTCTGTTACATGCATCGCTTCGGTTCTTCGGTACCTGTTAAAGTTATAACTAGGAAAACCTAACTTTGCTACTCCTTAGTGTTATTTGTCTTATGACGTACCTAGTTTCTATCATTCATACAGTTTACCTTCATAAATTCATGATGGGCTATATTCACATGTTATTGAATTTTCCTGTCATTGTAGGTTTAACGTAAGGATTTTACCCTTGTGTTTTTTATCTCTATCAACTCTATGCTGGTTTTGCCTTATTTCTTTTTCCCTGAGTGCAAGACTACGAATTTTTTCCTTGTTGATCGCTGCTTATCCTTCCCATTGCATTTCTGATAAACTGGTACTTAAGTTTATTTCTTTAGCTAATTTATCAGTTTTATTGTTTGCCTATTAATATGTTTACCTCATCTTTCCTTTGTTGTTTTGTTTTCCACTTTTACATGTTTATCATTGTAGTTGTTATCAGAGACTTGTCTTCTTCTTTTTTATTTATCATTAATTTTTGTATATACAGGGCGTTTCAAATTGCACAGAACAAATATAAGGGTGTTATGTGCTAAAATAATTCGTTTAAAAAATATACTTGATCAAAGAATTTAGAATAGCAATTCGTATTTAAAATGTTTAGTAGGCTGGGGTTTTGTTTTCATTATCTGTTTGTTTTACTTACAACACTCAGTAATATTACGAGTCACTCAGGGAGAGATTGCTTCGAACAGTTACTATAAATTTTACTTTAAAAAAAAAGAAAAACCATAAACCTCAACAATTTATTTTGGAACGCATGCTTATTATTTCTCCACTTTTTTCTATAGAACATCTTCCACATGTAAACAAAAAACATGTGTTGAAACAAAACACTAGCCTACTAAATCTTAAAGGTTTAAAAACGAATTGCTTTCTTTAATTCCTTGATCAAGGATATCTTTGAAATGAATGATTTTAGGACATAGGTTCATTAGATTTTCTTTTATTTTTTGATACAGAATAACGCCATTATATTTGTTCTGTGCAATTTTGAAACACCCTGTATATTTGTATTTCAACAACTCTTCATATTTGTTATATTGCTACACTCCACCATTTATTATTAGCCTCTGTTTCTCCTTGGCGTTCTGGCTACTATTATTTCTTCTTACCTTGCCATTTTTAAACAAGCCAAATATCACAGTTGGTAGAGCTTCAGGCTTGCATTAAGCAAGTTCTCGGTTCGCATTCCACAGTGGGCGGAATTTGTTCGAAGCCTTGGCAATCGGTATCGGGTTTGGTGAGACCATTTACAGTTGGGCACCAAACTGTACTCCACTCAGAACAACATACCTAAGAGATAGAGTAACAAGGTCAACACATCACCAAAACACACATCTAACACAATGGTTGCTACGCAAGCACGAAAAGTGCGCTCGATCTTTGGTTACCAAAACTGATCCCGGTCGAGCATTGCACCGCTAGATGCTAAATTGTATAAAGCACCAGCCTCTACAGCACAAGTTAAAATAGGGTTTTCGATCATACATACATACATTCATGCCTTCCCATTTTTTTAAAATTATTTTTTGTCTTCTCCATTCACAGCTAGATTATTTTGAATGTACTTCTTTTTTCTTTCAGAATATCTCTTTTTATCATCACCATTTTAGCTTTATTTTTGTACTTTAGTATCACTGTATTTTCTTTATTTTTTCCAGTTTCAAAGCAGTTATGTTTAATTTGACTCATATTTCGTTATTAATGAATTTTGCCGTCTGCCATTCTGTTTCCGCCGGTTTTCCTTTATATTGGCTATAGTTTGCCTGTTTTCTTTCTTCGTCTTTGAATTATATTAATAAATCGCTACTCTCCTCTATTCCCTCCTTTCGTTTTCTTTCTCAACTCATCTTTTGCTGGTTTCAGTGCAGTGTCCAGAAATATACTCTCTGCCTATTCTTCTTCAAATTCGACTACATTTTACTTACCTCAGAATGTGAAGCGATTAAAGTGTGAATTATTACAACTGCTACACTCATATGCAATATTTTTTCTGAATATATAATCAACTGTAGAAAATATTTAATATTTCCCGTTGATTACCCCCCGCCCCCTCCACATAAATACACCGCTGATTATAATAAGTTTTGTTTTTGCTTTTCATTTGCCCAGTACTACAATAGCATTTACAGGTAGCTGATAAAATGTTCCAAACCCCTTATATTAGCTCAGCAGTTTCTCAAACACAAGGGTGACGAAAACAAAGTTCTACAAAGAAACTCTTAAATCAATGTTCTTTACATTCTCTTACCTGAAAATGTAACCAAAATATAACAAGAGCTATTTGCTTCGCTGCGGGAAGTTGATCAGTCCCCCAAAGGATGGCGCTTTAGCAACAATTTTTGTATAGCCCCTCTATTACAAATAGTAACGACATCATGGGGCAAACCTGATGCAAACATGAAAATACAAAAAGTTACTAAACAGGTAAATTTCAGTGTAAACAGTGAAAAAATAACAGATCTGAATACCTGAAATCCTTTTCTGCCACTATTTTTACACTTATCGACACAACACCCTAGCATTTCCACGTCCTCGACTTCAAATTAGCCCCCGAAGAGAAAAATGAATAAAAACACCACCACTGTCAATGTCACATTTTAATTTAATTATGCAACTTCCTAGGCGATTTTTAAATATACTAGGGACTTAAGGGATACCAACGTGATTTTGCCCCAGCGGCAACATCAATCGTTGTCGCTACTATATGTAAATATAGGGGCTATAAATTTTTGGAAAGAACTTCTATATTTTTCTTAAGCATCAAAATTTACTTAATCGCAGGCCTCAATTTCAATGAACACAACCTTGTTCACGATCAATACCTAGTCTTCAAAGAATTTTTAAATGGTTTGTAATTCGCGCGAGGAAAGTTCCCTGTAAACTCCTTTACAGATTTTTTAAAATATGATTTTCTCTTGCGTCTACAAATATTTTACGTTTTGAATCATCTTTAAGTGATTCCCAACTCCATTAAAACTGTTCCTTCTTGTAACTAGATCTTTATTAGTTGGCAGTATTCAAACTTTACTTCGTACATTTTTATAAATGCTAAATTGCTCAAACAGATTACACGAGCAGGACAAAATTAGAAATGCTGGGTACATTAGTGAATTTGTATTTTTAAATTTATTTTTAATATTCGCAAGGTAAAACGAGGTTATGGATTATACATACATATACATAGTAATAAATTTTCACTTTTTACTTACGCTGTGTGTTTGTTAGGTTTCGACTTGGCATCGCAAATTTTCAAGCAGGTAAATGAAAATATCAAAGGCACGCATGAGAAGATTCAGTCTCAAATGGCACAGAATATGGCGGCAGCAGGTAAGCATCCTACATAATGCTTTCAAGCAAATGTCCCTTGATTATGTGCACGTTCCAGAGCTATCCCTTTTCCAGGATTTCCATTTTTTGGGAACGTGAATAACCTCGGCAATCAAATTTCAGACAATATTCAAAAGCAACTGGCCCCTTTACACAATTTGGGTGCTACCATTGCTGAAAACGTCAACAAACAGCTAGCTCCCGTTCGTGCAATGGCCATACAATCGAGCATGGCTAACGGTATGGGAGGCACTACAATAGCAACTTACCGTGGAAATCGACGTAAGTAATAATGATAGTCATGTTGCATTGATTTTGCTAAATATCTAAATACAAACATAAAACTATGTTTACTGAATACTTGAAGAGGATCTTAGAATATATTAAATACACCCCAATATCGTTGTTATCAGGTAATTGTTTAACTTTATACAAAACAAAAACAGTAATGTCACCTGCTAAAACTAATTTTCCATTACAGCACGTGTTTTCGTAATAAAAGACGGAATCCGCCAAATATGCAATGGGCAAGTCGATGGTCCGAACTGCTTTGGCAGTTTGGAGCCTTTCCAAGTAAGGACCAATGAGGACTTCTGCTACACAAGATCGCATGCTACCATCAACAACCAGATTTGCCTTTCTGCTGGCAGCATCAGCGTGCAGGCCATAAACAGCGACGTCAAATGTTATGCCGATGGGGCACCTTTACTGCAACTGAGCATGCAGGAATACCAACAACTTTGCGGCAATGCACGGCCAGGAAAGGTTAACTACAAATATTACCCTGATCCCAACGACCCAAGAGCCATTCCCGTGCCAAGCTCCAACCCCCATGTTAAATGTCTCAATGCCAGCCCAGGAATGTGCGAATTTGAAGGATCTGATGCTTTAGGGGGCAGCGGAAGTACTATTATTTCCAATGGCAACGGAGGTTCTATTATCTCCTCTAGCAATGGCTTCAATATCAATTATCAAAATTTCTAAGTTCTGGACATATTCTGCCGGTTAATTGAAATATATAATCCTTTAAATTGCCTATCATATACTTATGTGACTATATAATATAGAATCTCTACATATTTTTTGCTAAATAAAATAAATAGTTGCAAATCTTCTTTTGTAAATATTATAAAAAACATTAACTGAATTAACAGGCAGCATGTATGCATCAACAACTACATTATTGTAATTTTATACTGCTACTTATATAAAGCCATATGCTATTATATAATTTTATCCATTTTTTAACAAAGATAACTTGTTTTTTATTACTATATAATGTATATACACCTTGTCTCACAATTTTCGTCTTCAAGTAATTAATAGATGAAGCAATTACATACATAGAATATGTAATTATATTTGTTTACTTTACATATAACGCATAATGATAATAATAAATGAGTATATTATAAAACTGTAAGGTATTCCATGATTCAAGCTCATATAGATCACTTGACAGAAGGAACTACTAAAGTGAGACAGATAGTAACAATATACCTAATATTTATATTTTACATGTATTTATTTATTATTGATCTATCGTATATACTTATTTTCTTATGAACAAATATACCAAAATGATATGAAATTTACTGCTTTTTGTATTTCACATCTAAAAATACTTCACTTACACAATAGAATCACCATGGACTTCGATTCCACACAAAAACACTTTTCGTAAGTTACAGCATGTACCAATACTCCACTGGAAATTGTAACCATTAATGTTATACGTAGCATTTCGGATTACTAACTGTGTCAACACGTTTAGCTTCCAAATTATTTATGAAAGTACTTATAGCAATTTTATAACAGTTACATCTGAGCAAAAGATAATAATTAATTGGAGGTCTGCTTTTAAGCTCTACTAATTCAAATATATGGTGTAGTTCGCGTGAATTAATACAACGAAGTGAACCAGTGGCATCGAAAAGATTTTTCTGCTATTTCAATTAACACGTTGACTGCCAAGGCTTTTTCTGTATATGGGTCTCTAAAGCCAAACTGACTTAAACGGGCCCTTCACGCTACGATTTTAGCGAGTTTTGAACTGTACAGTTCATCGGTTCAGTCCAAAACTCAACATGAAGTGGTCGATTCTATTCGCATCGCGCCTTTCCGACCAGATCTGCGATCTTTCAACATGCTGAATATTTTTAACTGCGCAGGCTACAGTTACGGCCGGAACTGTATCGTGAAGTGCGGAAGAAATCCTTGACGTTCATCGACGACAAAGATAGTGTGTAATAACAAATGTAAGCAGTGAATAGAGACAACCGGCCTGTGGGCCATATCGCAGCGTGAAGGGCCCGTATTAGGCATATTAAATCTCTTACTAATTCGCTTATCCTCAAAATCAACATTTAATGCACTAGCATGAAACTCTATACCAAAAATTTTCCCAGAGTTCAAATATTATAAAAATTATTGCTTGACCTCACAAAAACAGCAATATAAAAACTTTAATCGTAGGTTCAAAGAGCTTCGTTAAGGCCAAAGAAAAAATCTCTACGTTATTAGCAAAATTAAGAAGCTTTATTGGACCAAATTACACACTTTTGTAGCAAACATTTACAATTTCACGCACTACTATGGCAAAGAAAACGTGCACTTTCCACCTTTATGATACGCCTTTGGAAAATTGCTGCTACTGATGCTCTGCTCGCTTTAATGTAAAGTTTTTGAAAATATCGGGTTTATGTTGTCCTTTGGTGGATTCTGGGCCCTCTCTGTGCAGCAGCCATCGCCAACCGGACTCCAGTTCGTCCAAACGGCTCATTATCGTTGAATTAGGTAAGCAGCATTTGCCTTACTAAAGTTTTTACACACACAGGGGTGCTACTGACCCACTTTTAATGCACGTGGAGTGCTTATACGTTTACATAGGACTTGACATAAGTGACAACTTTTGTACTAGTATTTCTGCTTATTCATACTCATGATTTTAAAAAGAACGTATTTCCTGCGTTGCAGGTTCATATGTAATACAATGCCTTCAGAAATGATTGAATGCTTTTGAATGGTCATTATTTTGGCGTTAGTTATTTTAACTATTTGATGTTGGCTACACATGCAGTTTTATATTTTGACGTTGAAATTAATCATTGGCGTTCGTTCTTTGCGCAAGGTGTTGTAGCAACTTTACAGCTGGTTACAGTTATTTTTCTGTGGTTTAAGCGTACTATTCTTATGCAAAAATCATTTCTCTAATTAACGTGTTTGAGTTTGGTATAAGTATACACACTAATTAACAAATTTAAAATTTTGAGGTTACCTAAATTGTTATTTTAGATTACAAATTATACATGCCGTTCACACCTGAACTAAATGCTTTTATTCTAATGGCTCAATTTCGCAGTGGAACCCGAAATCAGCATGGTTCATGGTCATATTTCATTCAGTCATTCATCGAACAATTTAATGAGGCGTTTCCAGATGTGCAAATCAATTACGATGCTTTTGCTCACCATAAGTCGATTATTTATTATTCACTGTTTCGAAGACAAAAACTGCATCTGCAAACTTAAATCAACAGGCAGACCTACTGTTTTAACCGAAGAAAATGTAGGTGACATTAATAATCGAATAATCGCCGCCGAGGCCTGGCACACTACAACAAGCGATCGACCATCACGAGCCGGGAGATCCAAACCGCCGTCAAGCTTCTGTTCCCGGCGAGCTGGCGAACCACGCCGTGAGCAAAGGTACCAAGGCCGTCACCAAGTACGCTAGCTCTAAGTATGCCGAAGGCAAAGCTTTGCTCCTCCGGGAGAAAGTTGCAGCTTGCCTGAAGGACTGGGAAGACAACGACAGCCCCTGGGAGCAGCACGTAAAATGGTTCTCGAAGTGCAACTTCGTGCGGCTGCAGAAGGGCCCCGACTACATATCCGAGGTGTGCAGCAAGCAGCCGATCGCTCTCAATTCAGAGGAAGCTGCCAATCTCCAGATGCCCTCCGCCAGCAACCTGAATATCAATCCTGTCAGGCCTGAGTCGACCTGCAACACTGCGCCGTCGACGTCCAAAACAGCAACTAAGCCTAAAGAAACGAAAACCAAAGAACCCGTCGCTTCCGAGGAGAGTGCAAGATCTGCTACGCGAAGGAGGTAGGTGTGGTGTTCCTCACATGCGGACACATAACCGCCTGTGCGGGCTGTGCGCCTGCCCTCAACACCTGTGCCGTGTGCCGCAAGCCACTTGAAGTGACTGTCAGAGCGTTCCTAGTGAAATGTACTATTTTGGCCTAAAACTAACTGAAAATTCAATTGATGTGATTTCCACTTTACATAAAGACACTTGAATAAATTTTGTATCAATAAAATATTATTCCGATTTACTTAATTTATTCCTTGCGAGGTAACATTTTATGATTTTGAATAGTTAAGACTGTTTTCATAAGAGCTAGATTGATTTGGATGTTATTTATTTTCGCTGAATGAGAAATTAATAAATGGTAACATAATAAAGTGTTTACTCCCAGTGCCCACTCGGACGCCACTGCTACGAAAATTAAAGGTGAATGGTTTTCATACAATACTGCTAACTACTGTTAAATGGATTGCCTATATACGGCCTTAATTAGCGTTCGGTCATTTATGAAGGCACTGTACATACAAGGTCATCCTTGTCGACGTGAAATTTATAAATTCAAATTGATAGGTTATGTATTAAATGGTACCCTGTTTAAATCACAGCAATATATAGATATCTTTGGTTGGTACCTTTTTTATATCATAAGTAAAAAAACTTTTGGCAGCTAATTTTTACATTTATTATAAAGAACAACATTGGTGTAACAATATACGTATTTCGACTTTCGTCTTCAGTTTACAAGAATATAAAATCTGTAAGTTAAAAATGCGAAATTAGATGCTATCATCACACTTTATGTAGGTAGGTGAGTGAACGAAATCATCCACCTCAATATGCAAAAATATTTTATATCTTAAAATACCTTTTTAGTTAAAAATTCCAAGTTTCAAAATTATCCTTGTTTTAACAATCCTTGTTAAAGCCTGTATGACACGACGCTAAATTTTTTGCAAAATTTACATGTAAATTTTCAAATAAATTCACAGATAATTTTTCTTTCAAAAACACAATTTCCTGTTTGCAACGTGTGCTAAATTTGATGTTAAATTTGGCATGCGCACATGCGTAGTAGCAAATATTTTAAGTGGAAACAGTACCCTCTAGGGGGTATTGGTTGAAGTATGCGTTTGTTTTCATGTTGTTTGTCGTTTGTTAGCTATTTTCTGAGGTTGGATTAAGGCATTTATCTTAGAGACTCTTAAATGTATCTTAGATAGGAACGCCAACATTAAACCAGTGGTTAAACAATGCTAATAAAAAGCAGGTTATGTTTATGTTTACATTCCGCGTCATGCGCTGCAGTTTAGTCTGATTACGATACTTCTGCGCATTTTTACACGCATATTTACCAGGAAATTTAGAATAAGTTCTAAATAATTTACATGAAAATTCAGCGCAAAATTTAGCAGCCAATTTTCTGTATGCAACGGTGCTTAATATTTTTATGAAAATTTACAAGTAAATTTTGCATAAAATTTAGCGTCGTGTCATACAGGCTTAAGTTCTAAAAATTGTTGTGTTCTTATCAGAAATATTATTAGGCTATTATACGTTTTTTCTGATTATTTAATTCTATTTCTATAGGAAATAAAAATGTTTTTGTTATTTAAAATTATATATAGGTTTTTGAAGAACTTACTCTGTTGTAGAAATAGAAAATTTATTACTACCTCTTGTTAGGAAATGAATTTTGAAATGTGTTACTTGCAGATTACGATTGCTTGCTAAATATGTGAAATTTGCCAGCTGCACAATTCCTCTCATTTGGATTTTTCTTTTAATTCTCCTAAACCTGTTCTGTTATTTAAATTAATTTAAGCTATATAGGAAACTTACTCTGTTATAAAAATCGATACCCCTTGTTAGGAATATGAAGTTTGAAATTTGTTATGTTCTGCTTACGATTGCTTGCAAAATGTGGGAAGTTTGATTGTTCTACAGTTCCTTTTATTTGGATTTAATTCTCCTAAAATTGTTCTGTTATTTAAATTAATTTAAATCTTAAAAGAAACTTACTCTGTTACTAAAGTAGACGATGTTTCACTCCCCCTTGTTAGAAACATGTATTATTAAAATGTGATATGCAGCTTACAAATAATTGCTAAAATTGGTGGAAATTTGCTTGTTGTGCATTTCTTCTCACTTAGATTTTTTCCCATTCAATTCCCCTTAAAACTGTTTTGCTTTTAGTTATATAATACTTTTTTTAGGATTATAGTTGTTTTGATCTGTTTGTTTTTTTAATCCTTTCCCTATAAGAATATTCAGTTATTTAAACTCCCTTTATAATTTAAAAGAGCTTACTATGTGTCCAAACATAAAGTGTGATAATAGCATCTATAGTTCATTCAAATTCAAGATAGAGCAGAATCTGCAACCCAAATTACAAATATCAGCAGTAAGTTGATTACTAATATGATTTTATTAAAATTTAGATCAGAGAGATATGGCTTTGTTACCGTCTTGATGAGTGTCAAAATCAAATTCGAGGTTAGCAGGTTAGGTTTTGCGTCAGTTTTGACACGAACTGACGCAAAACCTAACCTGCTAACCTCGAATTTGATTTTGACACTCATCAAGACGGTAACAAAGCCATATCTCTCTGATCTAAATTTTAATAAAATCAAATTAGTAATCAACTGACCGCTGATATTTGTAACTTGGGTTGCAGATTTTGCTCTATCTTGAATTTGAATGAACTATAGTTTCGCATTCTTAGCTTACAGATTTTATATTCTTGTAAACTAGAGATGACGAAAGTCGAAACATATTTTGTTAGTTAGTTAGTATCAGTTTTGGGGAGACTGATGTCAGGCAAGTAGGCCTTCATAGGCCCTTTTTGCCAACCCCGTGGACAAGGTCTACTGAGAATTTTGCCGAGACTAAGGAATTCCAACCCTAGCAAGGGATCTTTCTTTTACATGCTACACATCGTACTAACATGGGACCCTTGGCTTTACATCACTTCCGAATGATGGCATTCTGTAGAGGTTTTCATCCGCATTTTTTATTTTTAAAAACCTCACCGGGATCGGGGATCGAACTCTCGACCCTTAGATCAGTAGGCAGAATGCTTAACCACTGAGCTATAGAGCCCGACTAGCTACTATTAGATTTTTTGATTTCTTATAAAAATCCAAGTTGGCAAGCCCGCTTTTTGTTTTTGATTTTATAATCTTTGTTTTGGCATAATTTTTTTATTTTAAAGCGTCCTTGCAGTCTTTGTCAAACCAGGGCTTTCCTTTTTCTTTGCTTTTATTTTCAATTTGTGGTCTTTTATGGTTTGCTATTCTGTTTCAATATTGTAATACATATTACTATTTTCAAACAAATTTCCAATTTCCTGTTTGTACTTTCCTTTTGTTTCTTCATTGTCCTGCGCTTCTGGATTCCATTATTTTCCCTTTCGTCTTTCTGCCCTATCCATTTCAGGAAATTATACTACTGTAACAGTAGTACTGTTACACGAACCATAAAAAAATTGAATCGATATCAGTTTCTCTACAGATTTTTACGTCAGTTACGTAGTTGGCATGTATTTCTGCAATTCGAACATGATCTATTTGATTTATGGATTTTCTTGGTTTCTCCATGTTCCCCTGTGTATTTCTTTTTGCTTTAGGTCATCATATTCTTCTCAACAGCAAAGTTTATTAGTTCCTGTCCATTATTATTTGTTATAGTCATATCTTGGGATGGTTTCGTACTCCGTGTTTAAATAATGCTAAAACTTCTATCAAAAGTTGTCCCAGTTTTTTCTACTGGATAGTGCCCCAGATTGTTTCCAAATTTGGTACTACTGAAGTACCGCGGCTTGCTCAACTGCCTGACTTGGATCCTATTGAGCATTTCTGAGATTGGACCTAAAAGAAGTATTATCCATCACCGTTGTTCCCATGGTCTGACTATTTAAGCCTATTATTCAGAAGGACCAGCACAATCAAAGTGCAAATTGTATTTATTTTCAAAATTACAATCTTCTATATTTCACAAACCAATTGAAGTATATATCTAACAAGAACGCTACCATAGCTACAAATATACATATATAAGCACTCTTTCACACATTTACAATTTATTGCTTTTGCTCGGCGGGCACAACCGTAATGATATGGACAAGCGAGATCAGCTCCTGACAGTACTTCAAAGAGAGTGGGTAAACATTCCTGAGGATTCAAGAGTGGAAAATATATAGTGACTTCATGGCGCGAGCTCGGGTGCTTAATAGGTATGATTAATAAAAACATTTGAAACTAATTTTTCAAATCAATGAGACGTTGGCGGTAGACAAAAGAACATTATTTATTCAGGTAAAAAACCATTTCTGTTCTATCTAAATACGGCAAAACTTAATTTAAAAAAAGTTCAGCATGTAAAAGTATGCTCCCATGCCAAATTTCAGATCTATCGGCTTATTTTTATTAAATCGTGCATTGGACATAGAAATAATAATGATTCAATTTACTACAAATGGCACTGTTTCATTCTATAATTTATTATAGGTATTAGTCTACAGAAAATTCTCATTTCAGAATAAATTACTTCTAGTTGTCGGCACTAAAAGAAAGTTAATATGTGGTGCACCACTTTTCGTGCGGCATTATTGGGCCTTACTTGATAGAGAGCAGGTTAAATCAAAATATTTATATAGAACTAGTTTGGAAATTTTGGGGTGAGTACATTATGCAGCTTTTATACAGAAATAGAATTTATTTCCATCATGATAACTGCCCTGCTCATTCAGAAATTCGAGTAATTCAGTGGATAAATTTAGCATTAAGTGACAAATGAATAAAAAGAAATGGTTCAAGTTAGTGACCTCCAAGATCCCCCGACCTGACGGTAACGATTTCTGCTTTTTTAAGATACAAGACAGTTGCTATATGCTAAGATACGACCACATTGAAATGCCATTCGGAAATAGAGCTAAAGAAAGAGTAGGAATAGTCACCAATGAAGAAATAGAGACAAAACACACAGATTATGACCATTACCTTAACGCTAGAAGAGAAAATAGAAATAATACAAATTTGTACACCAACAGAAGACTCACACCCGTATGCATAGTCGTTCGTCAGCGGCTCGCCGAAGTTTCGTTATGAATAATATGTTGATGGCACTGAAGTCTATGTCAAATTCGAGGTTATCAAGTTAGGTTTTCCGTCAGTTTTGACAGAAACTGACACAAAACCTAACCTGCTAACCTCGAATTTGACATAGACTTACAGTGTCACCAAACTGACTAAAGATACAGAACTAAATACCGACCATAGACTAGTAGTAACAGACATCAAGATACAACTTCCCCCTAAAAAAACACAAATAAAATATGAAAAAAGTAAGCTAGAAGCTTTGAAAACCCCGGAAGAAAGAGAAGAACATAAAAGAAAATTAACCACACTACTTAATAAATTAGAAGAAAGATAACCGGCCGACAATTAAC
The DNA here is from genome assembly GCA_940337035.1 of Agriotes lineatus. Classification (NCBI taxonomy): domain Eukaryota; kingdom Metazoa; phylum Arthropoda; class Insecta; order Coleoptera; family Elateridae; genus Agriotes; species Agriotes lineatus. The sequence continues at coordinate 108,628,559 of OW679201.1, read as the reverse complement.
GAGATATCAATAAGAGATAGACGGAATTTAAAGAGACAATAATTCAAGCAACAGAAAGAATATGTAGAATCAAAAGAGTAAAATCCTACAGAAACCTACAGAAACGAATTAAGTGGTAGAATGATCATGTCAAAGCAAATATAAAACACAAGAAGCATGGCATAGGTTTAAAAAGACAAATCCAGTTGAAGATAAGTGCAATAAAGCTATAAAGCGAGACAAAAGGAACTCCTGGGAAGAATTTGGAAAAACCTAGAAGAAAGCCACACACAAAACCAGAAACAGTTTTGGAATACAGTAAAAAAACTCAGGAGACATCCTAGTACACCAATAAACAATTATAAAGGCCAAAATGGGCAATAGCAAAAAAAGTGACAACATACTAAAATATGGAGGACTAACAATTGTAACATTACTGCAAAAATATTTCAACAGGCATGGAATACCGAAATATTATAGTACAAATACACAAGAAGGCAGACTTGACTAACTGCAATAACTACAAAGCCATATGCTTAGCACAGGTTACAGTAAAAGTGTACTCCAAAATATTAGAAAAACGCATACGATAACACAAATCGCATACAAACTAGAGAAAGAGCAAGCTGCTTTTAGGCCAAACAGACAAACACAAGACCATATATTGTTATGCAATTTTAGACAATCGCCAAGTCAATGTACTATTAGGCAAACACCCCAATACTCAGGGCACTTATATTACATTTTAAAAATGCAAAACTTGCCTGTCAGTATCTTAGGCTAACTAAAATGAAACGTATTTATTACTCTCCAAAAAAATTGTTAATTGCCCCGTTCTATATTTTATCAAATTGCAATAATCATATGGGCTTGCTCCGGCAAAACACAAGACTGATATCTCAGGTTAGGTTCAAATTTGATTTTTATATTAAAAGAATTCTGTAAAAAATTTAACTCAAAGTAGCTCAAATACTTAAAATGTCAGTACAACTGCTCTACTCACTTCAATAATTTATAACATCACAAATTGATTACACCACAAAAGGTTCGCGGGTGCATACAGCGTTTTATGTTGATATTCAAAAGCAAAATTTGCAAGGAAACCACAGTCAACTGAATCAAATCTCCCACCTAGCTACATCTAACGTGGTTTTGTTTCAGGTTGTCACGTAAAAACGACGGTATTATCTTTTGTATTGGCTTCCTGTGAAAACTGCAAATCCTGGAATAAATCGCATTTTCTAGTGACGCCACGGGATTTTCTGGAACTTGGACGTATCTGGATGCTCGGAAACATGATGAATCCCTTCAGCAAAGTGTGTTCTCAAAGTCAACTGGCTTTCCGGACTTCAACCACATAAAAACCTGCCAAATCGTAGCTTTTAAAATGTCGCCGACCTCGCCTCTGGAGCCGCTGCGAGTGACGCCAACGCCCTTATTTGCTGGAAGACGCTTCCTTGGCACCAAATCTTCTTCTAGGATGTTGTTACACCTCTTCCCGACCTGTAGGACTTAAGATCCCTTGCTTCTGATGTTGGAATGGACTGGTATCGCAGTTTGAAATTTCCAGGTTGTCAGAGCTGAACCCACGCCGATCTTGGCTTGCACAATTTTATAAACTTTTTCGGTGGAGAAACTTTTAATAACACTTCCACTTATGCCCGGTGACTTGTACAATAGCTTTGTACATTTTTTAGATTTTGCAAATAACTTTTATTATATAAAAACACCAAAAATCAGGAGCATCATTTGCCCACAAGTTGACATTACAGCAATTATTTTTCTATCTTTTCTTAACAAAAGAGCATCGCGTTGCCTAGTAACCGCGATCTAATATTGTTCAAAGGAAATAAGTTTTGGTTACAATTTCACATAAAAGAACAAAATTTGATTAACATGCTCGTTGCTTAAAACTAGAAATTGTCTTTATTACTTATACATAAAAATTGTCTTTTCTTATCACATAAACTGTTATTTATCACTGATCTGCTATGAACACTTAGTTTTAAATTGCACTGGCATTTGAGTTAAATTTTAACCACGTCACTAATTATTCTGCATTGCTCTTTGCAAATTCTATCTTACCTTGCTTTGATTTCCATCTACCTTTCAGCTTGCTTGCTTTTCACTGGCCCGTACGTTTATTAATAACTCTACTCTCATATCCATTATGCACATAACCAACCTTTTGCATTATTTACTTACATTTGGTTCGGCTTCAAATATGCTCAAACCTATCATATTACTTATATTATATTAGCCATCTTAAATCTTTCTTTTACTCAAACTTCAAATTCAATCCCTCTGAAATCTGCTTTTGTTATGCTAGCCTTTCTCCCTCTAATTATGCTTATTGCATCTCATTTCCAATGCATTTAATAACTTCAGCTGCTGTGTAGATTGTAATTAAATAAAATATTTCAACTCTGTGCTTTAATTTACTTTGTTCAATATTTCGCACTGCATACAGAATTAAATTGCGAGCATCAAACCATCTCAATATATGCACTAAGAACCATGCTAGAGAAAACAATTGAAAGAAACAAAAATATGTAGCTAAACTTTCTAGATCTTAGATCAACTTTCGTCAAAATACCCAGAAAACACATATGGAAAGTATTGGTAGGACTTCAAACTAACCCAAAGCTAGAGTCATCAAAAGCGTATACCATAAAGTGCTAGGGGCCATCGAGTGAATGGAAAGACTTCACAGAGGTACGAAATAAAAAACGGATTAAAACCAGGTAATAGCCTAAGCCCTCTACCGTTTGTTACTTATATGAAGAAAAAGAAATGACGATAAACATCAATAAGAGCAAAATTCTACATGCCACTAAAGAAGGAACAGTACAAAACCCAAACATAAGGAACAACGATGAGCACAAATAAAAATATAGAAAAAGAAGTGGGAAATAAGATAAGCAAAGCGAGCAGAGTATACTATCAAATTAACAACACCCTAATAGGAAAAAAAAAGAATTAAGCACAAAAACCAAAATACACCTAGGTATACAAATAGTATATTACGCAACAAGTTTAGAAAAGTGATGTTTTACTGAACAAGTATGGCTGGTTTCAGTAGGAGCGTTAGCGAGTAGGTACTAGTAAAACCACTTTTCTAACTTGTTGCATATACTATTTTATCGCATTTCATAAGAAATGTAAAATATTAAATTTTTACATAAAAGTGACACTAAATGTCAAAACATAACCAAGCTGAGCAGAACTCGTTTCTATGTATCGTACTAAAGCACAATAAGCAGCTATACAGTTGATATTACGCATTAGGCAGTACTAAAGTGAACTGTTGGCAAGACTGTAACTATGTCAAACTCGAGGTTAGCAGGTTAGGTTTTGCTTCAGTCTGTGTCAAAACTTACGCAAAATCTAACCTGCTAACCTCAAATTTGACACAGACTTACAGTGTCACCAACAGTACTGTACTTCAGTACTGCCAAACGTAAAACGAATCGCCGTTGCTATGCAGAAAAGTATTGCTAATGCAAAAATGTACTAAATTTCTAAACGATTTTGAATGTAGAAATGTAGTACATTACCAAATGAAATGCGATAAACGATATTGCATATACCAACACTCACGTATGGCGCAAAATCGTGGACAAATGCTCAATAAACATAAATCCATGGTAACAGCAACAGAGATGAAATATCTCAGGAAAGTACAAGAAAAAGCAAGGAGAGACAGGGTGTAGAATAAAAGCGGAACGACCTAAATCTAAAACTATTGGTAGAAGGAATAGAAGAAAGCAAATTAACCTAGCACGGACACCTAGTGCATATGAGAAATTAAAGGATTTCCAAGAAGTTGATGGAAATGCGACTGAATAGCAGAAGAATACGAGACAGACCGATGATACAGTGGGAAAAACAGAAAATGGGGAAAACCATTACTAAAGCAAGAATTTTGGCAAGAAATAGACACAACTTCAAGAGATGGACCAAAAACCCAACTCCATAAAGCATAACCGACTAGTACAGAAAGAAGAGAAGAATTTAGGCAGAGCTGGGCAAATTACTTAAAAAAGTAATTAATTACCAATTCCCAATTAGCGCCTAATGAAGTAATTGAATTACCAGATTTTAAACTACTCAAATGAAATTGTAATTCAGTTATCAAGTACTTGGTAATTATAATTGCACAACATAAATTACTTTTTCAATTACTCTCACTAAAATTATTGTCTATTTGTATTTAGATAGCCAATTGCTAGTGAGTTGTGTTATTCAAAAAAGCATATAAAGATCGTACTTCAATATGGGAGGCAGAAGACAAGGTCAACAGAACTGCTCCCGAGAAATAAGAGGAATTATTCCTACTTTGCGACAGGAAGACAGATCAATAACCTATATATCAAGGAACGTTGGCCTATCTGTAAGTTATTTATTATGTAAATTATTACTGTAGATAAAAAAAACTCTTAAATTGGTGTTAGAAATAAACGTACTTCTGTTTAGTGATGTCACGAATAAGTAATGCAGCGTGTGTAGGTTAGCGAATGTACTGCCACCAACTGAAATTCGGGTTGAGTAATTTTGTGACTGCTAAAAATGTCTGAAGAAGAGAAATCTTCGTACCCCTGAAAAGATTTTAATACAATTACCAAATAACAAAATTCTACATCAAATTAAATTTTCAAATATTTCTCTTCTTTGGGGAAGATAATTACCGATTTTGTTTTTATCATCAAATATCGTGGTCACCATCTACTCATTCAAAAAATAAGCCATCTTTGTATTTATCTATTTAGAAAACTTAATTAAAACAAATTCATACAAAATGGCAACTTAGAGTCGCGTAGTTAAGGCTTGTAGTTATTTAGTAACATTTTCTAGGGACAAATTTATAGAATATCCCTGATATATTTTTAAAAAATCTCACTTACTGATGTTGCGTATATGTAACATACAGAGCTCTGTATTGAAGCACATTTTTAATATTTTTAATAGAACACGATATAAAATTAATGTTTGAAAACGTAGCTAGCGTCGATTGTACATTTATCACGGCCTATTTTTGGATTTTGGCTTTGTCCGTGACTTCGGATATTTATAACCTCGGTGACTAGATATCAAGAAATCCCAAGGCAGTTAATTCGAAGGTGTAATCCATAAAAAACGTTTGAAGCTAAAATCTTTCAATTGAGCAAATACTTTAAAAATAGGCAACACCTTTTACAAAGAAGATTCGGCTACCGCTAGATGTTTATCAGACATTAAGTACACATCCTAGTAATAGGATTACAGTTTAACGAAGATACGAAGACTTACACTGATGCCTCAGGCGCCTAAAGGTAAATAGTTGAATATTTCTTAGACAGGTAATGGATTTGCTTCTAATCTATACATATAGGTATAAAGGAAAGTCACAACCCTGACTAATCAACGCAGAGCCGAAACCACTGGTACTAGAAACTTGAAATTTGGTGGAAGGTTCAATTTGTTACGTAAGGTAGTGCTAAAAAGGGATTTTTTTAAATTCGACCCGTAAGGGGGTGAAAAGGGGTAAATGTATTTTCGCGAATTCCGCAATATCTTTTACACCTGATAAGATATCGATTTAGTGTTTACTTGCAAAGATTATCAATGCAAATACCTAGAAACGTATTTTAGGATTTGGGGGCCAATAAACAAGATTATAGTTGCAAAATAAAATAAACAAATTTATGACTTTATTTTTGAAATCAAAGAATTTGCCAAGTTTTTGTATTCCGCCTGTCTGTCTGCCTGTCTGTTGGCGGTAGAACTCAAAAACTATTTGTCGGGGGAAGATGATATTTTGCATACACAATATATATATACAGTGTGTCTCACCGACTATGAGACATAGCAAAATTAACATTGGGAAATTATGTAAGGATCAACTATTGCTTTGGTTGAATCGAGAATTGTGATTGGTCAGAAGTGAAACAATCATTGAATTATTTTGTTGTCACAACTGTGTTTTAGTTTCTAATTGCGGGTATCTTTAAAATTTGCTGTCCCAATACAAATTTTATTAATATTCATTGGACTGTAAAATATTCCTATTGTTATCAAAACTGCTGTCTGTTTGTATGACTAGAATTCGTTCACTACTCTTACTTTCTAATTTCTATGCGCGCGCAGTAAATTTGGCACTGTCAAATTTGCATGTTTAACTTTCCATAAATAAAGAAAAGAAATAACTTTCGCCTTATTTGTTTACATTTTATTTAAAAACAGCCATTTTCAAGAATAACACCACACTCGGTGAATTTATTTGGTAAGAATTCATATTGCTATATCTTATTTTTTAATAATTGTAGCACGACCTTGCTACTTTTAGGTTAAGCTGAAAAAATGGTTTACTCCGATGAAGGCAATAAGTTTATCGTAGAGGCTGAGTTTTGTTCTGGAGAACGTGATGAAAATTGTGTTTGGATATATTCATTTCCATCTTATCAACAATTTGAAAAACAGTTCCCTAACGTCGTAGTGCCACGTTCCGTGGAACAGGTAGTAACGGCAAATGTACAGGGACACCATCTAATCTGTGATCACTGAAGAAAATTTGCAAAATATCTAAGATCGAATAACCACGAGTCCTAATAAATCTTTAACACATTTGTCAGCTCAAACAGGTAAATTGACATGTAATGGTGTTCTTTAATAATTAAATTATTGTACATTAATTTGTTGTAGGCGTTTTGTACAGATCCTGTCCTGTTAAAAAAGTGTGCAAAAAATGCTGCATATTATGCACCATTAGAATATTTCCGCTACACAAGAGCTATTGTGATTGCAGTAAATACCATCACACCAAGAATATTGGCCAATGTGTTTAACAATAAAACGTAGGGTTAACATGTATTTAGAACATGATCAAAGGCATTGTTTGATTCACACAGATGCGTGCATCAAAACCTTTTTGATTATAATTAATCATGTAATTCAAGTCATAACTGTTCTATCTCATTCAAAGGTCGTGGTAAAGCTAAATTTGCATCTTGCCGTATTTGTTTGCCTCTGTTAATATTGGAAAGGAATTTTAAGCTTCCCTTAATGGCTTTTAAGCGGATGGATACATTTTCTACTAGAACTTAAGCCGACTTAGCATATTTGGGAATCATGGGTTTATGGATTTCGTTCAATTGCCTCATTGAGAGAGCTTAGCATTAAGGTTTCTTAGAATAAGCATTTTTCCTAAATAACGTGCGACGCTCCGATTGGCTACGCAGGATCGCCTCAGCCAATAGTGTTTGAGCTTGCCCCTCCTTGAATTGGCGAGTTCGGCTCGTTGTAAATTCAGAGTTAGTTAGATTCAGAGCCTCGAGGAAGCAAGTTCAGCTATGCTTTGTGCTAGTTTGCGTTTCGGTCTAACTCCCTGGTAAAGTCGTTTCCAGGTTGTTTTGTGTTACGGTTACGCGCAATTCGCTATTTTCGCGTGGCCAATCCAAGCGTGTCACAACAGTTGAAGCTTTTGTAAAAAACCATCGGTCCATCAGTGACGTTTGTAATCGTTGTTACTCAATATACTCGTGTTTGTTAAGTCTTGTTTCACTCCAACAACTAACTGAACCCAAGTTAGGGTTATTAAGTGGCAGTTCCCGGCAATCCCATTGAACCGGAACTCGCAGTGGATTAATTGGGGGCCCCATTCGTGGAAGCCTCTTATCAAGTTAATCGTACAAAAAACATTGGTCCTTCGAGCCGGATTTGGAAGAAGCTAAAAAACGCGAGTTTACAAGTTTCCAGTAGCTGGTGGATGCAATCGCTCCAACATCATTTCGTCGGAGAGCGTCAAGAAGCTTCGCCAACACCAGGAAATTCAACCATCGAGAGCTTACACCGAGTCCAGGTCCCACGTCAAGCGGCAGCGATCGGCAGCGGGTTGGTTTTCTGTTCGTCAAGAAGTTACTGCGTTCTCAAATCAAAAGTAAGTCCTTTTCCATTACACCTTCGTTTAGTGTTGTTTTTTGCTTGTGTCAGTCATGGTGGAAACTCGTTCGGCATCAGCGGTCATGTCGGAAACTCGTGCTTTAACCACTCGTTGCAAATTCATAAAAGCCAAAGTAGATCGTTTCGAAACTCTATTTCATAGAATTTCTTCGTCCAGCCCCGTGAAGGCTCACGAGGTCGGCAGCTTGTCAAAAGAGTTTAGTTGTTTCCAAAATTTGTTGGATGAGTATGAGAAGTCAATGGAGGGCCTAATGGAGGCCGACGCTGAACACTTTGATGAACTTTTCAATGAATTCGACTCTTTTATGACTCATTTTAGCGAGATTAGTAGCACAGTCGAGGAATTCTTATCAAAAAATAAGATCAGTCCGGGTATAAAACCGAATCTAGGTCAAAATTCTTTGCAAAGTGGCCCTTCAGGAGAGCTCGCTGGATTAAGATTACCACCCTTAGATTTGCCTTCATTTTCGGGGAAATTCGAGAATTGGGTTCAATTTCATGACTCCTTTACGTCGCTTATTCATAACAACGCTAATTTGACCAACGTTCAGAAATTTTACTATTTGATTTCTTCCCTTAAGGGAGAAGCTGCTAGTTCAATCTCGTCGTTAAAAGTTACCAACGATAACTATACCATTGCTTGGGACATCCTAGTCAAGCGCTTTGAAAATAAGAAACTGATAGTAAAATCAAACATAAATGCGTTATTCAGTTTAGAGAACGTAAAAAAGGATTCACATTCGTCTGTTCAAAGGCTGCTCGATAGTGTAGTTAGAATTTTGGAAATTTTAAAGGCGTACGGGGAACCCACAGTCGACACCATACTAATACATATCATAGTTTCGAAGCTCAGCTCAGCAATGCAGACTGACTGGGAATTATGCAAACATGCCGGACAATTTCCTACTTTGCGAGAGTTGTTAGATTTTTTAGAAAGCAAAAGTCACTTATTAGGTTCGCTGGAAGCTGCGAAAATAGGTTCGAATTTGGGAAATCAGGGATCCGAGCAAAAAAGTCATGCACGCGCTCATGTAGCCAGAGAGCAAGGTAATCACACTTGTGATTTTTGCAAAAATAGTAATCATTCGATTAGCGCTTGCGAATCATTTTCAAAATTGTCAGTAAACGCTCGTATCGAAGAGGCGCGTCGTTTGAAATTATGCAACAATTGTCTCAAGCCCGGACATTTCGTGGTAAAATGCACATCGTCCAGATGCCGCGTATGCAGAAAAAAGCACCATACTTTACTGTGTTTGCGTCCAAAGCGCGACGCGCACGAAAATACTTCGTCGCCGCGTCCTGAACCGCCAGAAACCAGCAGCGACACGCGGGAGGTCGGGGCCGTCGCCCCGAGCGAGGCACCCGTCGCATCCGTTTCAGCAGCCTGTAGCCGTCCTGCAATCGCGGCGCCAGCGCAAGTTTTATTGTCCACGGTTAGCGTATTCGTAGAAGGATCCTCCGGGTCATTTTCCCGGGCAAAAGCTCTTTTGGACCCCGGATCCCAACTTAACTTAGTTAGCGCCGACTTGTGTCAAAATTTGAAAATTGAGAAACGAGGTAATGTCACCTCACTGTCGGGTGTTGGTGCCAGGGCTCTGAACGCTGAATTCAGAGCAAACGTTCGAATCCGCTCCCGCAACAGGAAATACGAGGACATTTTGAGCTGTGTTGTGTTAGACAAAATTACGGACCCTCTGCCGGTCCTTGCTTTCTCGTTGAGGGATTTGAAGATCCCACCAAACATTGTGCTAGCCGATTCAGATTGTAATACACCGGGAAAGATTGATCTTTTATTAGGCGCGAATGTCTTTTGGCAAGTGCTCTGTCAGGGACAGGTGAAATTGGGCCCAGAGAAGCCATTCTTAACAAAAACTCTTTTTGGTTGGGTTTTAGGCGGAAACATGAATGTCGAAAATCGAGCGCTCATTCGTTCAAATAGAGTTCATTTAAGTGTAACCGGCATCGAGCACGGCATTCAGAGATTTTGGGAAATCGAGGGGGCGTACGGTTCATCAGGCCGACTCTCTGCTGATGACAAATTTTGCGAAGACCATTTTCAATCGACTACGAAACGGGCGTCGTCGGAGCCGCGTAGGTTCATCGTGAGCATACCTTTCAGGAAAGATGCTCCATCGCTGGGAGACTCGCGCGGTATAGCGTTAAAGCGTTTCTATTCATTAGAAAACAAATTGTCAAAAAATCCCGAGTTGAAAACCGCGTATTCCGCATTTCTCAAAGAATACGAGTCGCTTGGTCACTTGAGCAAGGTGGACGACGAAGCGAGCCTTCCTCATCCTCGGTTTTATTTACCACATTTGCCAGTCATAAAGGAGGACAGTTCAACGACCAAACATCGCGTTGTTTTTGACGGCAGTTGTGCGTCCTCCTCCGGAGTATCGCTTAACGACCTTCAACATAAGGGCCCAGTGGTCCAGCAGTCGTTGTTTGCAATTCTTTGTCGCTTTAGGCAATTCAAGTACGTGCTGAAAGCAGATTGCGCCAAAATGTATAGGCAAATTCTCGTGGACCCCTCGCAGACGCAATACCAATTAATTTTATGGCGTGACGACAAAACCTCAGCGGTAAAATGCTTCAAATTATTAACGGTCACCTACGGTACTAAATCAGCCTCGTACCTAGCAACTAGGTGCTTGATACAAATCGCCCAGGAAATCGAAGCATCGCTTCCAGAGGCTTCATTAAGAATTAGCCGGGATTTTTATGTAGATGACCTACTGACTGGTTTTGAAAATAGGGCGGAAGCCATAAAAACGCAATTCGAAATTAGTAGCGCTTTGTCGGGGTACGGGTTTGAATTGCGAAAGTGGGCATCCAACGACAGTGAAGTAGCTAGCGCCATTGGTGTGGATCGCGGCAGCGTGGAGCCCATTTCTTTGACGGAAGACGCCACGGAGAAAACTCTCGGCATTTTTTGGGATACTCGGCGGGACGTGCTAAGTTACAGAGTGAACCCTAGCTGTTGCAAATCAGTTACCAAGCGGGCTATACTCTCTAGTATGGCTCAAGTATTCGATCCCTTGGGACTACTTGGTCCAAGCGTTCTAACTCTGAAACTTCTCGTGCAACGGCTTTGGCAGTTGAAGTTGTCATGGGACGAAACGGTGCCCATGGAGATGCTCTCCAGATACGACGAACTCCATTCTTCATTACGCTCTTTGGGCTCGTTGGCAATTCCGAGACGGGTAATTTGCGATGACATAAATTCGATAGATCTCCACGGATTTGCGGACGCGAGTTCTGTAGCCTATGGGTGCGCCGTGTGTATACGTTGCGTTGACGCGCGCGGTAATGTCACCACCAATTTGCTTTGTGCTAAGTCAAGGGTCGCTCCATTAAAAACAATATCCTTGCCTCGTTTGGAGCTTTGCGCAGCCTTACTGTTGGCTCGTTTGATTAAAACTATACTCGATTCCTCCGCATTTAAATTTGACCGCGTGTACTATTGGTCGGACTCCACCATAACTCTGCACTGGATAAATAAGGATGCGAGTAATTGGAAGACGTTCGTCGCGAACCGGGTGTCCGAGATTCACGAACTAAGCAATAGGGAAGAATGGTTTCACGTGCGTACAAATTGCAACCCGTCCGATATAATTAGCAGGGGAATGTTACCCCAGGAGTTACTCAACTCGCGCTTGTGGTGGCACGGGCCAGAGTTTTTGTCACAGGCGGACTTAAAACCCCAGCCCGTTGAAATTGATTCGGGTGAGCTAGCAGCCCAAGAGTCGCGCCCAATAGTGGCCACTCTTCACCATCGCGTCCCAGAATTTGAACTTTTCTGGCGCTATTCCAGTTTCACCGGTGCCAGAAATCAGCTATCGGAATTTAAAAATATCCTGTCAGGCTCTAGTGAGCAATGCATAAGGGACGAATTGTCGAAACATAGCATTACGTGGAATTTTATTCCGGCACGCTCTCTGCACTTTGGCGGCATTTGGGAAGCGGGGGTAAAGTCATTGAAATATTATTTAAGGCGAATATCTTGCAATGCAAAGTTAACTTTCGTCGAGTATTACACCATGCTGACTCAAGTGGAGGCGATACTAAATTCCCGCCCACTCTGTGTTCTCCCTACCGACGCCTCATTCCCCGAAGTCCTTACTCCTGCCCACTTCTTGATCGGTCAGAAGCTGACTTCGTTTCCGGAAGCCCAACTCCAGGGCATACCGGAAAATCGTCTCAGCCGCTATGGGCTGGTCCAGCGGCTGTCTCAGCAGTTTTGGGATCGTTGGTCCCGGGACTACCTCCACCTCCTGCAGCGCCGGCCTAAGTGGAAGTCCTCCAGCACTTCTCTAGCCCCCCAGGTGGGCGACGTGGTACTCGTCCACGACGAGGCATCTCCAAGCTACCGTTGGCCACTGGCAATCATCTCGGCCACATATCCAGGAGCGGATGGTGTTGTGCGTGTGGTGCAGGTGCGCGATTCCCGAGGGAATCTCCTGAAACGCTCGGTGCGTAAAGTGTACATCCTACCCAAAGACGATCATTGCGATCAAGGGCAATAAACATTGACTTTGCTCTTAGTTGGTAGTTTCCGCTGATTGAACATTTTGCTAGGTTTAGTTGTTTCTTTGTTTGTACTCATGCTAGTTGTAAGTTATCTGTAAGGCTCTTGGATTATCATCTGTCCTTAGTTCTTGTTATGCATTTAATTATTTGGTAGTGTTAGATTTCAGTTTAATTTTGGGATTTAATCACGTCGTGCCATATTCGGCACTTCGGGGGCGGCATGTTTGATTCACACAGATGCGTGCATCAAAACCTTCTTGATTATAATTAATCATGTAATTCAAGTCATAACTGTTTTATCTCATTCAAAGGTCGTGGTAAAGTCAAATTTGCATCTTGCCGTATTTGTTTGCCTCTGTTAATGTTGGAAAGGAATTTGTAAGCTTCCCTTAATGGCTTTTAAGCGGATGGATACATTTTCTACTAGAACTTAAGCCGACTTAGCATATTTGGGAATCATGGGTTTATGGATTTCGTTCAATTGCCTCATTGAGAGAGCTTAGCATTAAGGTTTCTTAGAATAAGCATTTTTCCTAAATAACGTGCGACGCTCCGATTGGCTACGCAGGATCGCCTCAGCCAATAGTGTTTGAGCTTGCCCCTCCTTGAATTGGCGAGTTCGGCTCGTTGTAAATTCAGAGTTAGTTAGATTCAGAGTCTCGAGGAAGCAAGTTCAGCTATGCTTTGAGCTGGGTTGCGGTCGTTCTAACTCCCTGGTAAAGACGTTTCCAGGTTGTTTTGTGTTACGGTTACGCGCAACTCGCTATTTTCGCGTGGCCAATCCAAGCGTGTCACAACAGTTGAAGCTTTTGTAAAATACCATCGGTCCATCAGTGACGTTTGTAATCGTTGTTACTCAATATACTCGTGTTTGTTAAGTCTTGTTTCACTCCAACAACTAACTGAACCCAAGTTAGGGTTATTAAGTGGCAGTTCCCGGCAATCCCATTGAACCGGATTTCGCAGCGGATTAACTGGAGGCCCCATTCGTGGAAGCCTCTTATCAAGTTAATCGTACAAAAAACAGAGTTAATGCCGCAGGCTTGAATTTCGCACAAAGAAATTTGCTCTAATGGGCTGCTATTCAGAAAAAGATTACATTTAACAAAGAGCATGAGTTTTCTAAGTAGTTACTAATGGACGGAACATTAATAAAGCACAGTACTCTTAAAATCATTATCTTTTAGCAACCAACTGTAAACTCTCCATACTTGCTGTACTGTATCTATAAATTCAATTAATTTTTAAATGTTGGTAGTTTTATAATAGATTTATTTATTATTTCACGTTTACAACTCGAACAATTACCATGTTATTCTCCATTCAATGCTAACTTTTATGTTATTTTTAATTTTTGGAATTTCTGCGTGATTTTCGCGAACTAATCGATAAAAAGAGCGATAGTTTAGTTCTGGTTGCTGTCGCGGATTGCTAATACGCGACAACGTCAGTTTTTTCCCGCAGTCCCGCATAACATCGAAAGAATTACTTGACAGTGCGAGCGCTCCCGCCCGATTCTCATCGTTAGTGCAAATTCAGCACATTACATTCATTGTTTCGTGAATTTGGAAGATATAATTAGGCGGATAGAGAGAAGCAACTGACGGCAACAAAGCTGGACGCAGCCACTCAGGCGCTCCTGCCTCACGCGGTGTGAATGTAGCGCAGTTAATTAGTGCTATTGTATGCGAATAATATCTAAGTCTTAACCGGAGTGATCATAAACTTCCAAATGCTTAAATGTTGGTCGGTCTCGCCATCGCATGCGCATCGCTGTTGTTGACATCTCCGTGAGTCAATCGTGCTCATCGTTAAGTTTTCGCATCTCTTTCATTCCCGCGGACATTTTCGTGTGTCAGTTATGCCCCAAGTCTGGAAAAAACCCTCCCATCCCTAAAGGAAGCTAGTATAGCTTATAAACGTAACGTCACCTAAAGGCCATTCTCTTTAGATAGTAATAAATCGCATACTGATCAGCTCAGCCTGAGAAGGAAGTTTTGCCTTGTAGTGATATGTGTTCAATCTACGCTATTATATGTACAATGTGTTTGCATGTACTCTGCACCACTGCACAGAAGTGAATTAAGCGAATTAAACAACAGATGGAGACCAGTTAAACCCACAGTTGCAGTAGCGTCAACGGCATCTCCCATCTTCGAGATCATTCTCTTAGTTAGAATATGCCAAACATTTCTTGCGGCGAAAATTTTTAATTCAGTAGCGCCCGACTAATAATAATTAGTTACTTTCTCCGTCTTTTCTAAGTTGACTTGACAGAAGTACTAACCCTTTCGAAATAAAACCGCGCCCGTATGCCACTGTAACCAGCTGGAGGCACTTCTGTGTTTTTGACATGTGTGTCATCGAATGCCAACGTATTCTCGATTAGTGCAAGTTTGATCTCATTGGGAATTTTACACGCTAACAAATATATTAATTTGCTAGAGGATAGGATGATGAATTTCTGGAACTAACTATCGATCTTTATAAGATGCCGCGCCCTCTTTGTATGTATCTTTATTGAGACAGTTTGCTATACTGTGGAGCAAGGTTTATATTTGCATGATCTGACAACCACTGTCTGTGTTTATACACCAACTGTTTCTCATTTGAGTAAAATTAATAATGCACTACTTCATCTACGAAACAATTTAGTGTTTCTTCAAGCATTTAAACAAACAAATTACATTTCCTAT
This sequence comes from Agriotes lineatus, assembly GCA_940337035.1. Lineage (NCBI taxonomy): Eukaryota > Metazoa > Arthropoda > Insecta > Coleoptera > Elateridae > Agriotes > Agriotes lineatus. The sequence goes on along the minus strand of OW679201.1, from coordinate 108,613,416 downwards.
TTACGAAAATATACGTACTCTCCATGATACTAACCATTATTACCCATAAAAGAGAAAATACTTACGTTTTAGCAGTAGTTTGATGAGAATCGCAATTGGACAGTTAGCTTGAACGAGTCAACGATTTTAGATTCATTAATTTAAATTGTGCTATATATTTGCTGCCAGATACCGGAAAGTTTCGCATGGGACATATAATATTTAATTATTTCAAGCCCTCCCGCAGCTTATAATCGAATTTGCTTATTTATTAGCTTTCACGCTGATTGCGATGGATTTTAGTAAACATCAAATATCAAATGTTAACCGCCTATTATAACTTCTAATTAAGAAAACTAGAGTTTTACATTACTACTAACATCAGTATCTTGTTTTTTAAGATGCATATGTTCACATTATCCACCACCAATCTGTATATTGTACTTTTTAAAGAAAATATTGGGCAATACTAGCAGAAGAAAAATTTTATGCCCATTTATTTTATTCATTTATATAAGGAGCTGTGGATATTGCGCAATTAGATAAGTTCCAACACTCATATTATATTTCTGAAGGATGTCTGTTTTGTTTCCTTTGTCACCCAGAAATTTCTTTCGTACAAACTTGAACAGCCAGCTATTCGTATTTGGTAGTTATACATTTTATCTGTTGATAACAGGGAGCGACATCTGTATCTCTACATAAAATAATGTTTTTCGCTACTAAGAAGTCTATTTTTTGAAAAACTCCTTTGTAAATTGGCAACAAGGACCAAGTAACTCTCATTATCCCAGTACCCGAAACGGATAGGGAAAAAGACAAAGAGGAATGCAAAACAGGATAGGTAACATTCAACTAGCCACACTTCTATCTTGCAACATGAAAAATACCTTCTATAATCTTTATCTGACTGCAGTACGTGCTAACATTGTTAAAATTGTGCTCAGAAGCTTCTAAAACACACTTGAAGAATAGCTTTAGCAGCGCCAATATAGAAAGTTATTTTAAGCAAGTAACTGTAATAAAGCCTACCTGTAAATACTCAATAAAAGTCGGAGGCTATTTAACTTAATATATCGAAAATTTAAAAGTAATATGGTTAAGAACAAACAAGCTCATGATAACATAGTGAACTATAGAATAAATAAACAAAATCGAAGGCCCTACATAAAGTATGAATAGCTCACGGTTACACATCTAATTTACTTACATTATTTTCGGATTTCCCATAAACTGACAAGAATTGCAAACGACGTGGATAGTTGGCAAAATAATTCATAATGCAAAGATTTTGTTGTTTAAGGAGGCAGAGTAGGTGCACTAGGTGCACCATTCTGTCAAGTACAAACACAGAACGACTGGTTAAAATAGTGAGAGGAGTGATGTTATAGTTCGAAAGCTTACAACTTAGGATGCGACTTCCATCTGGGGGGAGAATGCATCACACTCACATAATCCTTAGTTTGAATAAAGTTTGATCCAAACTTTAATTTCCACGTTTTGATTCGCGTTTTGAAAAGAAATGTGGATCCCGCAACCCGCGGCCAGGGATACGACCCGTTCACAAATTCACAAATTCAAATCAGACTCTCCTTGAAAACTTCTCGTTCCTTTCTACCTAAGTTTTTAAGCCATTAGTAGGTTACCTGATTATTAAGTCGTAATTTTCCGTGTTGTCTAGTACACATTTCCTATATTTAATGCATTCGCGTTGTTTCTGATTTGCATTTGGCAGGTCTCACGAGAAAGAGCGCGTAACTTTTGCAACCTTGCTGTGTATTCAATCTCTCTCACATTCTAATGCTTGTCTACAGTTTTACCTGAGCCTAGGTTTACAGATATAATATTTAGAATTCCTATTATCCCGATTAACTATTACGTACATAACGCTCTAGTTTCCTACACATTTTCCTACCCTAACCAAGCGTTATAATACTTGCGTCTAATAATTTATTAAGCATAATAAAATTTACACTGAACATGTTAAGCGACTAAGACAACGTTAATTACTCAATGCATCAATTCGATGAAGTCGCCAAACTCTACAAAACACAGGTGCATACACATAGCTAGAAGTCGTATTCCTCTTGTTGCATCGGTTCAGTAAGTGCCTGCAGCCCCTCAAGAAAACAAGTTTCTGCTCCCAGAGTGGGGAAAGGGTCGAGAACTATTTCCAAAAACAATCTATAATTTGGCCTTATCTTTTTTCTGATAAATCCGATAAAAGCTGGGCCTACTAACAACCCCTTGAAAAAAGGTACAATTATTGTAGGTTAACTTAGCGCACAACTTTATCATATCATAACTTGGGACTGAATGCTCTAGTGAAGGGGCTAATTTTGCCCTACTTTCCGAATTCTAGTGTTCTAGGGTTGTATAGACCGTTCCATTATTCAAATTCAGTACGGCAGCATAGCATACTGGTCGACGTTGACACTTCTTGTAGTCTAGGGGCTACAGAGAAGGTGACTGTTGCATGAAGATGTGTACAGCAAATTCTTTCACAGGGCGATTTCCTAACATCTATGAATCATTTCTAGCTTGGGTACGCGCTCCTGACATGGGGAGATTTTTTTCAAGATGGCCGCTAAGTCATTTTGTGAAAAAATCGTATATTTCATAAACCACTCATTGGAATAAAAAATTGTAAAGAACAAAAAGTGTTCAAAACACGTCTTTACATTTGAATAATATACTTTTTATTTGCTGCATCGGATAGTTAAACAAAAAAGTGTGCTTATATCCTAAAAACCTTTTTTTGTAAGCTATAACTGGATGGAATTATGGTATTGCCTAATTTTGATTGAAACAAACCAAACATGAAGAAACTACAACTTACCCCAGCAACCAAGAAAAGAAAAATTTATGATATCTCTGAATTTTGTGTTATATGTGAAAAGGACGTAACAGGAAAAAAGACGTATGGGATTGATAACGGGAGAAAAAAATTAACTGAAGCATCAAATTATTGTGAGGATGTCGAGTTTATTAAGAAACTCAACAAAGAAGATTTTTTTTATAATTCCGAGTGCCACAAAAAATACTGTTTGAAAGCAAATAGGGCACAAAAAGGACGGCTCAGTTGAAATTGAAAAAGCTTCAACTAGTAAATCAGAGGATAGTGATTCAAAGGAGATTTGAGACTTCTAAGAATTTGTAAAAAAGACAGAGCTGAGAAATTTTTAACAGCGACACAACACTTTCAAGATGATGTTTTTTCAAAGGTGAACATTCTTGGTGATGTAGAAAGCGTTTTTGCAGCTGATATTCTATATAGTAAATTATGCATGACTAACTACCTATCAAAATACATCAGATATGTTGAAAAATTTGAAATTTTGATTCATATTATGTACAACAGAATTTCAAAAGTTGCTTGATAAACTAGACCTGTCTGAAAATGGTTATGAACTGTCAGATCTTACCTTATTTATGAATTGTGAATGTGTACTTAAGTCTCCTCTTTCAAATAGGCAAATGAAAATCCTATTGGTTAAGCATTTCGGAGAAAAATGTCTTTCACTTATCCTAAAGAACGTTCAGAATCTCAGATTGTACATTTCGCGAACATAAGTGTTTCGAAAACAATCCAAAAAATCTGCAGCACTAACAGCTTACAAGATATAACTGACGAATTAGCACGAGAGCTTAAACATTATGACTTCCAGTTAGACGCCAAATTATGTGACGCAGGAGACTTAGAAATGAGTCTACTTCATTTTTAAAACAACAGGCCTGAATGCTGGGACATTTTTTTCAAAGAACTATGGCGTTATCAACATCATTATCATCAATTAAAGAAAATGAAAGTGTGAAAAGAAAATGTAATACTCTCTTCCAGATATTACATCATACGTTCCACAATGGCCGGAAGAAAACTCATTTTCTTCAAGAACTTTATCCTGTATTGCTGGACCTAATAGAAGGTGACAGAGAAGGAAACTGGGAGCTGCACATGCCTTCATTTAAGAGAGCATTGCCCTTATTTTTTTCTTGTGGTAAAGTCAGTTATGCAAGATGGGGATCAGTTTATTATGAAGACTGTTTGAAACTAAGACAGAAACATCCTAGCATATATGATGCGTTTATGAAAGGCGAATTTTGGTTCAACATGGAGGCAAGAAATTTAGTAGTGTTGCTGTGGACCAAGGTTTGGAGATGTACTATAATAAACCAGCAAAAGGACAGAGTGGTATAGTTGGTATGACCGGAAAAAAAGAAGCTGTAGCATTGTAGGACATAATAAAGCACGAGGCAAGAAACTTAGTAGTGTTGCTGTGGACCAAGGTTTGGAGATGTACTATAATAAACCAGCAAAAGGACAGAGTGGTATAGTTGGTATGACCGGAAGAAAAGAAGCTGTAGCATTGTAGGGCATAATAAAGCACGAGACATATTCTATGAATATTCTTCACAGAAGAATGTGTGGAACAACGGAAAATGATGAGTATGACTTACATCAGGAGTTTTCAGAGTCTAGAGTTTCAAGTGTCTTTCTACACATAAAAAAACCATATTTACAAGCTGCCCGATGGTACAACCTGTTGGAAGAACAAAATTCACTACAACTCGACCCTTCTTTTATGAATATGAAGAGTGTGAATCAGGGTGGATGCCAAAGATTATTGAACAGAATCTAGCAAATGACTTTCCACACCCATGCACTTGCAAGACTTGCGGATTTCAAAATAAGTGTGCATGCAGATTAAGCTCTATCTCATGCTCTAGGTTTTGTAAATGTGGTTGATCGGACAAATGTAAAAATAATGTATAGTTCTGAAATATATTTATACACTGTAAAAAAGTGTTCTGGGCATTTTTGTCCTATGAAATAGTTTGCTAAAACTAGTAGTTTAAGACGTATATGGATTTTACTCATATAACCGTGGCAGGACATGATGGCCATTTTGAAAAAAATCTCCCCACAGTAGAAAAGCGTACCATAGCTAAAAATGATCTATAAGTGTTTGGTAGACACTCAGTAAAAAAATTTACTGTACACATCTCCGTGCAACAGTCACTTCTTCTATAGCTCCTCGACTATTGGCAGCGACCGACGGTCTAAGTTTGCTTGATGTAATGCCAGATGCGGATAGGACGAAGCAAACTATTAGTAGTTGTCAAGTGCCACAAAAGCGGGATTTATTTATGATTGACAGGTGCGTATTAACTTCCAAGGAGATTTGTGCTGAAATGTGGCAACGCCGTTCTGCATAAGACACTGTATTGAATTTAAACTAGGGAACGATCTATAGTTATGTTGCTGTAATAGAGTTATATTGTTAAAAAATCATTTGTGTTCATTCCAAGCTCTTTGACAGGGATTTATGTTGGACCTAAGAGAATCCTTTTGCAACTAAGAATATATTACACGGTCCTGGATTTTATTACTTTTAAGTTTGACAACAACCCCTACTTAAATCTAAATACAATGCATACAGAAACAGTTCTACCTTTTCTGATCCGTTTAGATATGCTCTCAATTTAATTAAGAACTTAATTACCAACAATGTACCTAGATAAAAATCTCGAAAATATCTATATCACTGCAGATACGTATAAAAAGTCCAATTAAATTGCTTAGTAGAAATGTAATTCTTAATTTAAAGCTTCCAATTCCCTAACCTGCCGCTTAAATCCTCATGGGTCTTAAATTCTTCGAAAAGTACGCCGAATCTAGAGCTTGTCCCCAATTACTCTCTGAATTGTTTTTGCATCCACTTTCGCCGCGCATAAATCACAGAAGTATGTAATTTAAGTTCTAAGCGTTTCCTTATATTAAATATAAAATTCGATTGGACCGAATGGCCCAAAGCTCATAACGTTTCAAATCATGAAGAGATTCGCTTTCTAAATTATGGCGACTAAACGTCTGCAAATTAATCGAATTAAACCACCCTTCCAGGCGTGAAGCAAATAATCTTTGTTTTGCGTGCACTTACAAGCTCACCTTTCTTCGCCGTTCTCAAGCTAATCCTCGTTTCTAGTTTTGTTGGGAATTGCGCGTCCTGAAGAGAGTTTAGAGGTTTATCATCCAATCTCACGTTATTTAGTTTAAAATTTACAGAAATGTTGAAATTTGTATGAAAATGTCTAACTTAAATTAATACCAAATTAGAATAGCTGGATGAACAAGGTTTGATAATGTGTAACTGCGGATTTTTTATATTTGATATTCAAATAATCTCCTCCCGCCTTTTTAAAGTAACTTCCCAATAGTAAAAATAGAATTTGGGGATATAAGTTCATACCTTTAACTAAAATAGAAACCATCTAATGAACATGATCAAGCTAAAACAAGCACAATCATCTGAGGAATAAAATTAATTAATGTTTTATTTATGCCAAAGAGATTTGTTGAACGTAAAATTTCCAAGCCATGAACGTCAACGCTGACAGTCGTTTTAAGGACTCTCTACATTTAAGGATTCCCACGGACTAGCATAATACATAAAATTTGCACTCCTCCATCTTTTATCTCTAAGAGCAGTCAATATTCTACGCCAAAGTTTTTATATTTTTATTTCAAGTCGGCCTCTTGTAAATTATTAAAGCATATCAGTTCTACACGTACATACTTTCCGCTTTGAACGTAAACATGCATTATTCAAAATAAAATATAAAGCATGTTACCAACAGCAAATACTAAGCAAGACTCAGCCCCAAGATAAAGTTTTTCAATTACTCTTACCAGCGTCCAATCTTACCGCACGAACGTTTAGGTTACATAGAAATATCGAATGACCAACTAGCTACAGTAAAGATGGCATGCGGTTCTTATTTTTCTATTAATAATAATTAAAGATACTGAGAATTACTAGGGACCGCAAAAGAGTGTTTATACAACCGATAAATTCAAACGCTTGCGAGAATTCTTAAACTTACCCAGCTACCATGCATAGCCGACTCGCTATAACCTGCAACATACTTCAAAAGGAAACAATACCTCAATTGCTTGCATTATCCATAAACAAAATATTAATAAGCATGAACAAGGCTTATATTAATTAATGATAATACAGGCAATCCAGAATGCTACATAATTTCAGGATCAGCACTCGTATAGCTTCCAGAAGCGACTTTATACTATGGCCACAAATTACAGAGGTTTTATTTTAACTAACGCCAAATTACAAAGGAATAATATTAATATACCAGTTCGCGGTGATGCCCAAGGCAAGCAAATCGTGGCCTGCTAAATTACAATTTTGACGCAAGAAATCAAAAAGTATGGTAATTACAGCTTTACGGTAATTTTACAGGCAAGCAACGTATAGCATGCCATCACATACGTAACAGTTCAAAGTGTTCCAGTAAATGCACCAGTGATTTTTGGCCAACTCGAAAGTTATGCCGAAGAAGTCGGTAGCTTCAAGTTTACAGAGCGAGAACAGCTATACAAATTCGTTTTACCTTGCTCGACACGAGATCATGTGTTAATACTCCCAGAATCGCAAGACGGCGTTGACGAAGCCTTAATGCAGGATCCTAAAAGGGACTCTTGGCAACCACGACGAGAAAATTTAGTAAGATCTACTAATTCGGCAGCTAATAACAGCTAACAGATCGCAAATTTCACAGTGTCAAGATCAACACATAACAACTAAAAGCTAAAAGTACGAATGTCTAATTACAACCAAGAATAAAAAGGAGAAACACACATTCTGCTGCATACGAACAGCTTTAAAGATACAAGTGGAGAGAGAGAGGGAGAGAGAGAGAAGGATTAAGGCGGGCAGGTGTGCAACTAGACAAAAACACTAACATATCACTGCAGCTGCAGCAACGACTCCAATAATTGCCCCAGAAACGCATGACAACGGATCGATATTCCGAGGTCGGCGCTTCAAGGACGACCAACACCAGTTCACGATTCCAAAATTACGCCGTTCTGACAGAGGTGTCCAAAATGCATAAAGGAAGTGGGACCATCTATAAAGCGTTACGATATCTAAACGTAACAACTATTAAAACGTCTACTTTTTTGCTATTAGTAATAATGAAGGATTAATGCACGACTTGTTGCTGGCGTTTCTATATTTTACAATATAGAAACCAACCTGAGATAATACAGAATCATTAGCATTAGAACGATGTGCTAGTCAACTGTTACAGATCTTCTAATGCTTTTAAAAAACGGAAATGTTATAATGTAGTTATTTAAAACAGCAATAATTTTTGGGGGATATGTTTTAGAATTTGATGGCATAGTTTTGAAGGATTTTCTTCCAATACGAATTACGTTCATTAAAAACCACCTTATCATTAGTAAAATGCAATCTCTGTCCAGTACCATTTAACTGCGTGTTGATCGGTTAATGGTCGATTCGGTACATTATACTTTAGAAGCACTTCACTTATTAGTAACATTTTAATAAATATGCATTGCATTCACATTTATCGGTAATTGAAGGTCAATTTTCGACACTGCTGTTATAATCATGTTAAATTTTAGTGACAGAACTTTAGATAATTGCAATTGTACTTAAAGAAGGGAAACAATAAAAAAAAGTTGATATCACACCTTATATACGTTCTGTTCTTTACGTCTTCTTTCCTCTTTGGAGGTCTTGTTGACTCAATTGGACAACTTGAAAGTTTTCCAGTGTTTCTTTTTCCTTCAAGCCATTTCCAGCAGTTCTTCATGTTGGCGAACTTTTCTATTACGATACTAAAACATCTACGTACTGGTATGCCCACCCGTTTCGGGGACTGTTCATAATGTTGACGCTTAGCATTAAGACATTGTGAAATAATTTCTGTATTTTTAATTGACTTTGGGGTAGCCCAGAAGCCAAGAGTTCGTAGATTGCTTTGAGAGATCATCTTCAGAACACTTTAGAATACTAAGTATAGTGTTCTTCATATTACATGTCATTGTTGTAAATAAAGTTAAGTGTTAAAAATGTATGTACAATATAAATAAAATTTAAACAATCGACTTATGAGACGCCGTCCAAGCACCTAATGGATCTGCAGCCTATGCGGTACGCCAGGAGAGAAGATTCTCCGGTTGGACAACCTCGCTGGCAGAACTGGAGAAGGCCCTTGTGCTACGCAAATTGTACCTTTAATTAGCTACGGGAGGGGTTAGGCCTTGAATGCGCTTATCAGGCTGCGATCAGCGTAACTGCGGAATCTTGGAACCCTGAACCGGCGGAATGCAGGAGAGGATAGGGATATCCCTTGGTTCCGAAAACGGAGGCGTAGAGAATACGTTAAGGGTTAGTTTTAGGGGTATTTTCCGGCACCGAAAACGGGGGCCAGGAAAGTGGTCTTAAGAGTGGAATTTATTAGAGTATTGGCAGCTCTGAAGGGCTTCTACTGATAGGTGCTTGCACTCAAGGAAGGTCGAATGGCTGGACCTTCTGGTTCTCCCACTATTTGTGCCATCTTCTGGAAAAGTCCAGGTGGAGATGCGCCGTGGTTAACTGCTCGTAAACTCGCAAACCGCTGAGCCTTTCTCCTTATCATCAAGTCTTCGCGCACTGGAGGTATAAACGCTGACTGTGACTTAATAACGGCATTCAAATTCGAACACTAACTTGCACTGGTGAAAATATCACATCTGTTTAACACCTATTTACTAATATTTTTAACTAACGGTACAGGTACGTGTCGTTATGTTTACTGCAAATTGACCTTAATAGGTTGTATACCTGCTTCTGCTTTTGCAGGAGATAATTTCGATACTGCGAAAAATGAGTCGTAAACGTAACATTTTCCTCGCACAACGAAATTATTGTTTCCTTCAGTTTTGAACGTTTATTTTGTTGTATTTAAAGCTGTGTAATAGTAAACGATGCAATAACGCCCCATATTTTTTACACAATCGTGTGATACGACCAGTCAGGGCGCCTTTTCCGTGGGATTGACTTTAGCAATATTTACTTATACTGTGATAACACCAGCGATTTTAAGTGTAACAGCTTCCTACCCTCAATGGGTACGCTACTATTCCAGATTTCTCTGGGTTTTTAAATCATCCACTTCCTGTAAATTAAAAGTAACTATTTCTCTTTTATACACTAAATTTTAAGGATAATTCTTCCTTCACGAACACTTATGCTTTCATTAGATCCATCAGGTGCTCTAAGATAGCAATATCGTATATGATACGCCACAAGTAAGTCCATCTGATACTATCCAACGCTTCTGAGTACCCTCAGAAGTAAAACGTGGTATATGTTTACATAAAAATCTGTAAAGGGCTTTACTCAGAGCTTTCCTCGCAAGTGAAAGTTGTAACAGTAAAAATTAAAAAAACAGTGGTAGAAATAGTTTAACGTTTGTAGTCATACTTAAAGAATAAAAGGAACCAGTTGGTAATGCGAATTGCATTAATCTGCATATCAAAAAGCATTGCAGGCTGTGGGATTTGAGCTCAACGCTATTTCAGCGCTTGCGAGAGGGATTTCAACGCTTTGTAGTAACCCGCTCGCAACCCACCTTATTCCTGTTAGACCACGAATTAATGCCTTGCATTTGCGCTCGCTGCTAGATTATATACGACGCACTTATCGTGGCCCATTTTGGCTCCTTTACTTGCTTTACTAGCTACGTGCAAAAATTTTACTTTTATCTATTCGTCAGTTAAAGCAAACATCGACAATGTTTTATTTTGTAAGGTTCTCAACCTGTATAAATTTTACCCAAAAGTATATTCGCTTTTGTGCCAGACATATAATCTGGATGCAACGTATCGACTTTCAAAAAAAAATCGTTTTTGAGCTATACCGCCGACAGATAGGCAGGCAGACAAACAGACGGACTTAAAATGTTTTTCGTCATCTAGGTACTGAAATGTGAAGATCTGAAGAAATCTCGAAATGCGTTTTTTTCACGATTACAGTATTTCATTTATCTTTTAGGCGAGAGAAGTAAAAAAGCAACCAAGGTTAAATAAAGTTTTAATAGATTGCGTAATAATAATTTAATAATAATAATTTAATTTACGTGCTTGCCTTTTAGCACAGCTACGAGATTTCAACATATTTTATTATTAATTTTACAGTTTTCTCTGTTCACCTATTTAAGTAGATTTAATTTAACCTTTAATTTACCATTATCTTTATATGGTCGATAACTGTGTTTACCTTTTTTCAATGTCTTTAACTTTCGACTTCTAACTTGCATTATCTTACTCTTGATACATTATTTGTTATTAAGTTGCAATTAACAATAATGTAAAGCTTTGCTTTTATAGTTTCTGTTTCATTTCTTACTGATATAGTAACTAAAAGACATTGCTATAGATAAATTTCTGTTTTACAAAATAGCCCATTAAATCTTCTAAATTATGTATGATTACAACGAAATAAAAACATTTTCATCAATATTGACCCGGTACAATAAGCTCATTATATGATATTCAGCCAGCTATTTGAGGTCAATTGCAGATTAGAAAGGGGTCAGTAATGATATCCTAATGCCAAACGAATTGTATAGTTTTATCAGGTAACGACCTTGAAATTATTTTTAAAACTGATTCGGTAAATGCATATACTGAATATTGATAATATCGTAATGACAAACCAATTTTATAGTTTTTATCAGGTACCGACCTTAAAATTGTTTTTTAAACTGATTAGGTAAAAATGCATAATACTGAATATAGATAATATCATAATGCCAAACAAATTGTATAGTTTGTTTCAGGCACCGACCTTGATTCTTTTTAAAACTGGTTCGGTATAGTGGATATTGATAATATCCTAATAATAAACAAATTCCATGTATAGTTTTCATCAGCTGCAAATCAGTACTGCCCTTGAAATAATTGTTAAAACTGATTGAATGTGACCCTAAACGGCAGTTACGATACTTCGCCTGACTGTAAAACACTGCGGTCAACAATATTTTGTGTAGCGGTGCATTAGGTATGTGTTTTTTATTTTATAACTCAAACAACAGAAAAATATTACATCATTGCTACTGCATTGATACCAGTCTACAGAGCGATTCATAAATATGATCAGTAAACTAACTGAGTGTGTACCTACTAACATGGTCGTAGCCAGGGAGGGGCAGGGGTGGGCAGTTGCCCACCCCTAAACATTTATAAAGAGCAAAAGGCAGTTGATTTATAATCGTTATTGCAGCAGATTTACGGAAACTGATAATATTTCAACTTATAATTTTTGTAATTTCTAAAAAATTAAATAAAACTATAATAATAATAATAGTAGTTGATTGTGCAATTAAATTTATGCTCCCCTCTAACTGGAATCCTGGCTACGCCCTTGCCTACTAACCACAGTACAAGTACATTGCACTGGCCTGGTCAAAACCTTTGAGAACCAGTGGCTAACACCAAAAATTTTTTGGGTAAATTATATACCGATATTTTAACCGCAATGAACCATATGTGCTTGAAATACCCGAAGAACTGTTTTTTTGCTTCTGAATTTTAAACAAACCTTGTAGATGCTCTGAAACTCAGTAAACAATGGACCGCATTGTGATGTCAAATCAAATGGCCAACTTTTACTTTGATTGAAGACCATGTATTGCTTTGAATTATAAATAATTGTAAATAAGCAATAATAACATTGGATATAATAAATAGAAAGAATAAAACGTTTTATTCAATCATGATCTCTTTATAGGGTTCGATACTTTTATTGCTTATTTATAGTTATTATACTATTAGTCTTCTTTGGTACATGGTTTATAAATATTTCTATATTGTTCAAATATGTATATAAACTATTGTGTCTTTCATTATGATTCTCAGATATTCTATAACTTCCGGTATATCGTTCACTTGATTTCCTTGTGAATGTCTTATGATACAATAATTATTGAGATGCCCGAATTATTTCCAAAATCTTTCATTGTTAGAATATGTGGCATTATCTGCTATAATTCTCTTTGGTTTTCCATGTTCATTCACAATGTTATTTATATTTTTAATTGTACTGCTGGTTGTACAACGTGTACGTGGATAAAGTTTTAAATTTTTTTAAATATATAGACTATAATTGAAATATGCCTATATGAACCACTCTTAAACAAATTTAACAAGAAATTAATGGCTACCATCTCTAATGTATTATTAATATTAATGTTTCTAACAATATTCTGATCTACAATCTACGTCATTTGCGATACTTGTGCAAGCAACATATACGAAATTTATATATTTTTTTAAATTTAATAACATTATAATTATCCTTACAATATATTGCTGTGGATACGACACCATTGCAATCATTGATATTGGCAAATTTAAAAATTACCAGAAGATTGCACTTAAACTAGCACTTGGCATGACTTGAAAAAGACATTTAATCATCACAATTTATAAAGCACAAAGCGTAAAAATAGGTAAAACCTTTTTGGCAAACGAAATGAGGCAAATGTTGAGTATTTCTACCTTTCGATCTTGGAAATTAATAGGATTGGAAAGCGTTTTCTCTTAAGATTAGCAATTTAACTCAGGTGGACTCTAGTAAACAGTTGTGAATAGTCAATAATCAACTATGGCAGATTTGAAACGCTATACTAGCTCTTTAAAATACAACAATGATCAAATTTTACTGTTCCAATAGCTGGTCGAATAGTAGTGAAGTTATAGTGCGACATCAAAGTGTGAATAAACTAACACAATAACGCACAATTACGATTATGATATTAGAACTACAGTAATTATTTATAGTCTCGGCTGTCTTCAATTAACATTTACTCAATTACTCGGGGAAGAACTCCGCGATACAGTTGTTTTTAACTGTAGATCCATGAGGAAGAGAAAGATTTTATTTAAAATAGTAATATGTTTGTGTTTTGTGAACCACACTGCCTTCTAACTTTTTGTGTTTTACATTTTTTAAAATAATAAATTTCATAAAGTCTCATGCTATTAAAGGGTGTGAATAGGTGTTTAATGAAACCAACTGGTAAATATTTTTTTTAATCGTAACTTTTGTTTAATCAACCAATTATCAAAATTTATTCCACGATGTATGTATATAATATATACTGCTCAACAAATGAACTGGATCACCCATAAAAATTGTATTTGTTATATTACTTCATAAAAAAATATATAAAGGTTTTTGTTTTATAGTAGGTATACTAATATTAAGCATGTTTAATTGCACTCTCCTCAAATGTCAACTCCAGCTTTAACAAAATTATATTAACAAAATTAAAAATCTGCAAAAGGTTTTACCCAGAACTTCCCTCGTCAACATTGTGACACTAAATAATTTTAAAAATCAAATTAAGTTAGGAGTACAAATATCTTCACGTTTCTAATAAATTAAATACATTTTAAGAAATTTACAGAAGTTATAATTTACCAACCTTCGTTAATGCATTGAAAATGAATTTTGCTAATTTCATGCACAAAATTTCCAAAATCTGAAAAAATTACAAGGGATAGAAATTTAAAAAAAAATTAAATTGTTCACATCTGTATTATTATTGTTTATTATACGCCACGCAAAAATTCCTGCGAAGTTCTACAGCATAGCAGATCATTAAAAAATAATACGTACTACAGTTTTGAACCTTTTCAGTATCTTGTACACTTTAATATTAATTTGCAATTAGATAAAGATGTTGAATTCGATATTACATTCAATTATTTTATATAACTTTAGAGGATGTATTGATTATATGAGTCATTCTTATTATTACATTTATTAGCTGTTTTAAAGGAGTTCTGAGAATTACAAGCCTTTCGATGTGCGGCTCCACATATTATTATTATTTATAGTTTATTTTGTTTACTCATGAAAAGTGCTTTAATAGCAAATATAAGAATTCTAGCGTAGATGCTTTTAATAGGAGGAACAGGGCAGTGTGAAAAGGAATTAGATGTGATTAGACCTTTGAGTTGTATCTTTCGTTTAGTGTTAATTTTTCAATAAATATATTTTAAACGGATTTGTAGTATGGGGAGGTTTTACATTGTATAAACTAAGTAACATTGCATTTTCCGTATATATACATATGTACCGTATTTATATTTTTTTCTATTACAATCGCGCATTAAGTTTTAGTACAAACAGCTGACACTAACATCCCAACCCTGCCCGTGGCCACTACCATTCTGCAAACAAGTGTAGCGCGGCAATGACCTTAACCCACGTAATATTATTCATGTTAGAATAAAATACAATCCGACATGCTATTTACCATTTACTTGCAAATTTACAATTTCAGAAAGGGCCAAAATAAAAAAAAATGCATATTTCCATATTTAGAACATGAGAAAATAGGCTAATCCCCCCCCCCCTCAAAACCGCATCACCGACTCTCATAAAAAATAGAATCGACCAGTAGAAAATCTCCAAACAGCGAATTTCATACAACTATTGATTTTAAGGTTTTTTTTATAATTCCAACGTTTTCCCCATTTTGTATCCCCCAAATCACGTGGGACGCAAAATTCCCACATCCCTAATTCTCTAAAAAAATAAAATCGACCAGTAGAAAGTCTTCAAACAGCGAATTTCACAAAAATATTAATTTAAGGTTTTTCTGATAATTATAAGGTTTTCCCCATTTTGCAACACCCAAATCCGCCTGGGTCACAAAATTCCCACATTTTAAATTCTCTTAAAAAATAAAATCGACCAGTAGAAAATCTCCAAACAGCGAATTTCATACAACTATTGATTTTAAGGTTTTTTTTATAATTCTAACGTTTTCCCCATTTTGTATCCCCCAAATCACGTGGGCCGCAAAATTCCCACATCCCTAATTCTCTAAAAAAATAAAATCGACCAGTAGAAAGTCTTCAAACAGCGAATTTCACAAAAATATTAATTTAAGGTTTTTCTGATAATTATAAGGTTTTCCCCATTTTGCAACACCCAAATCCGCCTGGGTCACAAAATTCCCACATTTTAAATTCTCTTAAAAAATAAAATTGACCAGGAGAAAATCTTCAAACAGCGAATTTCCCACAAATATTGATTTTAATGTTTTTGGGATAATTATACGTTTTTCCCATTTTCCAACCGCCAAATTCAACTGGACCGCAAAATGCCCACATCCAGAACTCTCTCTGATAATTATAACGTTTTCCCCAATAAAAACACTAGTAGAAAGTCTTCAAACATCATTTCAGGCAAATATTAATTTTAAAGCTTTTCTGATAATTATAACGGTTTCCCCGTTTTGCAACCCCTAAATCAACCTGAACCGCAAAATTCCTAAAAACCCACAGATTCATCCACATACTACCAAAAACAAAATTCGACATTTTTTCTTTCCCCCTGTTTATGCGAACATCCAATTTGCTGCAAATGCACCTCAGCTTCATATCCCTGTAACTTAGTACATCGCAGACGCCAAAATCCAGCCCGTACGATGAGCGTTGATTCATCCTGTTTCCAACTACCCCCTAATCACATTTGGATCTTTCAAAAAGTATGCGATGTAACAGCACCGAACGCTCTCGTGTCCAAAAAATTTTTTTAACTCCCGTATTTTCGCCCCCTAGAGTCGTACATTTTTACAATCTCTCCACAAAGTTTTCCCTTGACGAGATTTTCATTTGACACCAACAACATTCACCTGCAATACCTACAACTTACAAAAATTCGCGAAAACTTCGCATTTTTCAAGCGTCACACAAATCGCTAGAAGGGCTCCGTACTAGTGTCACATCTCCAATTCATTAAACATTTTCAATGTTAAAACACATAATGGCAAACATACCTGCGAAGTTCTACTTCATAGCAGATCATTACGTACTACAATTTTCAACTTTCTTAGCATCTTGTGCAATTTGTTTTGAAGGATTTCTAAGAAATAAATGCGATCCCTTCAGCCGCTCCACATGTTATTGTTATAGTTTATTTTTTTGACTCCTGAAACGTGGTTTAATAGCAAATGTAACTGGAGTAAAGATTGACTGCTTTTATTAGACGAGGGGGGCAGTATAAAATCGGCATTACATGCGAATTGAAGTTGTTGTGTGTCTTTAGTTTTGGGTTAATTGTAAAATAAATACATTTTAAAAGGATTTGTTGATTGGAGAGCTTTTACAGTGTCTAAACTAAATAACTTTGCATTTTCCGTACATATACAGATGCATCTGTATTTATATTTTTAAAGTCTCTACTCTTTTTTTTTTCTATTACAGTCTCTTACAATCTCTTATTAAGTTTTAGTACAAACAGCTAACACTACATTCCAACCCTGCCAGTGGCGAGCTACATCTGTACCAACAAGTTTAGCGCGGCAATGACATCCCCACGAAATATTATTCATGTTAGAGAAAAATACAATTCGACATTCCGTTGTCATCACACCATTTAATATATACATGCAAATTTACAATTTCACAAAAGATCAGAATCAAACAAAAGAGCACTTTTTCCTTATTTAACAATTGAGACAATAAGGCAAAACATTTCCTCCCCCCGCCCACCCCTCACAGCCCCGAATTCTCCTTTCTCTTAAAAAATACAACGGTCCAGTCGAATGCCTCCAAACAGCAAATTTTACACAAATATTGATTTTAAGGTTTTTCTGATAATTATAAAGTTTTTCCCATTTTGCAACCCTCAAATCCACCTGGGTTACTAAAGCCCCACATCCCTCATTCCCCTAAAACATACAATCGACCAGTAGAAGGCCTCCAAACAACGAATGTCAAACAAATATTAATTTTAAGATTTTTCTGATAATTACAGCGTTTTCCCCATTTTGCAACCCCCAAATCCACCTGGGTTACAAAAGCCCCACATCCCTCATTCTCCTAAAAAATACAATCGACCAGTAGAACGTCTCCAAACAGCGAAAGTGACATAAATATTAATTTTAAAGTTTTTCTGATAATTATAACGTTCTCCCCATTTGCAACCCCTATAACCACCTGGGTTGCAAAAGCCCCACATCCCGCATTCTCCTAAAAAATACAATCGAGCAGTAGAACGTCTCCAAACAGCGAAAGTCACACAAATATTAATTTGAAGGTTTTTCTGATAATTATAACGGTTTTCCCCATTCTGCAACCCCCAAATCCACCTAATCCGCAAAAGTCTTAAAACCCCACAGATTCATCCACATACTGCCAAAAACAAAATTCGATATTTATTTCTTTCTCCCTATTTATGCGAACATCCAATTTACTACAAACGCACGTCAGCTTCATACCCCTATAACTTCGCCCCTGTGCATCGCAGACCCCAAAAACCAGCCAGTACGATGAGCGTTGGTTTATCCTCTTTCCAACTAGCCCCAAATCACATTTAGATCTTTCAAAAAATATGCGATGTAACAGCACCGAACGCTTTCGTGTCAAAAAAATCGTTTTAACCCCCGTATTTTCGCCCCCTCGAATGTTACAGTTTCACAACCTCTCCAGAAAGTTCGCCCTTGACGAAAGCTTCAAAATGACACCAACAACATCCACCTGCAATATGTACATCTTGCACAAATTCTTAAAAACTGTGCATTTTCCAAGCGCTAAAAGAGCAACGTACTAGCGTCACATCTCCAATTCGTTAAACATTTTCAAATTAAAAAAAAACGTATCCTGCTGGGGGTTTGAACCCGCCGCATCTGCAGCTCTGCAGAATGCTCGATCCTAACCGAATCTCCGCAGAGGATATAAGTACGGCGAAATTCCATCTGCGCTACCGCATCTCTCGGGGAAAATTCAGCGCGCGCGCGTCCCTTGAAGAGCACGGTGTAATGGTTGCAACATTTTTACTCTTTTGTGACATAATCCTTTATCGGTGGAGTCTTATTTTCGGCAAATGTAAAGCCTGACCTATGTGAAAGTTATTGCTTCCTTTTATTTAAAAATTAACACAACAATAAACAAAATTTTATGTTTTTAAGGTGCTCACCCTGTATATATTTATATGAAATTGTACCTGTTTCATGCGAGGTAGATATATAATATGTATGCAAAATATCGTCTTCTTCCGACAAATAGTCTTTCAGACGAGGGAAGTAAATAAAAATAGTAAAATTATTTTAAAGAAACTATATTTTACTAAAATGAGAGGAAGAGCAGAAAAAGGAAATTAATAGTTCTTTTGAGTCGCCTCGAAACATTTAAAAAACGTTGGCAAGGATTTGGCATACTGTGTATGCAATGTGCTATCAACATTTGGGCAATATTCAAAGTTTCCAAATAATATTTTATTAATGGTCTGCATTTTATTTGAACCAAATTATGAAAAGAAATGCTTTTTATAGTGACACAATCCAGAAAGATTGCCAATAATGGCATGACTGTCTTTTTGAAAAATACTTTTAAAGATTGCACCAATATATGCAATGGTCCAGTTCATTTGTTGAGCAGTATATACATATAATTCCGTCCAACAGGCCGTTTAGGCCCAAGGGTCGGTTTACAATCTCTTTCCATTTTTTGTTGTTGATCGCCATTTGTTTCCAGTTCCTACTGTTTAGCTCCAGTAAATCTTTCTTTACGCTATCAAGTCATCTGCTCTTTGATCTGACCCTTTGGGAATTGTATAAATATGACCCATCCAACGTTCATTCATCATTTTTCCAATATATATTATCAGAATAATCATTCTCTCTGATTATGTACCATGCTATTCTGGCATCTATATATCGAAATTTAGTATGAAGATATTCTACTATTAACGTATTAACTTTTTCGTTGTTCGCGACATAATTCTGTTTTATTCGTTCTTTTAATTATTAAACTTCATTCGTAGTGTAATATTTTACATTACTACCTCTATTTTACTTGTAAATTCTTCTATATTTTATTGCGTATGTAGATATTGTAATGAAAAATTTCCCTGCTCTTGATATAAAACAATTCAACTGATTAAAATTTCATTCGATTTCTCATTTCAAAATGACTAATTAGCGCATTTATAATAATTGGTAACGTTAAATTGACTTCTATCTAATTTGTTAAATTGCTAATATTATTGTCTGACATCCAAACTTAAACTTTATTTTTATCATATTGTGGGTTAAGTAAGCAGCTCTCTAAATACCAGTTTTTGTTTGTTTTCACCCCAATAATAATCTCGAAAATTGTTTTTATCTACACAGTGTGTAAAAGTGTTTAAAATATTTCATTAGGCACATCATCAGTAGCAACGTGTTTTAACCAGGCAAAATTAGACCGTTTTCTAGTAATCCTAATTTACATTTAATTTTTTTTTATATTTACGGTGTTTTCTAGATTCTATCGTCGATAAAATAATGTACGATACACATGCGTAAAGCATCTTTAGTCACTCGGGGGCCTTAAAACGCTCGCTCACTCGCTTTTTAACTCTGCCCCATTCGCGACTAAAGACTAGCTTTACGCACTTGCATCGTAAATTACTATTAAAATGTTGGAAACCATTCCATTGTTGTTTATTTAGATTGAATTAATTTAATACACTACTACCTAAACTATTCCATATTATTCTGAATTCCGTTTGTTAATCATACAATTGCCTATATTCTTGTCTTGTGTCTTCGATTAGTAATTCTAGTCTCTCCATGAATTCTTCTTCTTTTTCTACTTTCTATTAAACTATGAGCGTGTTCTGTTCACATTATGGCATTTAATTGTTTCCTTCATGTTATTCCCTCACGCAATCTTTTTTGGGACGCCCTATGCTTCTTTTTCCTAGGTCGGCTATCTCTAGCAATTGTCACTAGTCTTGTTTAATCCACCCTCGATATGTGCTCGCTCCACTCTCTTTTTCTTCCACTGATCCAATCTGTTATGTGTGGTACTTGACATGATTCGCGAATGTTAATATTTCTTACTCCGTCCAGTCTGGTATTGCCATTAATTTTTCGCAGTCTTTCATTTCAGCCACTTGCATCTTTTATTTCGTTTTTGTTGTTTCTGCTGCCGTTTCTGTGGCATATGTCATTATGGGTTTTTTATATATCCTTATTTAGAACACCGTAACTAAATAGTTTAACGCCTAGATATGTAAATTTCATCACTTGTTCAATTGTCTTGATTTCATTGACCAATTTGCATCGTCTTGGTTGTTTGGCTACTGTCATGGCTTTCGTTTTTCGGTTGTGATTTGAATATTGAATTTCTTGCAGGCTTAATTAAATTCAAAGAGCAATCGTTGTAGGCTGTTTTCGTTTTCGCCATCTGCATAACTTACGGCATTTATTTTGTTTCTTCCCATTCTGTATCGGATGTCGTCCATTATTAAATTAAACTCGCAACCAGTGAGACAAATGTCTCATTTAATAAAGCAAAAAAGACCGTTTTTCAAATAGAACAGCGTCCCGGACGGACGGAAATCACGTGATTTCTCGAAAACCGGAAGTGTCACGTGACTGAAATTCGGTTCCTGGCCTGACATGACCATTCCAAACATATAACTTTCATAACTTTTTTCTCTATCTCTTACGGTTTGGCTGCTGACACAGCGTCCTGGACGGACCAGCGCCAGCGTCCCGGACAGACAAGTCTATTAGATAAAGGATAATGTCGGGCTCAAGGAGTCCCCTTGTCTTATTTATTTTCTTTTCGACTACTATATGTTTGGAAAACCCCTCTAGGCATCTGATCTTAACTTGGCCGTTTGTGTAAATGTCTTTTATAGTTTTAATTATTTGACCTGGTACATTCCTCTGAATAAGTAATGTTATCACATCTTTTAGTTGTATTCGGTCAAATGCTTTTGACAGATCCACAAAGCACAGGTAGGCTGGTCTATTGTATTCTAACGATTTTTCAATTAATTGTCGTATTATGAAGATCGCGTCTGTGCAAGATTTTCCACTTCGGAATCCCTGTTGTTCGGCTCCCAGTGTGCGTATTTTATTTAGTCTCTTGGTGATTATCCTTGTTGTAAGTTTTAATGTTGTACTGAGTAGGTTTATTCCTCTGTAATTTTCTGGAGATTTTTTATCGCCTTTTTTCAGAATGGGAACCAATATGTTCATCCTCCATTGGTCTGGTATTGTTTGTGTAGTTATTATTTTTTGTAATAGATTTGTAACTTCTTCTACTAGGTGTTCTGCTCCATATTTGATTAATTCATTGGTTATTCCTTCTGCGCATGATTTTCTATTCATCAATTTTTCTACAGTATCCTGCACTTGTTCTTTCGTTATTTCGACATTCTCATAATTTGCCTCCTTTTCTTTCCATGCTATCGGCCTACTTTCCTCCACGTTTGTAAATAGTTTCGTGAAGTATTCTTCCCACTCCTTCACTCCTATCTTTTGAGTTTTAACATACTCTTTGGTTTCAGTCCTTTTCGTTCGAATTACCCGCCAAATATGTTTCTGTGTTCTATAGAAATCATGTTCGATTTGCTTCGAGAACTTCTCCCAATGATTTTGCTTTATTTCCCTTATTCTTGAGTTCACTTGATTTCTTATCTCTTTGTAGCTTTCGTATTTTTGAGCAGTTTTCTCTTGCTTCCACAGTGTTTTGTTAATATTCTTATCCTTCTCCGTCCTAGAGCTTCATTCGCGGTATTCACTACGTTGTTTTTTACTTTCCGCCAGCTGTCATCTACTGTATCTTCATTTATGAGTTTCTTTTGGTTTATATGTGTTTCTAACCGTTTTTAGTACAGATTCTTCGTTGTTTCATCGTTTATCGATGCAATGTTGATCTTGTACCCATATTTAGGGATCATTTCTTTGACCTCTTAACGTTCAGTCTTAGCTTACCCAGCACTACGTTGTGGTCGGTTGCTATGTCTGCCGAAGTTAAACTTCTTATGTCCAATATTTGTGTTGGATGAATCTTCCTGTTGGTAACTATGTAGACAATTGTTAATTGACGTTCCATCGTGTCGTATTCAATATTTCTTATTGCATCTTTATATTTATTGTGTATTAATATGCCGACTCCTTCTTTGGCTCTAGATTCTTACTTAACTTTTCTGCATATCATGATGTATTCGTTGTAAGATGTTGTTCCTTTTCCTTTTCATTTCGTTTCTGACAAACAGCATACGTCTATTCTACTTCGTTGCGACTTTAGGATGATCTCTTGATTTCTGCCATTCCAAGATCGTATGTTCCAAGTTGCAATTCTTAGTATATTCTTTTTCCATTTACTCGACTTTCTATTTTTTGCTGTGTTCGTCATCATATTGTCCGTCCCATTTCAAGGCAAATCTCTGGTTCTTTGAGCTTATATTTGTTTTGCCCCTGGCAGGTTGCTGGCCTCACCAGGGAAACATCCTCCTTCATCCGGGCTTGGGACCGCCAACACTGTCATTTGGCTAAGCAATTTAACCGTTGACAGTGCAGGCGGAGTGTACTCTTTTGGGTTAATTCCATCATTCCCATC
The DNA here is from genome assembly GCA_940337035.1 of Agriotes lineatus. NCBI lineage: Eukaryota > Metazoa > Arthropoda > Insecta > Coleoptera > Elateridae > Agriotes > Agriotes lineatus. The sequence continues at coordinate 108,590,198 of OW679201.1, read as the reverse complement.
AAAACTCTATTCTATTTTAACTAAAACGGTATACAACTTGAAGTACCTCTATAGTATTATAACAATCTCTGCTATTTTTTAATTGTTTTCTTTTCTTCTAAATTTAAAATGTGTGCTTTGTCCTCAATATTTTGATCTACCACAATAATGATTGTCTGTATCGTCTTTCACTCTTTTCATTTGTATTTTTTTAAATCTTTTCACCTCCTGTTGAGCATTAGTAATATGACCAGTTAATTTTTATTCTGTATATCCCCATTTTTTCTAAGCAATCTCATTTTTAAATTGTGATTTACGATCTGACTTCCTCATATATTTTCCTACAATTTTATTTTGCGGTTCGACTTCGAATTTATGATCAACGTCAGTTAATATTTCTACTTTGCAATTATCTAGTTCCTTACTAAGTTTATCGTACTTTAATTTGCAATCTCTTTTTTTTTTCTTCAAATCTAGTTTTGACTCCATGTTTTAACTCCTAACTTCCTTAGCTTCTTTTACGTCCTGTTGTAATTAATCCTCTTTTGCATTTGTGCAGGTTTGATGTAGACTTTCCGTCTCTAAGCTTTCCCTCCTTTAATGTCGACTTTTAATAATCAAAAGTTGCAGAATATTATCCCCGCTTATATTATAGTTATTTGAAAATAAACAGTTTCTACCGGTATGGATAATCGCCAATCCTCATATGATTCACTAATAATCACAAAAAATTTCCCCTTTGATTCTACTTAATTAGTATTTGCCCCATATTGAATCGATATCAATAAATATTATGATATATGAAAAAGTTTAAAAAAATATTAACTAATTGAAATGTTTCATTCTATAATTCATAACTTCTTATTATGTGCAATGTATTTATTACTTATTTTTAATTATTGGCTTTCCATTCTGATTTCTCTCCATAGCTATACAGGGGGTATTAAAAATGGTGCATAATCTTCAGGTAGCGAGATTCTTCGATTAATTGTGAGTCGAAAATCTTAATACTAAAATGTTAGATTGGTCTTCATAAGCCCTCACGAGTGGTAAATGTAAATCTTGAAAAAAGGGAAAATGACAATGAGGAAAATATAGGTCAATTTGAGTGCGGTATGCGTAACGAGAGAGGTCAGATACTATTAAACTTTATGAAGAAAAACAACATGTATGCAATGAATTAATTTTTCTCGAAAAAAACAAACAAGAAGTAGACATGCATGCCAACACTAGAAATGAGATAGACTATGTAATAACAGACCGTAAAACTGAAGTGCACAAGAGGTCTTAAATAGTTTTCGGGCAGGAAGCAACCATCATCTAGTTAGGGCTAAAGTGAGCATCAACCAAAAAGTCGAAAGGAAGAACTAAACTAGAGATAACGTAACAAAGAGAAAGAGGAGATCTGTATATAGAAAACCTAAAGAGTGAAACTCAAGAACTGAAAGAGTTACCAGAAGATGTAAATGAGGTAACTAACGCAATAGGAAAATCTATGAAGCAGTTTATAGAGAAAAATCACTAAAAATGTAAGAGCAAATTTTAAAGAGAGCGAACTAACCAACGAAGCCCTAAAACTAATGGAAGATAGAAGAAAGCTGAAAAAATAGAAGAAACATACGGCAAATGAATATAAAGAATTACAAAGACAAATAAGAAAAACAGCAAGAGATTATATAAGGAAATATAACATGCATTTAATAAAAAAAAGCTATGGACAGTTTTACGTAAAATGGGGGTACCACTGCATTTGGTAGAGCTCATCTGTAATTTGTATTGTGGGAGTAAGGCACATATAAAAATTAATGGTATTATATCGGACTCTTGTCCAATCCAAAAAGGAGTTCGCCAGGGATGTGTACTGTCGCCAATTCTGTTCAATATTTACACTGAATATGTAATGCGACTTGTGTTGGAGAACTGGGATGGTGGGATTATGGTTGGTGGTCAAAAAATATCTAACCTAAGGTTTGCTGATGACACTACCTTGATAGCAAACAACTCAGAAGAACTTCAAACTGTATTGCAATGTCTTGAACAAATTAGCGATGAATATGGTTTAGAAATAAACTATCACAAAACCAAAGTAATTATTGTTGACAGGGAACATGACAATCATTCTGATATAAAACTTCTAGGGAAGTGTGAGGTTGTGCCTGAAATAATATACCTGGGAGCCCTTATTAACAACAGAGGCAATTGTGAGTATGAAATCCGACGTAGAATTCAGCTGGGTAGAATAGCTATGACGAAGCTGACAAAAATTTGGTCCGACCGTAACATCTTTAAGGAGACAAAAATTAAGCTCGTCAAAACACTTGTGTTCTCCATATTCCTGTATGCCGCCGAGACATGGACCATAAAGGAAAGTGACAAAAGAAGAATTGACGCCTTTGAAATGTTTTGCTGGCGTAGAATGTTACGCATCCCATGGACTGCGCATAGAACAAATGCGTCGGTTTTAGAAGAAATAACGCCAAAAAAGCGCCTCTCAAGCATCGTGTGCACTAAGATCCTTCAATTCTTGGGCCATATTGCTAGAAAAACTGACAACCTGGAAAAAACTATCATTCAAGGAAAACCCAATGGCAAAAGACGGAGAAGCAGATCCCCTAAACGATGGCTTGATATCACGCAGGCAGTATTAAACGAATCACCTTCAGTTGCCATGCAGACAGCTCAAGATCGACTGCAGTGGAAAACTCTTATTGACGGAAGGGTTGCAAATTGAATGCATAATGGACCACAACACATCAATGATGACGTAATGATGAGAGAGAGAGAATAAAAAAAAGCTATAGAAGAAAATACTCACAGGAAAGTTTTAAAATCTAACACTTCAATAGAAAAGAAGCATATTTTTAAGTCTAAAATGCAGATGGAATACTATACTATGCACAAATAAAAACGATATTCTAAAAATCAACGAAGCTATAGGGTCTTATACGAGTACAAATCATAACATAGAAAACCAGAACGCAGAGAGTGGGCAGAACCGCGAGTAATGAACCTTGGCTCAGAATATATTTCGAAAATATTAGTAACAGAATTTAAATGGCGATTACGCAAACAAAGCTGCTATACCCCAAGACTGGTACAAGGAAGGCGAAATCACAATTCTAAATAATTAAAGGCCTATTAATTTGCTCATTGTCATTTATACAAACTATTCGTGAAAATTATAACGAACAGATTACCACGAAACATTGACGCCTACCAACCTAGAAAGCAAGCAGGATTTAAATCAGGATTCAGTACAAATGACCACCTACAAAGTTTCAAGACACTAATAGAAAAGTGCCATGAGTACAAAATACCAAATACTATTGGTCCTAACCCTTGTTGACTATCCAAAGACTTTTGGCAACGTGGAAACCTAGGCAATATTAGATGCATTCGGTACTCCAGACATTATACAAAAATGCAACACTGTCTGTGAAGTTACACGAAAACACCAATAAAGTAAATATAAAAAGGAATGTAGCAGGGAAGTGTAATAACTCCTAAGTTATTTACGCTAGCATTTATAGCGACGAAGAGTGAATAATCTAAGATTTACCGATGGTATTGTCTTAGTATCAACTGGAGCGAAAGAAATTATATCGATGGTATAAGAATAGCAAGCAAAATCAGATAAAATAGCTAAAACTTAATGTGTGGACGACTAACATCATGACTAATATCGATATACCACCCAAATTACAAAATGCATTACCTGTGGAAACAGTAGAGTGTTGAGCCAAAACATTAAATTAAACCGTGATAAGCAGACCACCGACAGAGACAGAAGAATTGGACTCACCTGAACAGCCTTTGGTAAACTTTCAAAAAGCCTACGGAATACTTTTCCAATAGCTTTAAAATCTAGGGTATTCAATCAATGTATTCTGCCGGTCATGGCATATGGTAAAGAAACGGTAACACTAACTAAAGCAACTGCCCATAAACTCCAAGTAACACAAAGATCAATAGAAAGGGCGATGTTAAATATCAGATTAAAAGATAGAATACGAAATGAAACAATTAGAAATAAAACGAAAATTGAAGATGTAATAAAAAAACAACGAGGCTTAAATGGAAATGGGCAAAATACAGCGCAAGAATGTCAGACGAAAGATTAACCCGAAAAGTGCGGGGAATGATTGGATGAAGCACAGAGCAGAGAAGAATGGAAGCAATTAGGGGAGCTCTATATCCTGCAATGGATGACAATAGGCTAAAATGATGATGATGAAATGATGATCTTATTTTGTAACGTGCTTCTCCAGCAAATGCGACGTCATATCGGGTAGTTAAGGGGAAATGTGTATTAAAAAAATAGCATCGTCGGTTTATTGCAAATAGAAAATTATCGCAATTTTTAGTGCTGCAAGAATCACAACTGTTTAATATTGCAAATAGGTATATACAGGGCCCAGCAACGAAGCGGGGGTGGAGAATATTTCTAAAACTATGAGAGTTACATGAATATTGTGTATATAAAAGTTGTAGGTTGATTATACAGGGTGTCTCAAAAAAGTGTGGCGAATCAAACTTTAGATGGAGATATTAACGATTCTATGCAAAAAAAATGCTGAACTTTAAGCGGCTGCTGTAAGCAACAGAAAACAATTGAATGAAGGAAAACGTTACCAAACAGTTATGATTTTTGTGAACCATCTTTCATGTGTAAAACGGTGGATCTGGGTATTAATGCTATACAGTGTGCTCAATATTTGAAAATGTAATTATTTCGATTTTTTTCAAATGGAACGACCTGTATATTTTTGTATTTTTGAAAATGCTTTTTAATGAGATTTATTTTGATATTTACTTGATGCTTCTAAGTTTAACTGCTTTTCAAATATGCGTGTTTGAACGTAAAAACAATTTAAACCCCTTAAAATGCTTTATTTCAAGAAATAAAAAACAAACGCCGTTAAGATAATGATGCAGCATCCTTGCCCAAAAAGGACAAAAATAACTGGGTGCTGTAACCAATTGGGAGCGCGGTATAAATCATACCGTATGTTGCGCAATAAGCGCCTCTGGTGCACTCATCCAGCCCATGTTCATCTACCCAAGACAACGCATGGCACCATTATTCAAATGTTGAGGTCCTCCTGGTTCTATGTATAGATGTAGCAATTAGTAAGTCAGGCTGGATGCCCGAAGAATAGTTTATGGAATGGCTTAAATATTTCAAGACATCGCAGTTAATGCGTCCTTGGAGAGCTAGTCCTCCTTATGCTGGTTAATCACAGCAGCCATATTTCCCACAACAGCTACCAGATTTGCAAGGCAAATTCAATCCATATGCTTTATTTGCCTTGTCATACGTCTCATAGAATGTAACCACTGAACATAACGGTTTTTGGGGCGTTAAAGACATCGTTAAGCAGAGAAATTAATATTTTCATAAAATGTAGACAGTATCAGCAAATTACTCATTACTACAAGACGAAAACAACATTCTGAGATTTTAACTGAAACGCCATTTAAGAAAATATTTGAAGACGCAGAGAGTTAATAAACCTACCAAAGCAGTAATGGCTAAAAAGAAGGCAGCCGTAAAACTAAAAATATGTAATGAAGACTCCTCAGCTTCTGGTGAAAGCATAGATGATAGAAATCTACGTGATGATCATGAACGCGACGACTACGATCCATATGAGCAATGCTTAATTTGTAATGTGTTCGGGAAAGATGGAGAAATGTTGTATAAGGGTATTATGTGTGGAAAATGGGTCTATCAGGACTGTAGTGGTTGCTCAAGTGCAAAAAAGTATATTAGTGACTCCTGTCGGGGACAATATGACTTACAGTATATAAATTACAGATCGAGCGGCATTACCCCAAAACTTCTGAAAAATGCCGCTGGTTGCATAATGTCGATTAAAATATTTTTTCTGTATTCATAAATTTTCTGTAAGTCTGTATACCGTAAGGACATAGAATAAAGTTTATTATACGTATTTTAAAAGTTGGTTTTCCTTTTATTTCATATCAGAATTCGGATATTTTAGTAAAGTGATCAGTGTGATCACCACTCCCCTACCTTCCCCTCATAAATGCATTGTTTATGAAACAGTTTTGAATCCATGAAGTAATACTTTATTGTACTAGTATCACAATGTTAAAGTAAATTGAACTGAATGGTCACTGTCAAGGAAATGTTATAATAAATGTGCACATAACATGCCATATTTGAAAAAATTTGAACATAAACAAGAAACAGTGCTTGTAACTGAAGAATCAGCGATAAATTATTATGGTAATAAATATTTCTAACAGATTTTGTTGTTATCATAAGTGTTAATCGTAAAAAATCTGTCAATATCCATCAAGGCACTCTAGCGTTATCTTTTTCTGTCACAGAACAGACGTCAAATTTATAATTCGATTTTAACAGTCGACTATAAAAATTTTACACGAACTTTCTCCTAACGCTCGTCCATTTAAATATGTACTTGTATCATAAACTATTATGAGTAAACCCAACCGTGACATATTTTATTTAAATTGTTCAGGAAATGACAATAATACGGTACAGCTCATCAGATAAACGTATGTTATCACTGTTAATCAGCAGTGCAACAATGGTACACAGAATCCGAATAACACAATAACAACATTCTTCGCCAAATATGTGAGTAAATTGCACTTGATATCTTTGCCGCAAATGTTGTTTATCTATATTTCAACAGATTACTATGTTTTTTTTAATTAACATGTGCATAAACAGCTATGGTTATTAGCACTTATTTTCGTTAAGTGATTATACAGTGTCTGGCAACAATGTGGGGGTGGAAGATATTTCTAAAACTATGAGAGTTACATAAATAGTGTGTGTATAAAAGTTATAGATACGAAAGTGGTGCACATTACTAAAATAGCTTCGATTATACAGGGTGGCTCAAAAAAGTGTAGCGAATCAAACTTACTTTTTGTAAAATGCAATGTCGTATATTTGGGTAGCTTAAAAGTATTTTATTTAAATGCTCATCATTCTGATATAAAGTTGTATGAGTCTGACTTCAACTGCTTTGGAGTGATTAACGATTTTATAGAAAAAAATCTGGTGTGATACACGAACACAACTTCCTTTCACAGTGATCTTATAATCAACCAAACATTCGATTTTTAATTTTTAAACATTTGTCAAACATTTTCAAAAATTTACAAATTCTACAGAAACCGTACAAAATAGAGCATTAGTTAAACAGACAAATTTTCTCTAAAATTTTCAGCTGAATTAAAAAATGTAATAATATACCGGGTGTTCTATTCAAAATAGGCGTTAATAAAAAAATAGAAAAAAATAAAAGAAACCCATTTTAGAGGTATTCAACTGGAAAATATCTATCTCACATCAATACACATTAAAAATGTAATAAAAACGTCAAGTTTGAAAAAAAATCGCTAGAGCCTTCAAAAAATCGAAAAAACCTGAAAAATCATAATAGTAAACACCTACTTCCGGTTATGCGATTTTCTTCAAAAACTTGCTGTCGCATCTACATAGTACAGAAAACTTAGATATGAAGTTTCACCGTCGTACCTCTTTTCGTTTTTGAGATATTCTGTTCACAGACAGACAGACAGACCAATGAACAAAAACATGTTTTTTTTGGGTTCAGGGGACTCTAAAACGTGAAGATCTGTTGAAAATTCAATTTAGAATTTTTTGAATAAATCCAATACTTGATTGTAAAAGGCAGTAAAAATGCTGCACTTCTAGCGGCTGCTGTAAGCAACAGAAAACAATTGAATGAAGGAAAACGTTACCAAAAAATTATGATTTTCATGAACTACCTTTCAAGTTTAAAATGGTGGAGTTGGGTGTTAATGTTATACAGGGTGATCAACATTTGCAAATTTAATAATTTTGAATTCTTTTCAAATGGAACGCCCTCTATAATTTTGTATTTTTGAAAAGCCCTTTCAATGAGCTTTTTTTTATATGTTAGTTTATATCTCTAAGCTCAAATGTTTTTCAAATTTGCGTGTTTGAACATAAAAACAATTTAACCCCCTTAAGATGCTTTATTTCAAGGGATAAAAAACACGCGCCGTTAAAATAATGATTTAAACACTTGAGCTCTCCAAAAATAAAAACACAAAACCAGGTTTAGAAAATATAAATTCAGTCAGTGTTGATAGAAGGAATAATAAACACGAAAAAAATGATAATTTCAGGAATAAATTAATTAAATAAATAAGGTTCTGCTTTTCTGCTGTGAGTTTTTATTTTTTTTTATTTAGCGTATGGAATGTATAAAATACGATCACAGTAAAAAGATTACAAAAAAACAAAGCAAAATACAATACAATATACATCTATATGTCAATGTCTAAATTACTTAGCCATTCAATTGCGTCGGGTGTACATAGCGCAAAATCTTCAAGCTGACCAGGGTAGGCACGATTGGGGTATGTTGATACTATATGGCGGATAGTTTGTCGTTCGGCTCCACAATCACATTGTGGGGATTCCGCTCTTCTCCACATATATAAGGAGTCAGCACACTTGCCATGCCCAGTTCGCACTCTGTTTAGTTTAGTCCAGAGCCGGCGTGGTAGCTTTGATCCGTGGGATCCTTGAGTTGGATCAGGTATTCGGATGTAATCATCAGCTGAACCTTCCGTCCATGCATTGGTCCATTCATTCACCACTCTAAACTCCTCAGCTTTATTTATTTGTCGTATGGCGATCTACATAGCGCTTAATAACTAATTATAAAATATATAAATATAAGTATATAGGTGTATACAACAGACAGTCAATCTATTACTAATATTGTAAGTGATTAAGATTTTTATTAAAATATTAAAGCTTTTGTTACTATTGTAGTTCCTTGTCCTATAAATCTATGTCCACGTCGGTCAACCATTTGATAGCTTCAGGGGTTGCCTTTATAATTTCGTCCCAGTTCCCTTGGTATTTACGGAGGGGGCAGTCTTGTACTATGTGGGCTACCGTTTGTTCTGGCACTCCACAGTCGCAATAGGGTGAGTCGGATATTTGCCATTTGTGGAGCATCGAGTTGCATCTACCATGGCCGGTTCTAATGCGGTTTAGTCGGCACCATATTTTTCTGGGTAACTGCATTCCTGGTAGAGTGGCAGTTGGATCTCGAAGACCATCTTGGTTAAAGTTATTGTTTAACGTCCATTTTGATTTCCATGCTCCTTTTAGGTCGTATTCTTCGCGTTGTAGATATACTTCGTCAGTCCATATTGGATTTCGGGACTTTAGACGGGAACGAGGAGGATTATCCAGTGTTTTATGGATTGGGAGCGTTCTAGGAAGGTCAGTATCGTTTATTTTGTTTATTTCGTTGACAGTAGCTTGCTGTCTCCTAAGATCAGGAGGGGCAATGTTGGTTAAAGCGTGGAGCCAGGGAATAGGAGTGGATTTTAGGGTTCCTGACACGATTCTAAGGATGTCGTTAAGGTGTACGTCAATCTTGTTTACATGGGCACTTCTGTGCCATACTGGTGCGCAGTATTCTGCAGTGGAGAACACTAGTGCTTGTGCTGCTATTCGTAATGTGTCTGCTCGTGCCCCCCAGGTAGTCCCCGCCAGTTTTCTGATCATGTTGTTTCTGGTCTTTAGCTTTTGGGCAGTCATTTCCAGGTGTTTTTTGTATGTTAAGGAACGATCTAGTGTGATTCCTAAATATTTAGGGTTGGGGTTATGTTTCAGCCTTTTACCGCAGAATGTTACGTTAATCTCAGTTTTAGCTTGTCGATTATTGAGGTGGAAGACACTTACTTCAGTCTTAGATGAGTTTGGGCATAGACGCCATTTTCTATAATATTGGTTAAGCGTTTCTAGGTCTGTTATTAGGGTATCTTCGCCTTCCTCCTTGCGTCTGGTTTGTGTAGCTATGGCTATATCGTCAGCATAGCAGAATTTTTGAGAGTTGGTGTTTGGCATATCGCTCGTATATAAGTTAAATAAAAGAGGGGCCAACACTGATCCCTGTGGTAAACCGTTTTTAATGGTATATGATTTGCTTGTTGTTTGGCTCAATGTGACTTTAAAATATCGGTTTCTTAGCATATTCTCCAGAAGTTTAGTTAGTTTGGCGCAGGAGATTGTCTGTTTTAGTTTTAGAATAAGCCCGTCTAGCCATACTGTGTCGTACGCGGCAGTTAGGTCGATGAATGCCACGGATGTTCTTAGTCCCTTCTGGAAGCCTGATTCAATGTACGATGTTAAGGCCAATACTTGTTCACAGCAGCTTCGCTTCGACCTAAAACCCGCCTGTTCCGGGGGATTACGTTGTCTATGGTTGTATATATTCTGTTGTAGATTAACTTCTCTAGAAGTTTGTAGCTAACGCTAAGCAGTGCGATAGGGCGGTAGTTTGCTACGTCATTGCCGGGTTTTCCTGGTTTAAGAATAGCGAGGGTTTGGGCCATTTTGAACTGTTGGGGTACGAGTCCTGTGTTTAAAATGTCCGTAAGGAAATATCGGAGCCATTTTTTTCCAAATATCCCTAAATGTCTTATAAATTCTGGGAATATACCGTCCAGTCCGGCTGCTTTTTTAAGTTTTCGAGTTTTTATGCACTTGTTTACTTCAGATTTTGTGAAAGCAGAGGAAAAACGTGAGTTTTCGTCAAGGCGACCATTTATTGTTTTAGTTTCTCTTCTGACTTCTTTTTCAATGTGTTGGTCGACTGGGACTTTGTCTGCACGCTGTTTAATATGCATTGCAACTTGGGTAGGAGTAACCTCTGGATTTTGCTTAGTCACAGGGGTTGCGGCTCCGAGTCGGCGTAAAAGGGACCACCCTTTTCTACTAGAGTGGGTGAAGTTTATGTTTTCTGTAGTGGTTTTCCATCTTTTTCTTCTTTCATTATTAAGTGATTCTAGAATTTGATTACCTAGGTCAGAATTTCCACTTGTTTTATATTCTTTGTATAGTTCTTCCGTTTCTTTGTTCCAGCACGGTATGTATTCTTTCCTGTACCCACGTGGTATGTTTCGTTTTGCTGCTCCGATCAAGATGCCACAGAAGCGTTTGTAATTTGTAGCTTTTGGCGGGACCCAGCGTAGGTGTGAATTGACTTCTTTAGTGTATGATCGCCAATCTGCCTTATTGAAATTCCATCTCGGTTTTTGGATAGACTTTATTATAGGTAGTTGTATTCCAATGTTAACTATGATTGGGCGATGCTGACTTCGTGGGAAGTTTGGCAAAACCTTTCTCATGTGAGGCAAAGGAGTCTGCGTTGTGTCCGTGGTAACGAAGCATATGTCTGGGTTTGTATTCGACTGCCATCTGGCTGATCGGTAGGATTTTAAGTCTTTAGCATCGTAAATCAAGTAGAGATTTTGTTCATCACTCCAATTTACCACAGTCTCTCCATTTTTGTCGTTTTTTGAGTATCCCCAGTTGACATGATGGGAGTTGAAGTCTCCTATATAGACTCCTGGGTGGTTTATAGATGGGAGTGGGGGGTTTGACCATTTGTCTTTAGGAGGCTTGTATACTGCAGTAATTGTCGTTCCTGCTACCTCGATAGTTATTCTTTCTATATTTAGTTCTTGGCTACTGCTGATTACTTTGTAATTGGTGATGTTGTTTCGGATGTACATTGCGGAACCGTAAATTTCGGAGGTAATATTTGCTATCATCGTGTATCCTGGTACTTTTGTTCTATGTGGTATTTGTGTTTCGTCGCCCAGATGCGTCTCCTGCAGAGCAATAACATCTACATCATTTTCTCTGGCAATTTTACTCAGATGTTCGCATTTATCTCTTGATATGCCCTCTATGTTTAGTTGCAAAATATGAACACATGGTCCGATATTTTTTGTCTGTTGGCTCTTAAAAGTGCCTTTGGTATTTCGCTGCTGTAGATCTTCGGAATGACCATGAGAGACTTTTGGTCTAGTTTGGTCGCCTTGTGTGTAGACTGTTTGCCGTCCTGCCGTAGCAGTCCGTTGCCCCGGGTGCACCATCGTGGAGGTCATCTACACTTCGCTCCTCAGCTACTTCCATTGCGCTCTTGATAGGGGGGTGTCTTGATTTAAGTCGTTGGTTCTGTCGTGTAATATATGGAATATCATGATGGATTGGCAGGCGGTCGTTGGCAGTTATCTTTTTGTATTCTCTGACCAGAGCTGCTGTTCGTCGGATTCCAGGTGGTGCGATACTACTGAGGACAGGAAGCCATCGAATTGGTGTTGGTCGTATGGAACCAGAGATTACCCTCATTGTTTGGTTGAGTTGGGTGTCAATACTCTTCTTGACATGTGCGCTATTTATCCAGACAGGCGCATCATACTCTGCTACTGAATAAACCAAGGCTAGGGCCGTTGTTCGTAAGGTGGTTGCATCGGCGCCCCATGTTGTGCCACAGAGCTTTGATACGAGGTTGTTTCGCGCTCTCAGTTTCCCAGATACATTCATAAGATGTTGTCTGAACGTTAGTGTTCGATCAAGAGTCACACCGAGGTACTTAGGGCTGCTGTTGTGGTTAAGAGTTCTACCATTAAATTTGACATGAAGCTTATCGTTTGCTTGGCGGCTAGAGAGGTGGAAACAACATACTTCTGTTTTCGATGGATTTGGGCATAGCCTCTACTTTTTAAAATACCCATTTAGGTTGGCCAAATCTTCGTTCAGGGCCTGTTCTGTTGGTGATTTAAGTTTATGTTGAAAGGGCATTGCAATGTCATCCGCATAAACGAACTTCCTGCATTTAGTTTCAGGTAGATCTGCAGTATAGAGGTTAAACAAAAGTGGGGCTAGAACTGATCCCTGGGGAAGTCCGTTATTGAGCATTCTGATCTTGCTCTCAGCGCCATTTATATATACTTTGAACAATCTGTTCGTTAGGAGATTATTGATTAGCGTCGATATTTTGAGGCACGGTAAGTAGCTTATATATAAGGCCCTCTCGCCATACCGTGTCATATGCTGCTGTGAGGTCTATGAAGGCTACTGATGTTTTTTGCCCTTTCTCAAATCCTGCTTCAATGTGTGTGGTTAGTGATAAAACTTGGTCAGTGCAGCTACGTTTTACTCGAAATCCAGCTTGTTCAATTGGGATTGTGGCGTCTATATGAGGGGTCATACGGTTGGACAGTAATCTCTCCAGTAATTTGTAGCAGCAACTTAGGAGGGCTATAGGTCTGTAACTTTCGGATAATTCCTTCGCTTTGCCTGGTTTTAGAATGGCGATGATTTTAGTTTTCTTAAACTCCGCTGGTAAGATGCCAGTCCTGAGTATGTTGCTATAGAAACTTGAGAGCCATTGGCGCACTTTTGTGCCACAGTTTACAAGAAATTCCGGATAGATTCCGTCAAAGGCTGCTGCCTTTCCCGTTTTGGTGTTCCTGAGAGCATTATCTAGTTCGCTGGTAGAGAAGTCTCGTGAGAGTTCTGATGCAGCAGGTGTTAATTTTTTGAGATTCTTAAGAGACTTTTTAACAGTTCTCGTGTGCTCTTTGTTTGAGGGAGCACGAGATACGTTCACTATACGACCTGCTATTTCATTAGGGTTTATGGGTATTTTCTCAGCGGTGTTTCGATTGCATGCTCCCAGTTTGCGTAGCAGACCCCATGCTTTGCGACTTGATCGGGAAAAGTCGATATCCTCAAGGGTATTAAAGCTGTGCAGAGCAATCAGCAAATATAATTATTTTGATCTATTTAAATGGAACACCCTGTATATATTTAAAAAGTACTTTTATCTACGACAGTGTGTAAAATTGAATTTTAGTTTGCAGTTTTCAGTTTGTAAAACGACTGTTTAGTAGCATGTTGTCATTAGTTCACGTCGTCAGTAGCAACCTGTTTTCAAATTTTTAACCAAGCAAAGTTACGACCGGTTGCTAGAAATCCTAATATACATTTAAGAAATATATTTACTGCGTTTTCTAGATTCTATCGTAAATAAAATATTGTACGATACACATGCGTAAAGCATCTTTAGTCACTCGCGGGGCTTAAAACGCTCTCTCACTCGAGTTTTAATACTTTCTCCTGTTTTTTTGTCCGTATTTGTTATTTCTTGTTTTGAGTAGTGGCTGGATTTTTGTTTTCTAAACTTGGCTTTATCTTTTATTTGGAAAATTCAAGTGTTTAAATTATTATTTTAACGGCGGTTGTTTATTATCCCTTGAAATAAAGCATCTTACGGTGCCTAAATTGTTTTTATGTTCAAACACGCATATCTGAAAAACAGTTGATTTAGACGTAGGAAGTACGATATCAAAATACAGCTCATTAAAAGGGCTTTTCAAAAATACAAAAATATACAGGGCGTTCCGTTTGAAATAAAATCGAAATCATTAAACTTACAAATATTGAGCACCCTGTATAATATTAATACCCAAATTCACCATTTTATACTTGAAAGGTAGTTCACGAAATTTTTTTGGTAAAGTACTTTAAATAAATGGTCACCACTCACACTTTCGTATATCCTTGGTCTTCTATCGGTTGTGCATTTAGCGATTCCACGTAAATAGCGTATCCGTTCTGAACTTCGCAGCCGCCCATAGTTTCTTTGAAATGATCTTTCCACCTAGCTATTATCTGGCTTTCTTCAGTCAATAAATCGCCCCCGTGATTTTCTCTAATATGCACCAAGGCATCCTTTGTAGGCTTACTTAACGCTTTAATAAAATAGAGTTATGTTGGTCCTTGCATTATTCTTCAGTTCGTTCCCAAATCTTTGTCACTGCGAAGTTTTTAATGCTCTCACAAGATTTGTCTCTTTCCCTGAGTCTTGTAGTTGTTGTAATCACTGTATGTTCTGCTAGATTATGAACTTCTTCCACAGTTGTTTTTTCTTCATTATTTCTGTACGCAGCTCATCTGACCACCAACTTGTTTGTTTCTTCTTACAATTTCTCTCTGAGATCCCACATATTTTTTCTGCCACCTTTAGTAGTATGTCTTTAAAGTTTTACCACACCTCTTTCAATATTTCTGTATTTACATATATTAATGCTAATTCCTAAACTTATCTTATTTCTGTAACGCTCTTTTATTTCAATATTATGTAGCTTTTCCTATGTAATTTATTTCTTAATGTTTTTAGCAGTGGGTGTCCCTAACTTAACATCTATTTTAATATCTGCCGTCAGTAAATAGTGATCGCTACCTATTACATAGCCCCTACGTACTCTCATATCCTGGATCCACTTACTTATATTCCTTTGTACCAGTATGCAGTCAGTAACTGAGTATTCATTTTTACTCGGTTCTACCCTTGTGTAGGTATGGGTGAGTTTATGTTGGAAAAATTTATTTGATACAATTATTCCATTATACAGTGTGATCCATTAAGTGTGCAACAAATGGGAATTTTTTTTATTAGTTGTACAATCGAACTTTAAATATTGCCAAAAGTTGGTGCATGTTCGATAACCATATCTGATGCCCTTAGAATGGCTTCAAGTCAAACAATATACAGGGCAGGACAAAAAAAAATGAAATTCGTTCAAGAACAAAGTTACCTTATTTAAACAAATATAGCAAAATTTTATTGAGAAAAGTTGTTTAGAATTAAAAGGTATGCTCAAATACGAAGTCACGGCCTCCTATTCGAATTTTGATTCTTTTTTGGAAAATATTGTATTACCCCCGTATGATACATATTGTTGCACACTTAATTAACCACACTGTATATGGAAAATTCTAGTACTACGACCATTATTATTGTTTTCATCTTCACCAAATCTTTCCAAGATTTGCTGATAATTTTCTGCTGCCTTACCAACCCCCGCATTTAGATCTCCTATAATCATATACTTCCCATTTACCGCTTCTATTACATCTTTATCACTTAAACGTTCGTTTTCAGTTGGCCCATAAACTATAATTACTGTCACACTATGAATAACACCTAGTTTAAGTTTTATTGACATCAATCTTTCTGATATAAATTTCCAGTCGAACAATAGTTTGGCTGTTTCTTTACCCATTATACAACCTACTCCTTCTTCAGCTCTGGAATGCACTGTTACTCCCCTGCATATTAACAACTTGTCTTTCTCTAAATCCACCATTCTCGCTCATTTTTCCTTTGTTTCCGTTCGACTAATGAACTGTAAACCCGACTGTATAAGTTCATGCACTAACTCACTTTGTTTACCATTGGTCCCCCTAATATTCGACGTACTAATCTTCAACTTAGCTTCATATTCCTTTTCTTTTTCCAATATTTGACATGTATTAACTTATTCGTGTTTAGCTGAATTACACCTTATATTTTGATCGTCCTTATTTACGTCTACCGTATCAATTACCATTAACTTTGCTGGGGTCGTTTGTATTTGTTCTGCTGCAATTACTTTTTATACGTTTCTTGAATTCCCACCTGCCACTACGTCGTGGCCCTTTGTAGTCCAATGGCATTCTTCATTATTCACAAACATTCTTCGATATCCAATTTTCACGTTATTACCTTTGGCTTTTTCCTCAGCAGTTATACGTCTTGTACTGCACTTCCCTCTCTCTTTCGTTAAGTCGTGTTCACTTCGCTTTTCTATCTTCAAAATCATTTATCTCTACTACCACTATTTTCTTATTTTCTTTAGTATTGAATTGCCAAACCTTTTTCACTTTTGTTACATTAATTTTCAACTCATTTCCTATAAACTGTTCTACTCTTTTAGCTTCCTCACCCTAGGTCACATTTACATCGTTAATTATGATGTTGTTTTTCTTCTTTTTTCTTTCTTGCTTCTCGATTCTCTGCTCCAGTGTATCAATTCTGTCATTTAACTGTATCCTGTTCTGCTACCATTTGGCTTCTTTATTTTTTAACTCTAATTTAATGTACCGCATTTCTGATAACAGAATTTCCATCATCTGTTTTATTTCCTCCATGTAACCTTTCTCTTCCCTAACTTTTTCCTCACTTTGATTTGACTACCTCTGGGTCTTGGTTACGCTTGTAGCAGGCAAGAGATCTTAACACTTTTTGCTTTTTCCAAGAATGGCTTCTTTCTCTTGCTTACTTCCCCTCCCTGCTTCGTCTCTCTTTTTCCTGTTCTGGTCTTCTTTATCACTAACTTCTGTTTCTTCTATCCATTAATTTCATCCACGGAAATATCCGAAATCCTATTAATGTAAACACACGCTGTTTACGTGTTTAGCACTCGCACGGCGCGTGACTTCGCGTATCGCGCTCGCCAATTCGACCTTCACTGTGTGTGCTAAATTCCATGTGTTTCACTACCGTTTTCGTTCTTATCTTTGCACTCCTGTTTTTCCCGTTCCTCACTTTAACACTGTTGCCGCTTACGTAATTCCTATTTTTTCACTGCCCGAAAACTAGCGAATCAATTTACACGGCGATGCCTACTTTTTAGGTATACCTACCGTCGTGTCGCGTCGGTGCAATTCCCTTGTGGGATAACGATAATATTCCTTTTAAGTTTTTATTGCTTAAACAGTGTATGTACGTATGTGGTGTACATGAGAATATTTACTATAGATGACATTTATACTTTCCAATGTACTTAGCCGGTCTATTAAGAGGAAATAGTTTGGCAAATGTGCTGAATGGCCTTTTTAATGGCGTAGAGTTCAGCAGTATGTAGGGATATGTTTCCACTAAGTTTATAGATTTCACTGTATTTTTCACATTTAAACTCACAACCTACATTATCGTTTAATTTAGAATCATCTGTACATATTTGTTTATGATTACTTCTGTATTGTTTCGGTTAGTAAACGCTTAAATAAGGATGAGGTTATTTGGTTTTCGAAAATTTGCAGAGAGATGTGTTTGTTTCGGGGAAAGGAATGGTTTAAGAAGGGGATCTCTCATAACAAGTATAGGTTTTAGGAAATTCTATGCCTATATTGTCCATTATCTGCATTGCCTTTATTGGGACTAGTGGTGGAAAGGCCGGTTGCGATTTCAATTTATTTTCACATATAAGATTGTGCATCAGATGATGATTTGGATTAGCCGATGGACTTACGGAGTACGTTATAGTTGGGTGACCTCGTCTATAGTGCAGTGGCAGTTCTCCTGGTAGGCAGGAGATGCTTAAGAGGGGGCTTGTTCTATGTACTCCAGTTATTAAACGTAACCCTGTATTATAAATGGCATCACTTTGTTTAAGATAGCTTGAACTACATGAAGCATATATATAATACTAAATTATTCAATATTACTTTGTATTAGAACCTTAAAGAGTACTGTGATACTGTCTTGATCTGCACCCTATGAATACTGTGATACTACTTTTAGGATGTCCAAGCCTCCTTTACAAAAAGTTTTAAGTTTTTTTTATGAACGAAGTCTACTTTAGTTGTTTGTCAAACGTTAAGCCTAAATACGGTATTTTGTCCACGTGTTGAACAGGTTTTCCATTCAGGGTTGGAATAGGAGTTTGGGAGCGATCTTTTCTATTAAAACTAATATTGTTTGTTTTTTCGAGTGAAAAGTCAAACCTACCGGCTTCACTCCATTCTTGTAGGTTGTCCAACGTTCGTTACAGTTGTTCTTGATGGATTTTAGCCTCTTCTGTGACTTTTCGCCACTGTGCTCTGTCGCTTGCAAGTTTTTTCCAATTTTTTATTTCTAGCGTTCGAACATCTCGCTGAACTCCATCAGTCCATCTTTCTCGTGGTCTTCCTTTCATTCTTCTGTACGTAGGTTCCCAGTCAATTATATTTATTAAAGTTCGTTGCTGTCCCATTCGTGAAACATGCCCCACCCATCTGTCTTTGTGATTTTATAAAGCGCACTATATCCGAGTTTTTTTTTAACATTGCGTTGAGTTCTTCGTTAGTTATTTTACAAAAATTGCCATCCACTCGCACTGGCACGCAATGTTTTCTCAAAATCTTTCTTTCTACACTCCTCAGTCTGGTCTTGCTTGGTTAAAGACCACGTTTCACACGAGTAAGTAGTATGAGGACACCACCAATTGGATTATGTGTTCAATTAAATTAATCCACATATGATTATCCAATTAAACCGCGAATTAAATCCGCGATTTGATCTAATTCCGCGAATTAAACCGCGGATTGATCTAATTAATTTTCGAGGATTGATCTAATTAATTTTCGCGTTTTGATCTAATTAATCACATACCTATGAAGTTTTATATTTAATTTTCATATGTATTACTAATTAAATTACGCGGCGGCCATTTTTAATTTGCTTCCGGAATTACGCGGCGGCCATTTTCAATTTTCGCGCGAATATTTGAATTTGAAATTTTTCAGATTTTTTGCATTTAAACTTCCCGGGGTGTCGGCCATCTTGGTTTTCTGCGCGCGCACTACTCGCGGCTGCCCTTTTAATTTCAATTTAGCGACCGTTTTAAATTTCAAATTGATAAATTTGTCTTTCTCTGGTACTCATGGGGCGTTGGTTATCTCTCTTGCATTCACAGGATGGATGTTTAATTTAAAAAAAATCTCTGCAAATGTTTTACACTTTTTTATAAAATGCATCGCTGGAAATTAAAAGAAATCGCAATTTCGTTGAAAAAATCTTCTGCCACAAGCATTTCGATAAACAAAATTCAAAAATTCTTACTGCAATTTTGCTTCTAGAAGTGATTGTGGCAGAAGATTTTTTAATGAAAGTTGTATAAAAATATTGTTTTTGTCGTTTTTGCAGAATTTAATGTGACAAGATGCCGATTTTTATAAATTTTCAAGTAAGATGATGTGGAACAGAACATTTTTCAACGAAATTGCGTGTTTTTTATTCAAATTTATGTAAATTTGTGGTCAACATACATATATTTTCTTTTCACAGACGCTTTACTTATAAAATAAAAGCCAAACATGACAATCTCGTCACAACCAGTGTTCAAACTCGACTTGAGAGCGAGACGATGCTTTGTTCGCGAATTAAAATAATTATTCACATGTGTTTAATTATCATATGTGTAAAATCAAATTTCTGTACCAATAGGCAATCGAGAAAAGTTTGTTTGATTGTTTATAGAGGCTCTTGTAAAAAATCCACTGGCCATTTTCAATACTCGTCTCGTTGGTCTAATACAATAAATACCACATCTAATTGGTTTCAGGTTCAACAACTCATTAATAAACTTCTTATAAATTATGCTTTGTCATTATTCAAGATGTATAACTCTTTGAATTTTAAAAATATTTCGATGAAGAGAGACAGATGAGTGTGCGACTGAAAATAGTCAGAGAGATGGCCGATTTACCAATTGAAATTCAAAAACGGGCGCCACAGAGTGGAAGCGAGAGGAAATTTTCACTTTACGTAAAGTATGAGCGCAGACAAGCTGACCCCACCTGCAGATTCGGTGATACCATAGCAAATTCCTTTGTCTGTGCTAACAATCAAGTTAAAGCCTGCATTTCAAGGCTTCAAATTGTACAATAACAAATTAGGTGCACCGATATTCATACAGCTTTCAAATTTTCGACGGTCGAGCTGAAATTTCCAGCTATATAGTAGGCAGGGACGATGGAAATCTCGATAATCCATTCATGCGCGTCACTCAAATTATAAAATAAAAGAATTATTTCCATGAAAACCAATTACAAAGCCAATTTAAAAAAAAATTGTATTAACCTTTAAACACAATAGGCTCACAAATCCATTCTTATAATTTATATTTTTGAAAAAATATTTTGTTTTAAAGTCTGGAGTCAGAACAGTTAAATGACGTTCTGTTCAAACCCTTTAAATCCCGTAGCGCTCCGTGGTGTAGCGGCAACGGTCGATGTGAGCCCCATGTGGATGCAAACGTAGAGTGTTCAAAATCCAAGTCCGCCAGAGATTTTTTTAAATTAAACATCTATCTTGTGAATGCAAGAGAGATAACCAACGCCCCATGAGTACCAGAGAGAGACAGATTTATCAATTAGAAATTCAAAACGGTCGCTAAATTGAAATTAAAACGACAGCCGCGAGAAGTGCGCACGCAGAAAACCAAGATGGCCGACAAGCCGGGAAGTGTAAATTCAAAAAATCTGAAAAATTTCAAATTCAAATATTCCCGCGATAATTCCGGAAGCAAATTAAAAATGGCCGCCGCGTAATTTAATTAGTAGCACATATGAAAATTAAATATCAAACTTCATATGTGATTAATTAGATCAAAACGCGAAAATTAATTAGATCAATCCGCGGTTTAATTCGCGGAATTAGATCAAATCGCGGATTTAATTCGCGGTTTAATTGGATCAATCATATGTGGATTAATTTAATTGAACACATAATCCAATTAGTGGTGTCCTCATACTACTCGCGTAAGTTATGACCGGCCGGATTACAGTTTTATCAATTTTAAGCTTTGATGCTCTGTTTAATATTTTCGACTTTAACAGCTTTTGCAGGCGTAATAACTACGGTTACCCCACTGAATCTTCTTCTTATTTCATCTCCCATTTTATTCGCATTATTTGTGCCGAGGTACATTAATTCTGTCACTTCTTGAATCACATATTCGTTTATTTTCAGGTTTTGCAGTTTATGGCCACATTTAATAATCGCAGGCACTGGCTCTTCTTTTCATTGATAAGGAGCCCCACTTCTTTTGCAGATGACTCCAGTTTAACAAATGTTAATACTAGTTATTGACGATTTCTGCTTACTACGACTAGATCGTCTGCGTACTCTATAATCTGCACCATCCTGGCCCTGGTGCTACCCAGAATGATAATTATAATCTTGTATAATAATTTGCGTTTTTATCAAACATGTAGACAATAAAATCGTCTGCGAATAGAAAAGATTTTACGGGATATTTGAGGTTTTTTGCTGTATGTCGTCTTCGAATAGATAGGTGCTAGTCCAACTCTAAATTGTTTATTTTCGATAAAATTTCTAAAGTTCAACTTTTTGCCTTTTTATGCCCCAGTCACCTAATGTTTTTATTATTTCATTTCTGGAAACTGCATCATAAGCCTTTTCCATGTCTAAACATTTCGC
Organism: Agriotes lineatus; assembly: GCA_940337035.1. Taxonomy (NCBI): domain Eukaryota; kingdom Metazoa; phylum Arthropoda; class Insecta; order Coleoptera; family Elateridae; genus Agriotes; species Agriotes lineatus. Next base: position 108,568,320 of record OW679201.1, on the reverse strand, counting down.
AATTAGCTGTTCTTTATTTCTAAAGGCATTTTTAATATCTGATTCCACGTGTACAATATTACCCATTGTACCGGGTGGCCATAAATATCTGATATCACAACACCTTTGGAATCAACACCGCTTTATTAAAGTGATGAATCCAACTAAACTAAATGTCATTCATGTCATCACAACTAAAATTCCTATCTGTCAAAAATTATTTCAGATTGCAGAATCCAGGGCACATTCCCCTTCTCTTATTGCATTTTATTACATTACAGAGGTACCAATACTTATCGTAATTGAAATATAATGCTAACCAACATTTATAAGTAGCTAATTCCATGGCTACCGGGATCTCAGGTATTTATGGCCACCCGGTACAATGACCTTTTCCGAAAGCACTTTGTAGTTAACTCTTAGAGTATGGTGTTCTAGTTAGAAATTTAATCGTTGGTTCAAACACATTACATATGGTAGATGTTAAGGCTATAGGACGGTAGCTACCTGGATTAGTTGGGTCTTTGACTTTTTTCAGTATGGATACTATCATTAATTTTCCAGTTTGATGGGAATACTCCATTTATCCAAATTTGATTATGTAGTTGCAAGGGTAACACTTTCAATGGGCCTGGTAATTGTTTCAGCATTTCATAATGAATGTTGTCTGATTCGGGAAACATCATAGTTGTAACCATAGCAACCCTATTCACTTTTCTTTACTAGAAACTTTCCAGGTTAACTAGATATCATACCCCCTCGTATAGTAAATGTTGTCCTTAAAGCCATACTGACCCCCCCCCCCCCTAGTGTGTGTTGTGATTCTGCATTTATTTATTACATTATAGCCTTTGATAGTTACTGGTTTACCTTATTTGATGTGTGTTTCCTGAAGGCATACAATATTGGGTTGATGGTTTAGTAATAGAAGTAGGAGTAGGTGTTCTTTCTCTCCACTAGCGCTACAGTCCATGCAGGTCCTTGGCCTTCTCTATGACTCGCTTCCATTCCTCTCTATCCTGCGCTTTCATCCTCCATCTTGTCACTCCCATCTCCGTAAGATCTTCTTCCACATCATATTATTGTTTGTAAATTCTTTTTTTTTTGCAGTTCTTGAGATGTTTCTTGATTGAAATACTTTTGTCAGTAGCTCCTATTTCCTGCTGCAATTCGGTGTTTTCCATTTTTTTTTTAAATATGCATGAAGACAGGTCAACAGCCAATTACACGAAAAACAAAAAAAAATTAAAATAAAAATTTTTTGTATCAGAGTTATTCCACCCTCAAATTCAAATTCAGAAATTTGCCGCGTAAACGACCAGCGCCAACATGGCGGGTGGCATACGTCACTACTCATATCGGAGTCACTTGACGCGCCATTATTCTATTGTAACAATGTTTCTGTGAGGTTGTGGGAAGTTTTATATTCATTTTTATTCATCAGTTTTCATTATTTTCGATCGATTTTCATAAAAATATTCGTAGATTAAGAGAATTTGAGTATTTAAAACCACATGCAGTAATAGATCCTACTTTTATAGGACTTACTGACCAAGTTATAGAGATTGCATGTGCCCTATTAATTTACAAGGTCCTATTATAAAACAAACGTAAGTTTATTTTAGAAACCTGAAAATTTTTTCAACAACAATGATGTTTGTTTATTACTGATAGTACTTGCCATGTAAAATATGAAATGATAATAGTATTTTTGGAAACATTATGTCATGCAATAAAATGTTTTATTGTTACAAATTTATTATTTCACTCAATATATGTATTAAAAACAAAAAGCTGTAAAGAACATAATAATGGTGAGGCACTAACACCCCATGAAGAAGCTTGGCCTGCAAGGCGGAAGGTCAGAGCTTCCGTTTTCCTATTTACTTATATTACATATTAATTTATTTCATATTTTCTACACTCTCATGCAGGCTAATTTTTAATCAAAATTCATTGATTTTTTATTAAGGACTTTTTGAGTAACAGGTTATATTCAAAATACTTTTGTGATATTCCATTCCATAGAATTTAGTTTATAAATGGACAATCTGGTAAACTTGTCCTCCTTCTCATCAGATGCATATTTGAGAAACTGTCCTGCTACTTGTTCTCTTAATCCAATTTCAACAATTTCATCTCTGAAGGTTGAACTGCCAGCAGAAGTACTCTGTGGACATTCAATATTTGTGGCACTGAAATCAGCAGCTGTAATGAACTTCTGAGATGTACCAACTGCTGATAATCGTGGTTTTACCCAGTAAGAAGTTATTTCAGTTGGTGAAGATTCTTCACTTCTTCGGTGCACCCACATCAAAAATGCAAGTGCATGCTTACAACCACCTACAAACCAATTATAGATATAAAATAGCTGCTAATGATTTTTCACACAATCAATTACCTGATGAAGCATCACAATCATTGCAGACGACATCCAAAACTTTCTCTTCTGTCTCATCAACAATACGTTGAACAGAATAATTTTTGGACCGAACTCTGTGCTCTGGGCATACTTTGCACTGTAAAGTGCACAAAGGGCCCTCTCTTTGCAACTCCAGATACCCAATGGCATTATCACCGTATGCCTCACGGGTAGCCATGTGAAAGATATTCATTTCAGATATGAGAAATAAGAATATGATTTTCCAAATTATGATGTGAAGTAAACACAACAATAACATAACCTCTAAATGAGATAATATAAAAACTGTTCTTTAAATGACATGAAAACTATCGGAAATTGACTTATTTTTGGAGAAATATTTGGAGTAATTTCAACATAGAAACCGAAGTGTTTAAGTACTTACGCTGTTGCTTTTACATTTCGAAATTCAGCTGCATTGAAACGATCGTCGTTGTTTATGAATTCCATCACCATGAAAATGTCTAAGGATGGTAAATTGTTTGATGAAGCTTTCAGAAACCCGTCTGACGGCATTTTATAATGGCAACACACAAATGAAGACAATAAATCTCGCTGAAATCGAAAATACAAGTCCAACTATATCTCAATAACCACGCTGCAAATGTAAACAAACTGTCATCGATAGGAGTTCTGACGTCACGACTCTTACGACCAATCAGGGTGCGTTTCGACTTCTATTTGAATTTATCGATTTTAACTTACTTTCAATTTCATATTATTTAAAAAATAAACAGAATTGTTGCTTTGCAATGAGTTCAGACTTAATTGTTTATATTTTACTATATGATTACAAAGAAATCTAATTGATTTATTCCTAATGAAAACACCGAATTCTTGTTTTAATTTCATCACTTATTTCATTTTCACTCGTTAATGTCTTTCTAGATACTTGAATTTTTGCGTTTCCTCAAAAGAGTGGTTGTTTATTTGTATGTTCGTCCTATCTCTCCTGATGTCTTTGAGCATGATCGTATACTTTGTTTTTCTTTATTTACTTTTAGTCCTGCTTTCCTGGATTCTCCTTCTAGCTCATTGTACGCTGTTCGTAAGGCTTGCTCTATTCTTGCTAGAATAACTACGTCGCGTCGTCTCATAACGCCATGTACTGACAGGATCTGTTATAAATGCTACCTCGTGAGTTTATATCTATTTTTCTTATGCATCTTTCAAGTACTAGGTTGAACAGTGAGGTGGAAAGTTGATCTCCTTGTCTAAGTCCTCTTTTGACTGCAAATTGCTGCGTGAGTTTCCCTTGACTCTTACTTTATTTTTTGTTTGTGAAATGGTCATTTTTATTAGCTGAACGAGTTTTTTTGGGATCACCAATTCTTCCATGGCTTTTTCCACATATTTTCTGTTAATGCTATCGTATGCCTGTTTGTAATCGATATATAGTTGATGTACATTCATATCATATTCCTAACATTTCTCCAGTATTGTTCGAATTGTGAATATGTGGTCAACTGTTGATCTCCCGCTTCGGAATCCTGATTGGTATTCCCTAGTGTCTCTTCTGCATGTGGTTTTATCCGGTTTGCTATTATTGCAGCCATTACTTTATATACTATGCCTAGCAAGGATATCCCTCTATAGTTACTGTATTCTAGCTTGTCTCCTTTTCTCTTATAGATGGGGCAGATTATTGCACTTGTCCAGTCCTCTCGCATTGTTTCTGTTTCCCATATATCTCCGTTATTAATTGGTGTATGTTAGTTGTTAATTCCTCTCCTCCATATGTCATTAGTTCGGCCGTGATATCGTCCTTTCCTGACGTCTTGTGGTTCTTTAGTAGGTTTATTTGATTTCCACTTTGTTTGTTGGCGGTAAAATGTGTTGCTGGGGTCCATAGTACTGGTGTGGTTGTTCATAGTCCCCTTCTGTCTCTTCCTCTTCCTTTTCATTTCCATTTAGCAGTTCTTCGAAGTGGTTCTTCTATCTAGTATTTTTTCTTCGTTTGCTAGTAGTTCTCCATTTTTGTTTTTGCAAATGTTTGTTCTTGCCCGGAACTGCTCTTTTCCTTCTTTCACTTTTTGGTAGAAGTTTCGTACTCTTTGGTTTCTGTATTCTTTTTCCAACTCGTCCATCTTTCTTTTTTTTTTCTTCTGCACACATTTTGTGACTCTTCTCTGTATTTTGCCTGGTTCTTCTTCTTAGCACCTTCCCCCGGGCTTCGTTTCTTTTCTTGTGTGCTTTCCTACATTCTTCGTCGTACCATCCATTTCGTTTGTTTCGTCTTATTTCCGCTATTGCCTCTTTCGCTGCACGTTGTATAGTAGTCACTATTTTTTCCTACTTCTCTTATATGCTCTCCTGCCGTCCTGTTTCATTCAGAAGTCTTGTGATTCTGTGCTGGTAATTGTTTTTTGTTTCTGCGTTTTCGAGCTCTTCTAAATTGTACGCTTTTCGTTTGTTGCTTCTAATGGTTTTTTCTTTTAGTGTAATTCTTTGCCTATATTTCCTTCTTACCATAAAGTGGTCAGCGCCGCAAACTTTTGTCGGTGCATAGTAGTTGATGAAGGTCGTATTAAAAAATCTGCCTTTTTTCTGATTGTGCAGATTCTTTCATTTATTGCCTGAAAGCCAATTACTAGGTGTTTCACCTTCTTGTATACCGTGAACCCTGTGCCCAGTGTGTTGTTCCTGTTTCCGCTATTAAAAAGGGTACATTTTTTTAGGTCTATTATCTCTTTTCCCTTCAACCTAATTTACTGTAGCGCTGCTATATGTATTTTATACTTCTCTAATTCACTCTTTAAACCTTGTATAGCTCCGACTCTATACAGACTGCGTACATAGCATGTATCTATCGTCATTTCATTTTTCCTTTTCCATTACTGTGTCCCTTTCCCCTCATCAGTTCGGCATGGACAAAGTGGTGTTGAATTGAGACATGCCTCTATTTGGTACAGGAGGGTTGATAGTTATTCAAACGTGAGGGTACTGTTTCCCACAATCCTTTTCATGTGATACTTTGTTGACCTTACCGCTGCTTCCCAGATCCCTCCGAAGTGGGGAGCTGCCGGTGGAATAAGTGCCACTGGATTCCTTTTTGAGTAAGTTTTTCCTGAACGCTACAGTCTCCTATAGTTTTTTTGAAATCCTTCTGTAGAACTCTATTTGCTCCTACAAATGTGGTTCCATTATCGCTATAGATATAAAGGCACGTTCCTCTTCTGGATGTAAATGTTCTGAAGGCTGCTAGAAATGGTTTTGTTGTTAGATCACTGACAGCCTCGAAGTGTACTGCCTTGGTTGCCAAACATACAAATATCGCAATATATCCTTTGTATTCTCTGAATGCAGTTGTGAATTTCCTTGCGTATTATTTTCTTCACATTGACAATCCAAAATTGTCTACAGATGTATGCCGCTGTAGCTTGACTTCCGCCAGGTAGCAGTTTCCGATGGACGTCTTTCACTATGAGTTGAGCTAGATGACTGTTATGGGGAATGAGAATGGGATGTTTTTCATTATATGGCAACATCGAATTTTGAAGTCGTTCCTTCATTATCGACGAATGGTCGTAACGGTGGCAAGAAACTTTTTCTGTCAAGTGAGATGTTTTTCTGCAAGGTTTGAAGCTCTGTCAACCAGCTGCTTGCTGGCACTATACGAATGATTTGAATGAGGAAATTGTTGAGTTCTGCTGCCATAGGGTATTCGGTTGGACACGGTTGTCTTCTACATTTTTGAACAAACCTGTTACAGTATGTAGTGACTCGCAGTAACTTATGTAATGACGAGTATTTGGACAATATGTCCAAATCTTCTTTTGTGGCGATAAACGCTTGGACTTTGTGAATTTTTGCTTCTTCTGTAGTTGTTATGGGAATGTTTGTTTCCGTAAGTGGCAAAGGATTAGTTTGTAACCATTGCGGACCGTTCCACCACAATATGATGCTGTATTTTGACAGGGGCGAGCCCTCGGGATACAGCATCTGCTGCAACAAATGGTTTCCATTTCTCCGGGCCTGCTCTTATCCAGGATAAGGTTACCATAGAATCTGACCAAGCGAAGATGGAGGTGCTGGGGATGTCCAGAGCACTAATAGCTTCCTTCAACATTTTTGCTGCTAACCTTGCTGCACATAATTCCAGTCTTGGCAACGTTTTTCTTCATCTTTATAGGTGCAACCTTTGACTTGGATGCCAATAGAGTTATTTGAATGCGTCCATTTTGAGATATTGCCCTGCTGTAGATTAAAGCCCTGTAAGCTTTTTCTGACCCATCACAGAAAGCATGCAGCTCCATTTCCTGGATGCTGCTGTGGTACCCTAACCATCTTGGAATGGATATGTCTTCAACCAATAGTAATTCTTCTTGAAATTGCTTCCACTCGTTCATTATTTCTGTGGCCACTGGCTGATCCCATGATTGCTGTTGTAACCAAAGTTGTTGAATTACTAATTTGACCTTTATTACAATTGAAGCTAACCATCCTAATGGGTCAAACAAGCGAGATATTTATGATAAGATTATCCTTTTTGTAGGATTTGTATCGGCTCGAAGACTGACCCGCAACTTAAATTTATCTGCTCTCGGACTCCAGTGTACTCCCAAGGGTTTCCTTGTTTCCCCTTCGTCGATCTCTAGTAAGTTCTTGTCCTGTAAGTTATCTGGCAATTTTTCAACAAGCGCTGCGCTGTTGCTTGCCAATTTTCTAAGGGTAAACCCTCCACCTAGACGAAATGGTACCAATTCGGTTAGATCGCGATTAGGTAAAAGCGATTTTATGAGAACTTGAGATCTCCCGTATTCCGTTTTCGCAGTTAATGTTTAAGTCACTACCGTACAGTTGAGATACGTGTACTCGAGCGAATTGCGAGCTAAGATCGTAGAGTTCTGTTTTTGACTTCAAATTTATTAACAGAAGATCCTTGTACATTTTATAAGTAAAAAACTAAAATTACATCTACTATTCCATTTACAAACATATTATTCTATGTGTTGCCTTTTTCAAGTATGGTGCAAAGTTTTGTATGTGTACGTATTGTAAATAAATAATTAGGTTATTTCAAGCTATGGTGTTTTCTGTCTTTTATTATTTTTTATGAAACAGCTGAGTAGTTTAGGAACTTACACGACCACCTGTAGGTTTTCTGGTTTGGACCGTCTCGAACCAGTGGCGCTTTTGGACCCCTCCCCCCCCCCCCCCCATTCCTGCCCAGGAACTGGCTGGCGAAAATTTGCTACACTACTAGACAATTCCTGAACCGCCGCGCTGTGAAGTATATATATTTTTTTATTCTTTTTTTTTTGGGTACAAATAAATTCTCTGTGTAGCAAATAACAAATTTTGGTAGCAGAGCGTGCTGCTGTTGTTCCATAAGTTACAGTGGTAAGTTTAAACTCTTGAATAGGTTCGTCTGGAAAAAATCGCCATACTATCCTTTGGAGGTCCTGATCTCCTTCGGCTATCTTGATCTGACGATACATCTTTCCAATATCTGCTGAAAATACAAACCTGTGTTTCTTCCACATCAGCAGAATATGCATCAAATCTTGTTACAATCTTGGTCCAGCAGTCATTAGCTGGTTTAAGCTGAGTCTAGTAGTGGTCTTTGATGAGGCATCAAAGACTACCCTTAACTTCGTGGTTGTGCTGTCTTCCTCTACTACCGCTTGATGAGGGATGAAGTAGGCTTGTCGTATATTGGCTCCTGGTTGAACGCGTTTCATATGTACTACTTCTTCAATTTCACAAAATTTTGTGAGTTGTCCATCTTCTGCAGCACATGCGAGCATGCTAAGAATTTTTCTTTCTACTGATGGTGCTTGTTGGGGAGCCTCTCAGTTTTCCGTTATGTTTGGAAAATTCCTGATTGCTAGCTCGCCTTGGACGTTAATGGACTGTATTGATTTTCTTTACTAAATTATACACACGTTGAAAGCAAAGTAGGTAATTTATTGCCATAAATTGACACACAAACATTTGAACATTTAAACAAAGAATTAGCTTTCGCGGTGTGGACCGGTTTGCGTGCTGCCACGTTGACAGAAGGAACGTAAGTGAGTTTTTAGAATCGGAAGCCCGCCCGGCAGTCTACTGCGCACAGTATGAATTCAGAATGCAAGAGAGGCGGCAAAAGTTTATAAAGTCCTTAACATACCGCCCGCCTTGGAGAGGGTAACCTTTCAAATAAAACAGTACAGAGTTGACATGTAACAGCTAGAGTAAAACATGTAACATGAACACACATATATACAAAGCATAATAGTACATGGATCTTAATCGAGTACAAGAAAACCCGAACAATGGGGAGCCAAAAGGCCTTACGAACACTGCGCTGAACGCTAACGCACTAGTTCACAACACTAGGTAGCGGACACAATTTGGCGAAGGATCGCTTTACGATCCCTGACACAGTTTTCACTGACTGCACACGCGTAACGCCGTCAAGGCCAGGGTGCAGCTCGGTGACCCGGCCTAACCTCCACTTCAGAGGGGGAAGATTGTCATCCTCGATGAGGACCATGGAACCAGGCTGGAGGTCCGAAAGGTGTGTGCGCCATTTGGTGCGCTGTTGCAGTTCGGAGATGTACTCCTTGCTCCATCTTTTCCATACATTCTGGTGGAGCTGTTGTATTCTTTGGTATCTAGACAGCCGAGACTCGGCTATCTCAGTAACGTTGGGGTCAGGCAGTGACACCAAAGGACGACCGATCAGAAAATGAGCAGGAGTCAAAGGCTGAAGGTCGTTTGGATCAGCGGACAAAGGAGACAGGGGTCGGGAGTTCAAGGTCGCTTCCACCTGTGCTAGCAAAGTGCAAAATTCATCGTAATTTAGACTAGCGTTACCTATAACCCGCCGTATGTGATGTTTGGAGGACTTAATTCCGACCTCCCACAATCCGCCAAAGTGGGGACTGTGCGCGGGTATAAAATGCCAAGCTACTCCGTCGCTCGCGACTGATTCGGAAATAGAAAGGCCTTGTTCCGCAAGAAAATTGCCTAATTCGATTAATTCGGAATTAGCGCCGACAAAATTAGTGCCATTGTCTGAATAGACATGGAGCGGTTTGTCTCGACGAGCTACAAACCGGCGAAAAGCCATTAAGAAGGCTTCAGTAGAAAGGTTAGCGACCAATTCAAGGTGCACTGCTTTTGTGACAAAACAAACGAATAGACAAAGGTAGGACTTCACTAGTTTAGAACCACGTCCTTTGCGATCCTTTATCATGAACGGTCCACCATAATCGATACCAGTCGTATGAAATGGGGGCGATGATTGAATACGAGAGGCTGGCAGATCTCCCATTATGGGTTCGGTTAACTTAGGAGAAAATCTAAAACACCGCAAGCATTGATGCACCACTTGCTTGACTATATTTCTGCCAGAGGTGATCCAATCCAGTTTGGCGAATGGATGTTTGCCAGAAATCACTAGAGGAAACTTCTTGTCAAAAGGTAATTGAGAGTTGTGGAGCCTACCACCAACTCTTAGCAGTCCCTTAGAATCGAGATAGGGGTTCAAGGATATCAAAGCAGAAGATTGTTTCACAGGCTTGTTCTGTGACAACAGCTTAAATTCGTCAGGAAATGACACTCGTTGTGAAAACCTTGCAAGCCTTACAAGGGTTGCTTGCAGTTCATCTGTAGAAAGGGGCCCAGAAAGGCGATCAGCTTTGGGGGTCCGCGCATTGCTATAAAAACGAAAGCAATAAGCTGTAACTCGTTGTAATCGAGCCACTTGAATACTGATTGAACGGAAATGGTTCAACAGAGGTTACAGGAAGACTCTGAACTTCTTTTTTGAATTCTGGAAGCTCAGCACGAACATGTTTGGAAGCAGGCCAAGATGCCTCGCCTTCGCTTAGCCAGGTGGGACCATGCCACCAAAGGCTTAACAGACCCAGCGGGTCAACTATTTGGGAAATTTCAGACAAGCTGCTACGATTGGTAGCCTTACTACTTGTAGAATCTGAAATCTGGGATATTTCAGGCAAGATGCTACGCGTGGTAGCCTTACTACTTGCAGAATCTGAAATCTGGGATATTTCAGGCAAGATGCTACGCGTGGTAGCCTTACTACTTGCAGAATCTGAAATATTGAACAAGTCAGGGTTCGCTTGTAATCGCTTCTCTAATGATAAGAATCTTTTCTGAGCGATTTGCAATGAATCACCCAATACCTCGACAGGTTTCTTGAGAGGGATAGAGACAACGAATCGACCATTCGCTTCTCGTTGAGTATTTTGCACGAAATGTGCCTCACAGGCGTTCTCTTCATTTGTGCGGACCCTTTCCTCAGGGTAATGTTCGAGTTGCCAAAACCTAGCAATGGGGTCAGAAGCATCCTCGATCGTGCCAAGATTGCACTGTACAGGGTACGCAGAAGGGGGGCCTGTAGGGCCAGAAACAATCCAGCCAAATCGAGTTTTTTGGAGGATGGGAAGATTTGGGCCTAGACCAATTTGTCCAATACAAAGGAGCTGCCAGAAAATGGGCGAACCAATCAGAATGTCGATGGTGCCCGGTTGGTCGTAGGACAGATCTGATAACTTGATGTTATCAGGAACCTTGAAACTGTTTCGCTGGACGCGAAAACTTGGGGTTGTACCTGTAATCTCATCGAGAACAAGACAGGATAGACCAATACTGTATGAGGTGTGAGGGGCTTGCAGCTTGATATCACACCTAGCTTTGATTTGAGAAGTAGCTTTACTTAAGCCAGAAACAGTAACGTTGACTTCGCGAGTTGGAAGCTTCAACCTTTTACACAAATCTGAACGTATGAAGTTCGATTGGGAACCGGAATCCAGCAGGATTCGCACAACATGAGGCGTACCATCATCAGCGATGAGTTTGGCGGTAGCCGTAGGTAAGAGTACCTGCAAAGCATTCGAACAGAATGCCGAAATCGATTGGTTTAGTTCAACAGGGGTTTCCTCCGACATCGCAGATCCTGGTTGACTAGAAGAAGCATTTTGAGGTTTGTCCTCATGAAGAAGGGTGTTGTGCCTTGATTTGCACTTTCTACACGTATATTTGGAGCTACAGCGGCTCGAAAGGTGACCCTGAGTTAGGCAATTAAAGCATACACGGAGCTCTTTTGCCTTTGAATTTCTGTCATGAGAAGACAGCTTGACAAACTTATCGCATTTGTACAAGGGATGAGATCCTTTACAAAATGGACACGAAGGGGTACCTGACACAAATGATTTCGAATGTACCTTGGAAGACTTTTCGGGTACAGGCTTAATATTTTTTACTTCCAGAGTTTCTAGAAGATTTGCTGTTTTGTAGAAATTCCTTGAACTCGTCAAGATTAGGCAGGTCAGAACCTGACCGGTTTCTAAGGACCTCCCATTCACGGAATGTCGTGGGGTCCAGTTTTTTAGAAACGACATAAATGATAACAACATCAAGAAGCTCGCTTTCGGTAGCTAATGATTTGATTGCTGTAACATATCGCTAATCGTACGTAATTTAGTTGCAGATTCCTTACTGCACGATTCAAGTTCGAATATGGCATTGAGGTGGTTATGAATCAGAATTTTTGGATCATTGTAACGATTACACAATGCATCCCAAGCTAGAATATAATTACTCGCAGTAAACTCTAAACTTTTTATAATTTGGCTTGCATCACCCTGTAAACTAGCCTTTAAGTAATGCAGTTTTTGAATATTAGTTAGCGTTTGATTCTCATGAATTAAGCTAATAAAAATCTCATGACATTCCAACCACTCGGACACGTTCCCTGAATATTTGGGAATGGAGATGGTAGGAAGGCGTACAGCTCGATTATTGCAATGCGAACTGCAATTTGAATGCGTTGATCTCACGCTACCATTAGGAGATCCAGAACGATCTGGTGCAACATCAGACTGTTTGTTGTATTCATTAATCAAACATTTAGCTTGTGATATTGCGAAAAAATAAGAATCTTCAAATTCAACTTGTTGCTGCATTTCAGATTCTGTATCCTTACTGTTTTCTAAAATTTGTTCATGAACCGCATAATATTCCGATAGCACGGTGGCTATAGCATCCAAATCTTTCTTGCAATTGAACAATCTGAGCGCTAGATAAGAATTGATCTTTATCATAAATTGTTTGCAAAGATTGCACGTAATTTGCGAAACGCGTAAGCTTGCCCTTGATAGAGCCACGTGCTCTTACAAGCGAATCCATAATTGTTGAAATTAAAACAGTTTAACGGATAGAACTAACTCTCGTACGCCCCTGGCGCGGAATTTTGTTTACAACGCAAGACAGCTTTGATAACGACGCGAGAAACTTGGCGCTAACGACGCAGAAAACGACCCTGGTACAACGCGAGATTATTAACTTGTGACTAAATTGTACTCGCGCACAACGAAATAGCTTGGCATTTCACGCAATTAAAAATGTTTATATGACTCATAAACCATTTGTTTACGCAATAATACGTAGCTGAAATTATGCACATGCATAACACAGATGATAGAAAACCAAATTCATGCATAGGAAATCACAAAAAAGGGAATTAGGCTTACATTGATATTGGTGTGTGCCGCCTTTTTCGTTGTTGTGGCCCGAACTACCGTCTCGCCGGCAGCTGCCTGCCCACCTGCACGTTGTTGCCGCGAGACTCGGCGTTTGGCTTTCTCGCTCCTACGCAGCTAGCAGCGTCTGCTGTCTTCCTTCCTCTCGTTAGGGACGGATTTAACACGATTGAAACTGCGTTGTACTTACTTGCCTTGTACAACTGCGAATTTAGGCTGCTTTTCCGGGCTCGTACTAATCCGGATCGATGGACCAATGTTGGGGAGCCTCTCAGTTTTCCGTTATGTTTTGAAAATTCCTGATTGCTAGCTCGCCTTGGACGTTAATGGACTGTATTGATTTTCTTTACTAAATAATACACACGTTGAAAGCAAAGTAGGTAATTTATTGCCATAAATTAACACACAAACATTTGAACATTTAAACAAAGAATTAGCTTTCGCGGTGTGGACCGGTTCGCGTGCTGCCACGTTGACAGAAGGAACGTAAGTGAGTTTTTAGAATCGGAAGCCCGCCCGGCAGTCTACTGCGCACAGTATGAATTCAGAATGCAAGAGAGGCGGCAAAAGTTTATAAAGTCCTTAACAGTGCTGTTGCATTCCCCGTGATGATCCATCCAAGTTCCGTGCTTTGAGCTAACAGGCCTTCGTTGAATTTTTGTACTCCTTCCAGAATTATTTCCTTGTAGATGTCTGCTCCTAGGATAACGTCTATTGGTCCAGGTTTATGGAATAGTGGATCAGCCAACACCATATTCTTGCGGTCCTGAAGTTGATAGTTTTTAACTGGTTCTTCTGGAAGTGGCTTGGTTAACTGTGGCATGATCAGCATCTCGCATTTGGTTGTGTAGTTGCTTGGAAATCGTGGACGTAGATTTACAGTTATTTGTCCTCGGGCTGTACCTGCTCCTTTCTTGCCTAAACCAGAAATTTGCACTCTCACCTTTTCTTGTGGTAGACCAAGCGCTTCAGCTGCATATCTTGTAATAAATGAGGCCTGGGATCCGGAGTCTACTAGGGCTCTGAGGTACTCCAAACTCCCCGACGATGTCTTGACTCTAATTAGGGCAGTTGCCAGCAAAACGCTGCGATGCTGTCTTCCTACTAGGCTTGCAACAATGTTTTCTTTCTCATTGGTTGCTGTCGCACTGGAAGTCGCCGCGGTGGTCTTGGGAAGCTGCTGCTGCTGCTTACTAAAATCTTCGTGCAGAAGCCAATTTATTTATTTGATTCGCACTCAGCCAACAGCCGTTAGGCCAATTATAGGCGTCGCTGTGCAGTTATGAGGACTTCCAACCCCACTAACGACTGTCATGATATTGTATGACCGCCGGGACCAACTTTTTTCCGTGATAGCCGTACCACGAGGCGCCGAGAGATGCAGCCGTGGAACTCCCATCCAAGTTCTGACCAGAGACAGCGTTGCTTAACTCTGCTCATCGAACGTGGACGCTTGTTCAAGCTACACCACTTGGGACTTTTATTACATACCTTGCATTTCCCTGGGCAAAAGTGTCTGGAGTCATATTTTCCTGTAGGCTTGAGGCAGTTAGAACAAAGTTTTTTATTCTTTATAAAGTCCCAACGTTCGGATATTTTTAGGTTGAATTTTGGGCAGGATTTGATGCTGTGTGATCCTCCGCAGTGGAAGCACGATACGTCAGCCGTGTGGTACGTCTTCACTGCCCACCGATTCTGGTGACTTTCCCATGGTTTTCCAATTCCATTTCTTCTGGATTCGAGTTTGTTCCGACTTTGTACAGCTTCCAGCGACTGAAATATTGTATCCAAAAATTCAATAGTTGCTCGAATTTTTGCACCTTTCTTGGTGCCGTTAGTGACTGCTCATACAGTCTGTTGGTTTTCTTCTCCAACTTCCGTGTCACTATATGACACATGACAGGCCCCCATGTGGCCGTTTCAATTCCTAAGTTCTCAATTGCTCTTAGGCATTCTGCAGTCGTGTCATGGAGTTTCTTGATCCCCTCTGCAGATTCGTTCGACAGGGTTGCCTGGTTGACTATGTCATCCAAATACTTCGCAAGTAGCAGCTTGGTGTTGTTCTATCTGTTCCTTATAATGAACCATGCAGACTCGTAATTGGCTTCAGTTGCCTCCAGGTGTTGTACTAACTTGCTGGCTTCACCTCGCAACTGTGACTTTAAGTAATGCATTTTTCCGCCTTACTTAGTCGTGAGTTTTCATGAACAAGGCTTCGGAAAATATCATGAAAGCTAGGCCGTGCTTCATAGGTACCTTCAAAAACTGGAATTTTGAGAGTAGGTAACACTATATTTTCATGGCTGTGTTACTTGACACTTTGAACCTCTTGATCCTGGATGTGTTGGTACAGGACCACAATTATTTCGTTGACCATCTTTTTGGTCTCATGGAATTCCTTGTCGTCGTAGCTACCGTGGGATAGTATCTCCTCGTTTAGAGCTCTGATGTCATCCCAATCATGCTTGAAATTCGTAATGTTGTATTCGCAATACCTTTTACTGCATTCCTCATTCAACCTATTCCAGCCTTCCTGAATGTCGCTTTGGAGTGAATTCAACTCGATCTGTAGCCTTTTTATTCGAGACTGACCCTCCTTGTCAGCAACTGTGGTCTGGTCCTCTTTTGGCCACTGGCTGATCCCATGATTGCTGTTGTAACCAAAGTTGTTGAATTACTAATTTGACCTTTATTACAATTGAAGCTAACCATCCTAATGGGTCAAACAAGCGAGATATTTATGATAAAATTATCCTCTTTGTAGGATTTGTATCGGCTCGAAGACTGACCCGAAACTTAAATTCATCTGCCCTCGGACTCCAGTGTACTCCCAAGGTTTTCGTTGTTTCCCCTTCGTCGATCTCTAGTAAGTTCTTGTCCTGTAAGTTATCTGGCAATTCTTCAACAAGCGCTGCGCTGTTGCTTGCCAATTTTCTAAGGGTAAACCCTCCACCTAGACGAAATGGTACCAATTCGGTTAGATCGCGATTAGGTAAAAGCGATTTTATGAGAACTTGAGATCTCCCGTATTCCGTTCTCGCAGTTAATGTTTAAGTCACTACCGTACAGTTGAGATACGTGTACTCGAGCGAATTGCGAGCTAAGATCGTAGAGTTCTGTTTTTGACTTCAAATTTATTAACAGAAGATCCTTGTACATTTTATAAGTAAAAAACTAAAATTACATCTACTATTCCATTTACAAACATATTATTTTATGTGTTGCCTTTTTCAAGTATGGTGCAAAGTTTTGTATGTGTACGTATTGTAAATAAATAATTAGGTTATTTCAAACTATGGTGTTTTCTGTCTTTTATTATTTTTTATGAAACAGCTGAGTAGTTTAGGAACTTACACGACCACCTGTAGGTTTTCTGGTTTGGACCGTCTCGAACCAGTGGCGCTTTCGGACCCCTCCCCCCCCATTCCTGCCCAGGAACTGGCTGGCGAAAATTTGCTACACTACTAGACAATTCCTGAACCGCCGCGCTGTGAAGTATATATTTTTTTTTATTCTTTTTTTTTTGTACAAATAAATTCTCTGTGTAGCAAATAACAAATTTTGGTAGCAGAGCGTGCTGCTGATGTTCCATAAGTTACAGTGGTAAGTTTAAACTCTTGAATAGGTTCGTCTGGAGAAAATCGCCATACTATCCTTTGGAGGTCCTGATCTCCTTCGGCTATCTTGATCTGACGATACATCATTCCAATATCTGCTGAAAATACAAACCTGTGTTACTTCCACCTCAGCAGAATATGCTTCAAATCTTGTTACAATCTTGGTCCAGCAGTCATTAGCTGGTTTAAGCTGTCTGGTAGTGGTCTTTGATGAGGCATCAAAGACTACCCTTAACTTCGTGGTTGTGCTGTCTTCCTCTACTACCACTTGATGAGGGATGAAGTAGGCTTGTCGTATATTGGCTCCTGGTTGAACGCGTTTCATATGTCCCAATTCTAAGTATTCCTTCATGAATGTTTTGCATGCTTTACCTAGAACTTTATTTTCTTCTAACCGTTTCTCTAGTTGAAGAAACCGTGCGATTGTTTTTTTTCTCGAATCCCCAAGCTTTTCTATTAGTTCCTTGAGCGGAATTTTTACAGTATATGTACCATCAGCATTTTTCTGGTGGTTGCAGTTGTAAAATTCTTCGCATTCTTTGTCTACATTGGACATTACTTTGTCTGGTACTACTTCTTCAATTTCACAAAATGTTGTGAGTTGTCCATCTTCTGCAGCACATGCAAGCATGCTAAGAATTTTTCTTTCTACTGATGGTGCTGTTGCATTCCCCGTGATGATCCATCCAAGTTCCGTGCTTTGAGCTAACAGGCCTTCGTTGAATTTTTGTACTCCTTCCAGAATTATTTCCTTGTAGATGTCTGCTCCTAGGATAACGTCTATTGGTCCAGGTTTATGGAATAGTGGATCAGCCAACACCATATTCTTGCGGTCCTGAAGTTGATAGTTTTCAACTGGTTCTTCTGGAAGTGGCTTGGTTAACTGTGGCAGGATCAGCATCTCGCATGTGATTGTGTAGTTGCTTGGAAATCGTGGACGTAGATTTACAGTTATTTGTCCTCGGGCTGTACCTGCTCCTTTCTTGCCTAAACCAGAAATTTGCACTCTCACCTTTTCTTGTGGTAGACCAAGCGCTTCAGCTGCATATCTTGTAATAAATGAGGCCTGGGATCCGGAGTCTACTAGGGCTCTGAGGTACTCCAAACTCCCCGACGATGTCTTGACTCTAATTAGGGCAGTTGCCAGCAAAATGCTGCGATGCTGTCTTCCTACTAGGCTTGCAACAATGTTTTCTTTCTCATTGGTTGCTGTCGCACTGGAAGTCTCCGCGGTGGTCTTGGGAAGCTGCTGCTGCTGCTTACTAAAATCTTCGTGCAGAAGCCAATTTATTTATTTGATTCGCACTCAGCCAACAGCCGTTAGGCCAATTATAGGCGTCGCTGTGCAGTTATGAGGACTTCCAACCCTACTAACGACTGTCATGATATTGTATGACCGCCGGGACCAACTTTTTCCGTGATAGCCGTACCACGAGGCGCCGAGAGATGCAGCCGTGGAACTCCCATCCAAGTTCTGACCAGAGACAGCGTTGCTTAACTCTGCTGATCGAACGTGGACGCTTGTTCAAGCTACACCACTTGGGACTTTTATTACATACCTTGCATTTCCCTGGGCAAAAGTGTCTGGAGTCATATTTTTCTGTAGGCTTGAGGCAGTTAGAACAAAGTTTTTTATTCTTTATAAAGTCCCAACGTTCGGATATTTTTAGGTTGAATTTTGGGCAGGATTTGATGCTGTGTGATCCTCCGCAGTGGAAGCACGATACGTCAGCCGTGTGGTACGTCTTCACTGCCCACCGATTCTGGTTACTTTCCCATGGTTTTCCAATTCCATTTCCTCTGGGTTCGAGTTTGTTCCGATTTTGTACAGCTTCCAGCGACTGAAATATTGTATCCAAAAATTCAATAGTTGCTCGAATTTTTGCACCTTTCTTGGTGCCGTTAGTGACTGCTCATACAGTCTGTTGGTTTTCTTCTCCAACTTCCGTGTCACTATATGACACATGACAGGCCCCCATGTGGCCGTTTCAATTCCTAAGTTCTCAATTGCTCTTAGGCATTCTGCAGTCGTGTCATGGAGTTTCTTGATCCCCTCTGCAGATTCGTTCGACAGGGTTGCCTGGTTGACTATGTCATCAAAATACTTCGCAAGTAGCAGCTTGGTGTTGTTCTATCTGTTCCTTATAATGAACCATGCAGACTCGTAATTGGCTTCAGTTGCCTCCAGGTGTTGTACTAACTTGCTGGCTTCCCCTCGCAACTGTGACTTTAAGTAATGCATTTTTCCGCCTTACTTAGTCGTGAGTTTTCATGAACAAGGCTTCGGAAAATATCATGAAAGCTAGGCCGTGCTTCATAGGTACCTTCAAAAACTGGAATTTTGAGAGTAGGTAACACTATATTTTCATGGCTGTGTTCCTTGACACTTTGAACCTCTTGATCCTGGATGTGTTGGTACAGGACCACAATTATTTCGTTGACCATCTTTTTGGTCTCATGGAATTCCTTGTCGTCGTAGCTACCGTGGGATAGTATCTCCTCGTTTAGAGCTCTGATGTCATCCCAATCATCCTTGAAATTCGTAATGTTGTATTCGCAATTCCTTTTACTGCATTCCTCATTCAACCTATTCCAGCCTTCCTGAATGTCGCTTTGGAGTGAATTCAACTTGATCTGTAGCCTTTTTATTCGAGACTGTCCCTCCTTGTCAGCAACTGTGGTCGTGTCCTCTTTTGGCCCTGCTGGCTGCTGTGAACTTCCTCTTAGTTTGGCTAGATTTTCTTCGCACTTGTCGAGAAGGGCAACCCCTTCATTGTAAACGTCTTTGGTTTGCTGAAAAAAATTGTTTTTAAAATAAAGGTGTTCTTCCTCGACTTCCTTCGCCAGGTCTGAGCGGTTGGCCTCAAATTCTTCCCAAAGTTGTTTTAGTGCGGATCTGCGAGCGGTGATATATGCTGCATTTTTTCTTGATGGGCCATCCTTCTTCACGTTTATAATCTGCCTGCGAATGGATTCTGCTAAGTCTTCTTGGCCTTCGAAAATCTTCCGTCGCTGCGCCATTGTAACGGTCTTGTTCGTAGATGGCTGGCACGTTAAAGGGATTAATAGACAAAATGCTAGGGGCAGAAACGTTTAAAGGCTCGGAGGACCAAATGTTCAGGGTGGAGCTTATAGTGGACTGTATGATTTATAATTTGGACCGTGACACGTCAAAATAGCCCCGTCAAAACAGCCCCGTCATAATAGCCCCGACAAAAAGGCTCAGACACAAAATAGCCCAGTCCAAAACATCCGCAGCAAAAATTACAATAATATTTGTAAACACAAGACATGACCAAAGTTACTTTGTTTATTTATATACACATTGTATATAACTAATAGCGGTTGGTGACTTGGGCGACGCAGGGTGATAAATTCTTATTGTTCAGTTAGTTGCTTCCATTATTATTTTAAAACGAAATAATACTTAGGTTTTTTTAAATCAATACTGCATCTATAGATACTATTGTTTAAAACTTTCCTCTTTCTGGAACTGGAAAATGAAAGTAAATTTTCAGCTTTTACAAAAATTATAAAAAAAGAAATAGGCACAATTTACTAATTTATTAAAATAATACATGTCATTTACAAATGCAATCATATAAAACACCCATGTTATAGAAAACTACATTTGGTTATGAAATAACAACATAAAAAGATCAGCATATTAAGAGTAATATTCCTACAAAAAAATACATTTTTAATTTTACCATTACCATTAAATTTCTGAATTATATGAGACACTGCAGAGATCATCAATAACATTTAAATTATGACAATCTTGTGCTATCATTTCTAATCTGCGATTAAGTTGGACAACACAAAGCTATTTTGGTACGAAGCTATTTCGTCATGGAGCTATTTTGTCCCAGCTATTCTAACGGGGTTGTTTTGACGGGGCTATTTTGGGTGGGGCTGTTTTGTCGGCGCACCAATTTGGACAATTACAGGATACGTCCTAGGGGTGCAGGAATTAAAAAGGGGTGCAAACCAACGGTCTTGTGCAGTCTCACACAAGATGATTTAGTAGACTTTGTTCCGTTGGAGCAGAGGTTCGTAAATACAGAATCAGATGTCAAACTGTATTGTTTTATTGACTAGAAATTTCCTATCTATATACATAAAACTATGACGTAAATTGCAAGGTTTACTTTATTTGCCCTAGTTCAACTCGCATTTCCATTTGCGTGTTTAATTTCATAACAAACAGTGATAGCAAGTCTGTATAATTGCAGCTTGTTCACCGGGTCATTCGTGTAATGCTGACAGAAATTCTGACAGCTTTGTTATGCATTTCCGCATGTAACAGTTAGCTTACGAAATGTATGCGTATTTAATTTAAATGTTAAAATTATGTTTTGGTTCCTAAACACAATGTGTTGCTTATAAAAACTGCTACTAGCAAGATAACGCCGCTATAGTTAAAATTGACAATATAAAGTCTCGTGATTGTGCTGTTAGAAAGGGTGTTCGTCAGGGATATGTTTTGTCGTAAAGAAATGGAAGAATGGGATGGGGGCGCTATCCTCGGTGGAAGAAAACTCACTAACTTAAGGTTCGCCGACGACACTACCCTGGTGGCATCAAGTGAGATCGAGCTGCTACAGCTTCTGGAAAGATTGGAGAGAGTGATCTCTACTTATGGCCTAAGCATTAATTATGACAAAAACAAATTATGATTGTAGATCGCGAAAGCCAAAACCATATTAACCTTTATAGAATCGGACAACATCGAAATGGAAATTCGTGGTCGTATTCAATTGGTAAGGTCTGCTACAGTGCAGCTGGCTAAAATTTGGCGAGATGGAGATGTCACTATACTGACAATGGTCAGGCTAGTGATTGTCCTTATCTTCTCAATATTCTTATATGCTTGTGAAACATGGACTGTTAGGGAAGCGGATAGAAGACGTTTTGGTGCTTTTGAGCTCTGGGTTTGGAGATGAGTGCTTAGAATTCCATAGATAGCACGTCGAACAAATGCCTCCATTTAGAAGGAAATTCGTCTATCTAAAAGGTTATAAGGCATCGTCTACACAAGACTTCTCTTATTTTTCGGCACATCAATAGAAGAGATTGAGAGATTGATTGTCCAGGGAAAACCAAATGGGAAAAGACGGAGAGGACGTTCCGCAAAACGCTGGGTTTTTGTTACTAAAGACATTATGGGGAAACATTTTGGTGAAACAATACGTCTAACTAACAATCACGATCGATGACGGGAGGCTATATATATACACCATAATATAAAACCCCACTCATGGGTCACAAAACGTCTGTCAAGACGTAATGATTCGATGATGATACCGTAAGGGCATAAAATAAAGTTTATATTAGAAATTGGATTTCATTTTATTTGCTATCCGAATTTGAGTATCTTGGTTAAGTGAGCGTCATTCCCCCACCTTCCCCTACGTTGCCGGTTGCGGAAAAACAATTTTATGTTCGACTGCATCATAAAGACCTTGTTTATGAAACAGTTTTGAATTCATAAAGTAATACTTTATTGTACTAGTATCGCAATGTTAAAGTAAATTGGATTAAACTGTTACTGTCAAGTAAATATTAAATTACATATGCACATAACATGCTAAATTTGAACAAATTTGATCAATAGAGTGATAAATTATTATGATAAGTAAGTGTTCATCGTAAAAAATCTGTCAATATCCATCAAGGCACCCTAACGTATTTTTTTTGTCGCAGAAGAGACGTCAAAAATATAAACTCGATTTTTTCGATTTTAGCAGTCGAACATAAAACTTTGTATGGTACAAGTACATAATGCTCTTTAGTGGGCTTGCCTCTTTACACGAACTCGCTTCAAACGGTCGCCCGTTCATTTAAATAGGCGCGCCCACTAAAGTAAAGCATTATGTATAGTATAATCAAAAATTATTTTCAGCTAGTATGGCCATGGAATACTTCCTAATTTATGAATGCAACTATAACTCCCTTAAAAATCAAATATCAAGTTTGACATTTAAGTATAAATGTAGTTGCATTCATAAATTAGGAACTATTCCACAGCCATACTAGATGAAAATAATTTTTGATCATACTTTACTTGTATCATAAACTATTATATGGGTGAACCAGACCGTAACACAATTTATTTAATTGTTCACGAAATGACGATATGTAATCGCCGTTAATCAGCAGCGCAATAGTGCAATACAGAACCGGAATAACAACATCCGACCAAATCCAACTATATTGTTTAGTAGTACATAAGCCTGCCTTCGCCAAATATGTGAGTAAATTGCACCTGATAACTTTGCCGCAAATGTCGTTTATCTATATTTTAACAGATTACTATCTTTTTTAAAATAAAATTTGAATACAGCTATTTTAGTAATTAACTGTTGAAATGGAGAAAAATCAGCTAAGTTTGTTTTTTAGATATTAGTTACTAAAAATCGAATTGAAAAATAAAATTTTCCAAAAAGAAATTCGTATTGCCAATTTAACATATTAAAAATTTTATTAAAAAGCAAAGTTACGTTTCGCTGGCAATCCAGCTTTATCAGACAATTACATATTATAAAATCGAAAGCCTTTTACATGATAGGTCTGAAAGGAATACAAAGACAAACAATTACAATAAGTGAAAGAATAACAGCCTCACTTATATTACGTACCTGATAGAATTGCAAATTCATATTTGAATAGGATTCTTTCAACTACTTTTAATCATTTTATTTCGTTTGAATTTTCAAAACTTCTGATTTTTATATCATTAATAAGCAAAATTAGGATGAGTTATAATTTTGGATTTTTAATCCAGCTGGAAGACAATTTTTATTATTATTCGATAAAAGATGTTTGCTGAATGACAATACTTACAATTATATTTTTGTTTTTTAATAAAGGTATATTTATTCTCCTCTATAAAATTCGAGAAGTCGAGTAGTTAATTGTTTAAACAACATTACACATTTTTGCAAATCCTAATCTGGAATAAAGAAATAAGGCTTTAGATGAAAAACGTTCTAGTATTGTAATCTTTTTTTCCCTTTTACTTGGTAAAGTGTGTCAATTATGTTTCAGATTTAATATTCCTCTTTGTAGTAATCATTAAAATTTGTTTTTATTTCCATATTTTGAATCTTTTATTTCGCAACAAGCAAGATTAGTATATGTTTTAATTTTGGATATTAAATCCTGCTGGAAATCAATTTTATTTAATATTCTTAAGAATGTGGTAGTTGCATGACAAATACTTACAATTATATTTTTGTTCTTTTAAATTAAAAGTATATTTGTTCTCCATAAATGAATAGTTAAAATGTGCAAATAAAACAAAAATAAATACTATTTTCCAAACCTTCAATAATATACATCCAAGAATAAAATTTACCATTGAAAGAGAAAACAAACTAAAATCAATTAACTTCTTAGACTTCACATTAACAAGAGAAAAAAACGGTGTAATAACCACAAATTGGTATAGAAAACATAATAAATCAAATTGATATTTAAACTATTATTCAAACACAACCATTACTTATAAAAAGTGTAATTTTAGGACTAGTCGACCGTGCCATCCTTTTGTCAAGTAAAAAACGCCATAATTACAATTTAAAATTTATAACTAATATTTTATTACAAAACAACTATCCCTCAGATTTTATCCAAAAAACATTAAAAGACGATTAATAATTTTATAAAAACGCAACACAATTAATACTTCAATAAATCTACAACCCAACTTTCTAAATAATGAATTTAACAACGATCAAAAAGAAACAAAAAAATATACCACCATCCCTTACATACCAAAACTATCAGAAAAAATAGAAAAAGAATTAAAAAAAACAACATTCACACAGCCTTTAAGAATCAGAACACATTTAAAAATATATTTTATAAAAATTTAAAAGATAAAACACATATTAATAAATAAATCACACTTAGTTTATCAAGTACAATGTAATAACTGTGTAGCCACGTACATCGGTCAAACAAAACAATACCTTAAGAGAAGGATGACACAACACAAAACGTCGATTAGAACAAAACCTTGAACCCCCAATAAATCGAACACTACGCGGTCAGATCACGCTGTGGAACAATTACATAGCTTTGACCTATATAACCCTAAAATCCTTCATACTAAATCACATCTAAGAAAACGTTTACTTCTTGAATGTATTGAAATTACAAAATGACCCATTGCAATTAATTATAAAACAGATGCCGACATCTTAAACAAAGCATACGACAATATCTTAATTAAAAAAACATTAATCACAATTACTTTTAATTTATTAAACAACAAAAAAAATACCTTTAACAATTGCCTCCCCTTTTTACTTTCTCGCATACGGTAGTATAGAGAAGGTATTGTAATCGTCAAAAAAATCGACTTCGAGATTTTGACGAATCTTGACGTTTTAGACCTCCTAGAGTTCAAAAAAATCATTTTTCCAATTATGTCTGTGTGTGTGTATGTGTGTGTGTGTGTGTGTGTGTGTGAACACGATAACTTAAAAACCAAATAAGCTAGACCCTTGAAATTATGTACATAGTCATTATTCAAAATTTTTATATTCCTATCAAATTTTGAGCGAAATCGGTTAACCGGAAGTGGCACTTTACCTAAACAGGTAGCGGTACCTATTCAAGTAAAGTACCAGTTTGCTTCGAGATATTTGAAGAAAATTTTGTACATACATTTCTTATGTGGAAAAACTACCAGTTATTACATTTCAGCATGATCGGTTAACCGGAAGTGGCATTTTACCTAAACAGGTAGCGGTATCCATTCAAGTAAAGTACCAGTTTGCTTCAAGGTATTTGCGAGAAAGTCTACGGGAGCACACTCCCGATTTTTTATTTTTAAAGTAATCAATGTTATCAATAATTTCAAAATAAAATTTTCTTAATTTAAAATATTAACCAAAAACAAACAAACAAAAATAATAATTTAAACAATAATTTTACCTAACCCCCCAATATAACCTTTTTAATTTAAAATACGCGGGTTGCCACGTTATGTCAAAACGTTTCGCGCATAGATGTTACGAACAAACATTGCTAGTGGCGTATATTAAATGGCTACTTAACTCAACGTAAAAATCTTCCGTTTAAAATATTCTAATTATTAGTGCATAAATAAGTAAGTAATCTTCACTAATAAACTACAATTAATAACAAAATTGTATCTCTACTACAGATAAATCAACAAAGATTGCCTGATTAAACCTTTTATGAGAAATTTAACAACTACCTAAATTTGGAGTATGAAGGTCAAAGAACCACGCCGTTATTAATCTTGTAACTTGCCTTGCGGACACCAACTACAAGAAGGAAGAAATAACTGATAGGGTGACCAGACATACTCTTTTTTAGAGTATTATACTATTTTCTAAATAATATCCTCTTTCCTTTTACTTTTTATAAAACAAATATCAGTACACTCTTTTTAATTCATTTAAATATTCTTAATACTCTTTTTAGATTTTCTTTCAATCATTTTTATAAATTTGCCCCGCGGGACGATATTTCACAGAAAACGTTGCACTCGCCCAACTTGTTAAGCGAATTATGTACACTCTGCAGTCCAACCAGCCTCAGAATGCGAAGTGTACCTACATAAACACGAACGCGAGCGGATTACAACAACTATACCATGAGTAAAGAAATTAAGTAATATCAAAAGTAAACAGGAGAATCATAATTTTGTGTTTAGTTGTCAAATTTTTAATTCATTTATGTGGTTTATAACTGATATTCAGATTTATTTTATTCATCGACTATCAAAATTTAAAGCATTTCAGTTGGTATTGCCACAGAAATATAGTCTGTGTTTTGTTGCAACCCAAACCACACGAAATTTAATCTTTTGAATGGCTATGTCCACGTTAGAATAAAATTCTGTTGGTAGCGCGTTATTACTCTCTTTGTTTGCTATTTAAATTTTTGGTTTCAATAAAGTTGACAAGCATACTCAATTCTGAATCGCTTCAGTGTTGTCTTATTCTTGCACGTTAAATTGGTTGTATTCCATTTTCCGATTTCTCGTAAATCACACTTTTGATATAATTTTTACAACCTTTAACGGCGGTACTACTGTTTTCCATTGTATTAGTAGTAGTAGCGAGTTTAGCTTCGATGTCCCCATCGTCGTTTCCTGAAATTCCCGGATCTAGGAAACACTTTACCGACGGAAAGTTTACCGACGGAAAGTTTACCGACGGAAAGTTTACCGACGGAAAGTTTACCGAATGGAAAGTTTGCCGAAAGAAAAGTGTACCGAAAGAAAAGTTTGCCGAACGGATATTTGACCGAAAGGAAAGTTTACCGAAACACAATTGACCGAATTAAAATTTTACGGAAATTATAAAATCCTATATACATATTGAGACGGTATCAAGGTAAGGGTATTTAGTTCTTTATTGTTTAATTTATCTTCGGTTGAAAACAGGTGTTATTTGTTCTATAATTTTGAATTTAGAAGAAGGGTTGTTGTGTTGATTATTTATTAATTGTTACTTTTCTCAAATATGACCTAATTCACCAGAAAATAGTCTGTATAGCGGACCGTGAACTGTTTAGTTATAAAGAATCTTAATTTGCATTGTTAATGTAGTTGATTGTGTAATTAGAATTTATATGTAGATTTATTTTAAACATTATGTAATGTGGGCATACAGGACATCAGGATTTTATAAAAAGAAAATAAGCAGGCAGGAAAATGTTTGGATTGGTTACGAAAAAATGATTTACGTTCTTAACAAGAATAATCACATTTGATTTGAACAAAATCTTTTGGCATTGACATACGTCAAATTAATTTTAATAAAAAAAAAGGTTGGAAAATGTATGTCGGTTTTTGACTGAGGAAAATAAAGAAATTGATTTCATTACAAAATACGACAGAGCTAATATAAAGTGAAGTGTGAAGGAAAGTTGAAAAAATAACTTTGTAGTTCATAAAATTTGAAAATTAATTTTGAACACCCTGTACATAGTGGATCTAATATTTACAGAACACTACTTAACAAATAATAAACAAAAAATAAAGTTATTTCTCTTATATTATTATTAAATCTAATATTTTTGTAATACTAGCGAATACTAGCTACTTATAATAAATTAAGATACCTGCGTTAATTATCCTTTAGGTGGAATGCAAATTTAGAATAAATTAAAAATGCCGTTACAATAAGTATACATAGTCTCTTAAAAATCACACAAAGAAATACATTTCCTTCTTTTAAGGGTATCATCATCTAAAATAAAAGGCACTTGAAATAATATTGTAATTGTAAAATCCTATCTTTATATATATAATTCTTTTGTACGTGTGTATGTCACTGAACTCCTCCTAAACGGCTGGACCGATTTTGATGAAATTTTTTGTGTGTATTTGAGTGGGTCTCTGGATGGTTTAGATTCGCAATTAGATCCGGTAGGTGGCGCTGCAATCGGGTTCTAGGAATTTTTTAAAATTTTTTTTGACAAATTTCTCTTTTTAAATTTTTTAAAGATTTCTCGCATATCATAACATATAACCCCAAAATTTCACCCCCCACCGCCCCCAATATTTTTTAAAATGAAAAAAAATCGAAAATTAGAAAATGGAAAAAACCTTTGCTGAACCTGCTAATAGCAGGAAAACCAATGTTCGGACAGGACAACGTCTGTCGGGTCCCCCAAAATTTCACCCCCCCCCCCCCCCCCCACCCTACTAACCCCCAATATTTTGGTATCGCAGGGTCTATTAGAGATGACGTGAGGCCCAGGTGGTTGAGCTCCACAATACACCTGCATATTATACGTATAAAACGTTTGTGAGTCACAGAGGGCGTAAATTTTTAATCCATACTTGGCCGGCTTTTGAGCCATATCTTTATACAGGGTGTTTCATAATATATGCGCAGGACTTCAGGATGTGATAGCTAGTCCAAAAATTTGAAAAAAAGTTTCTATTAACTTACCCTCTAAAATGCACAATTTTCG
Organism: Agriotes lineatus; assembly: GCA_940337035.1. Taxonomy (NCBI): domain Eukaryota; kingdom Metazoa; phylum Arthropoda; class Insecta; order Coleoptera; family Elateridae; genus Agriotes; species Agriotes lineatus. Next base: position 108,539,839 of record OW679201.1, on the reverse strand, counting down.
AGATACAGGGTGTTGAAATTGAAAAAAAAATTTCGTTTTTTGCGAATATCTCCGGAACCGTTTATTGTACAGAAAACAGCTTTTGTAAGCATTTTCTACTCATAATAAGCTATGTTTTGTGCGAGAAAAAAATTTTTTTAAGTCATAATTGGTGAAGATTTTGAAGGGGTAGTGAGTGTTTTTCTCCTCAACTTCTACGCCACTGGAAAAAGTACAGTTTTGAGACGCCCATTTGAACCGCCAATGTTTTCTACACAAAAAAGGTACTCTTGGTCATAAGCTCTAAAGTTGACCGTTTTCGAGAAAAATCAACTTTTATGTTGAAAAACATGGTAAATTTTTTGAAATAATTTTTTTTTTTACTAATTATACAAAATTTATTTAAACGTTAGAACAAGTAACAAAACCAAACGTTAACTTCATAATTGCAAAATTAAAAAAAAAATAACAAATCATACACAGTTAAATTAAATGTTGGAAATGTCCTCCGTTTAATTAGCAAAAAAAAATTTATTTCAAAAAATTGACCATGTTTTTCAACATAAAAGTTGATTTTTCTCGAAAACGGTCAACTTTAGAGCTTATAACCAAGAGTACCTTTTTTGTGTAGAAAACATTGGCGGTTCAAATGGGCGTCTCAAAACCGTACTTTTACCAGTGGCGTAGAAGTTGGGGAGAAAAACACTCACTACTCCTTCAAAATCTTCACCAATTATGACTTTAAAAAAAAATTTTTCTCGCACAAAACATAGCTTATTATGAGTAAAAATGCTTACAAAAGCTGTTTTCTGTACGATAAACGGTTCCGGAGATATTCGCAAATAACGAAATTTTTTTTCAATTTCAACACCCTGTATCTCGAAAATTGTGCATTTTAGAGGGTAAGTTAATAGAAACTTTTTTTCAAATTTTTGGACGAGCTATCACATCCTGAAGTTCTGCGCATATATTATGAAACACCCTGTATATATAATTCTTCTGTACGTGTGTATGTCACTGAACTCCTCCTAAACGGCTGGACCGATTTTGATGAAATTTTTTGTGTGTATTTGAGTGGGTCCCTGAATGGTTTAGATTCGCAATTAGATCCGTTAGGTGGCGCTGCAATCGGGTTCTAGGAATTTTTTTAAAATTTTTTTTACAAATTTCTCTTTTTAAATTTTTTAAAGATTTCTCGCATATCAGAACATATAACCCTAAAATTTCACCCCCCCACCAACCCTCAATATTTTTTAAAATAAAAAAAATCAAAAATTCGAAAATCGAAAAAACCTTTGCTGAACCTGATAATAGCAGGCAAACCAACGTTCGGGCAGGACAACGTCTGTCGGGTCCCCCATAACTTCACCCCCTCACCGCCCCGCAATATTTTTTAAAATGAAAATCTTTATATATATAATTCTTCTGTACATGTGTATGTGACTGAACTCCTAAACAGCTGGACCGATTTTGATGAATTTTTGTGTGTGTTTGAGTGAGCCCCCTGGATGGTTTATATTCACAATTGGACCCGGTAGGTGGCGCTGCAATCGGGTTCTAGGAATTTCTTTTTTATTTTTTGACGATTTTTTAAAATTTCTTTTAAGATTACTTGCATATCAGAACATATAACCCCAAATAAGCCTAAACAATCGATATGGGTGTCGTTATTGAGGTTTTTTGGGACGTTGATTGCGAAAATGGCATTTACTCCAAGACGATGGACATGACATAAAATTAAAACTATAGTGGTGAAACGGGGTTTCAGAGACAAATTATTTTTGGGCAGAACAACGTTTGCCGGGCCAGCTAGTGTATATATAAGATTTTATAATTTCGGTCAATTGTGTTTCGGTAAACTTTCCTTTCGGTCAAATTTCCATTCGGTGAACTTTCCTTTCGGTAAACTTTCCTTTCGGTCAACTTGTCTTTCGGTCAACTTTCCGTCGGTAAAGTGTTTTCGGTAAATTTTCCGGGACCCTAGAGTTCAGCAGTATCTATGGAACTTTTTCACGTCCGAATTACTGTTTTATCAATTTTAAGCTTTGATGCTCTGTTTAACATTTTCGACTTTAACAGATTTTTACACGCATAATAACTACGGTTACCCGACTGAATTCGTCGTTATATTTTATCTTCCATTTTATTCCCAATATTTAACATTTTATTCCCAATATTTAACGATGCCGAGGTACACAAATTCTGTCACTTCTTGAAACGCATATTCGTTTATTTGCAGGTTTAGCAGTTTATTGTCACACTAGCTGAAACCCGCGGCATATGCCGCATTTAAAATGTACGACGAATCTAATAACTTTTGTTGCACTAAAGAAAGTTTTAAAAGCACGTTAGAGATTGTAACTATTTGGATAGCCTCCAGGCCACTTTACTCCTACATATTGTATACTGTAGCCTACCTCGTGTGTGGTTCGATCTACATGTGTGTGTGGAAGGTCCGGGTCGAGTAGTAAGGCAGGTTCACAGGTGGTCCAAGCCGTAGCTCACTGTTATAATTCACTTACGCCTAAATCACTAACTGAATTACGATATAAAAGGTCTGGGGATCGATCCCGTTGTCGCTAGGGAAGAAAAACGCACTCAGGGCAACGCGCAACAGTTTAGCACTCACGAGCGGGGGAAGACACGACCGCACCCGTAGGAATGTTGACACTAACTGGGTTGAAAGTTTATCCCTTAAGGTCGTCCTGCGCAAAATGTCTAAGTAAAGCTAATTGCGCCAATAGTCAATTGAGGGCGCTACACACTCCCCCTTTAAGATTGACCGGCGTCCCGACGTCAATCTTAATTCGCTTTGCGCGGCCGTCCTCGTTTCCGTATGGGCACTACCGGCGTACTGTTCTCGTTTGGTCCCATATACGGTGTCAGGGCTGACACATGGTATTTACCAAGTGCACTATGAGGCCGATCCGCGCTGGAAACTTCGTAGCTTGTGGAGGAAACTTTTCGAAGAATTACGTAAGGGCCATCCCTACGAGGATCCAGCTTGGAGGATCGCCCGGCGCCGGCATCACTTCTAGAATGGGTGCTTACCCATACGCGATCTCCAACCTGGTATTCCTGCCCAACGATTCGTTTTGAGTCAGCGTATTCCTTGCGACGCTGCTGTTCACGTTCTACCGTGTCTCGTGCGTCCCGTAAGGTATCTACCATTCGTGTTAGGTACGGAGTGATTTGATGCACAAAATTCTCCGTTCCGATGATTGCCCTCATATCCCTGTTGACGTCATCCGGCGTCCTTAGTTTACGGCCAAAATTTAGGTAGCACGGCGTCTGTCCAGTGGTCTGACATCTGGCGGTATTCATGGCGAAGCGGATTGAGGGTAGTTGTTCGGGCCACGAGGCATGCTTAGACCCCACGAGGATAGATAGTTGTGCCTTCAGGTCGCGATTCCTTCGCTCGACGGGATTTGCCTCAGGATGATAGTACGGCGTCAAGGTTTGATGTACTCCTAAACAGTACATTGCGTGCTGCATGACAGCGCTCACAAATTGAGGCCCGTTGTCGCTGATCACCTTTCGGCACAGCCCATACCTCAAGAACACCTCGCTAATTAGTGTTTTAGCGCATTCTTCAGCTGTCGCTTGTTTCAGGGGAAAAAGTTCAACCCAGCGTGTGAGCATATCTTCGATAATAAATACCCATCGCTGTCCTTGCTCACTGACAGGCAAAGGCCCGAAAAGGTCTATCGACAGGGTTTCAAATCGTTGGCAGACCGCCGGCGTTTGTAGTAGTCCCGCTGGCTTGTGATTCTGGATTTTGTACCGCTGACATTTTCCACATTCGCGGATATATTCGGTAATAAAACGTCGCATCCCCGGCCAGTAGTAACGCGAAGTAATTCTGGCCAATGTTTTTTCTACACCATAGTGGCCGGCTGTAGGGGCATCGTGGTATTCGCGTAATACATTCACTCTTTCGTGAGTCGGGACCACTTGTTGAGCATTGTCGTCGTCCTGCTCGGGGGAATACCTATATAGTATGCCATCGTTCACTAGGTACCCCTTTTCCACCCAAGGATTAGGCGCTTCCAGGTCCTCGAAAGCCAGTACAATTTTAGCAAGGTCCTCGTCCTTAAGTTGCTCGCTGCGAACGTCACTGGCACTGCGACCTGGGAGGTCAACGACCGCAGTACAGAGGGTGCAACTTTCTTCAGTTTCTATATAATAATAATAATAATAATTGTCTTTATTTCATACTGGCTGTACATTTCGGTTACATACAAAAAATAAACAAAAAGAGAGAAAAAAAAGCAATTTATTTATAGAATAATTGAGAAAACAAAACCAATAGCAGCAACCAGTAGAAATCCCAAGGCGCAGTTCAAGCTGAAGCTTGCTCCTCCACTGAACCTTAACACGGCGGGCGCGACAGCGTATCGGCGACCTTATTAACCTTGCCTGGGGTGTACTCGATGCACAGGTTATAAGGTTGCAGTAATAATGCCCACCTCGCTAAGCGTCCGCTGGGCGATTTTAAATTCATTAGCCAACGAAGTGGTTGATGATCGGTGCCGATGATAACTTTCGTGTATTCAATGTATCCACGGAATTTCCCAACGGCCCACACAATTGCAAGAGCCTCGCGTTCCGTGGTTGTGTAGTTTCTTTCAGCTGCCGTCAATAACCTACTCGCATATTCTACCGGGCGTTCGTCGGTGCCTTCTCCTTGGCACAATACAGCACCTAGTGCATGCGATGACGCATCTGTCCGCAATGTAAAAGACTGGCTTTCGTCCGCTTGGCGTAGAATAGGCGGCGACGACAACAGCGTTTTCAGCCGTTGGAATGCGGATTCCTGCCTTTCAGCCCAGGTCCAGGTTGCGTCCTTCTTCAGGAGGTCGGTTAACGGTCGAGCAATTTCCGCGAAACTATCGATAAACCTCCTATACCACGAGCATGTCTGCAAGAATGTTTGTAGGTGTTTCACGTTCCGCGGGGGTGGCATTTTCATTATCGCGTCGGTTTTACGCGTATCCACAGATATTCCGCTAGGAGTTAATACATGTCCTAAGTACTTAACTTCCTTACAAGCAAATTGGCACTTCTCGCGATTTATGGAAAGTTTATAATGCCTTAACCTTTCGAACACTGCGTTTAGATCCGACATATGACTGTTGAAGTCCCGAGACAACACAATGACGTCATCTAGATAGGCGAATAAAGTTATCTCGCTAAGACCGGCTTTGAAATGTTCAATCAAACGCTGAAACGTAGCCGGGCCGTTCCGAAGACCGAAACTCATACGTTTACAGCGATATAATCCAAACGGGGTGCTAAAAGTTGTTTTATCGCGATCGCAGGGCCGAACACTGATTTGCCAATACCCTGCTTTAAGGTCCAGCGTTGACATAAACGGCGTATATTTTGCAGAATGCAAAAGATCGTCGATTCGCGGTAAGGGGTAGTGATCGGGCACAGTTATCGCGTTTAATTGCCGGTAATCTACGCAGACACGTAGCGTTCCGTCCTTTTTCGGCACTAAAACTACCGGGGAGCACCACTCGGATTCGCATTCTTCGATTACATCGCTCGCGAGCATCTTGCTTAATTCTTCCCGCAACATTTCGCGTCTTTGGGAAGATAACCTATATGGAGGTGCACTTACCGGACCGTGTTCGCCAGTATCTATGCGGTGTTCAGCAAAGGGGGTAGGCCCTCCCCCTGGTTCGAAGATAGCCTTATGATCCTCCAGGAGCGCGTTGAACCGCTACCGTTCTGCTGCTGCTAATGCGATTCCTTCATCGTCCCGCAACTCCATCTCGATGGTGGTGACTTCCATCCCAAGTGTGGAGGGCTCCGGTGCAAAAGCGAATGTCGCATCTTCGGCATCTTCAAACGCCCACTGCCTGCGACGCAGGTTTAACACCAGGCCTGCAGTTTTGATGAAATCGCAACCCAACAAAGTTTTCGTGTGGGGCTCACCCACCAACACTATAAACGAGGTCGGCACCACCCGCGTATGAATTTTCACGTCAACCGAGGCAGTTAGCACGCCGCGTCGCTGGGGTTTTCCATCGGCAAGGGTTAGCCGAGCGCTTTCCCGTGAAAAGTTCACACCACGAGTCACTAATCTTTGATACAGTTCGTGTCCTGCTATGCTCTTCCGAGCACCCGTGTCCAAACACGCGATCCCTCGCAGCCCAAGCACCTCAACAAAGACGTGGGGTCGGCCGCCTGCCGCCGGAGATGGTTTCGTTGAGACGATATGGAAATCCAATTCCAGGCTGCTGGTTTCCGCCGTCGTCTGCCTGCTTGCGTTGCAATTCGGATAGTTGCTTGTGATATAGCCTTCTTTACCACACCGATAGCAACTTAAAGGCTGCCTTGGAGCAGCGGAGGGCCCTGGTTGTGCCATATTATCCGATGCCGCTGTCTGTTTACTGTTGCTTCGAGCCTTCTTGAAACACTCTGCTTCTTTGTGGCCAGTACGCCGGCAAAACCTACAGCGCACTTTAGGTTGAAAATCCTTCGGCGCGTTTCCTGCCGTGGGCCCTATTAACTTTTCCTGCTCGACCTCGTGCAGGGTTTCCTCCGCCAGCCGGGCCTGTTCCAGCAACTTGGCGAACGTGGTTATAGATCCGCGTGGTACCCGTTCGCGAATCTTATAATGTAGCAGCCCATACACCATATCCAGCTGCACTTCTTCGTCCAGGGGTTTTAGGAGCTGCGCGAACAGAGCGCGCTTTTCACATATAAATATGTCGGTAGCGACTCTCTCCCCCTTTTCGGAAGCAAAGATTTCTTTGAAAATTCTAAAAGCCGGTTTTCGCGGGCCAAAAGTTTGGCGGAGCAAGTCCAGGGCCGTTTCCCAATCCGGCACCGTCGCCTTAACGCCCTCCCACCACGTTGCGGCAAAATCCTCCAACATGATGGCCAATCCGATCAACGCATTAGCGTCCGATATATTCGAACAGCTCTTGTAAACGGAAATGGCGGAAATAAATGCTGCGACGTCCGACCCTGGTTTTCCGTTAAACCTCGAAGTGCACCGCGTAAAGTTTCCTTGCGATTGACTTTCGCTGGGTGTCGACATCCGAGTTGGTGCGGTTTCCATCTGCGCCTGCCACATATTTTGCAAGCTTCCCAACAAAGTTTGAAATTGCTCCGCTGACATCTGGATAGGAGCGGCCATTTTGAAGCGGAAGTAGTCGTCTGCGCCTGCACGAATTCCTGCTTCACGACGCTACCGCTTGGCTTGGGGGCGCTGGCGTATGCGTACGTTACGCGGCTTTCTTTGTCGTTCCCGATTAAAACTCAATAAAACTAACCTTATTTACTCGAGCCCCACGTTGGGCGCCAATTGTAGCCTACCTCGTGTGTGGTTCGATCTACATGTGTGTGTGGAAGGTCCGGGTCGAGTAGTAAGGCAGGTTCACAGGTGGTCCAAGCCGTAGCTCACTGTTATAATTCACTTACGCCTAAATCACTAACTGAATTACGATATAAAAGGTCTGGGGATCGATCCCGTTGTCGCTAGGGAAGAAAAACGCACTCAGGGCAACGCGCAACAGTTTAGCACTCACGAGCGGGGGAAGACACGACCGCACCCGTAGGAATGTTGACACTAACTGGGGTGAAAGTTTATCCCTTAAGGTCGTCCTGCGCAAAATGTCTAAGTAAAGCTAATTGCGCCAATAGTCAATGGAGGGCGCTACAATACACCGATACTGCTGAATTGAATAGTGGCTTCTTTTTTCTGTTCAGTATTAAATGCTAATTATTGTTACAATGCTGTAAATCCAGTTAGTGGAAATGTCACTGGAACAGTTTCCAAAAACTAAATTCCTGGAATTTGCTGATCTCTAAAAGCACTATATTTAGACAAACCTACAATTTTCTGAAAATAGGGACAATTAAGTACTTATCTGCTTTTGGAATATTCCATATATAAAGGAAATATTATGTTTTATTGTTATGATGGATAATTTGTATACGTATTTAATTGTCTAATTCCTATTCAAAAAACTCAGGTAATCAACCCCACCTATAAAACAACCTGATATCAGCAACATTATTGCTTAAAGTGCTTGGTGTTCAGTTGCTTTTGTAATTTTGTCTTGGTATATTGTTCATTTGGCTTGGTGTCTTGTTCTTATACGTGGTGTGTGAATCAACATGGTAAGTAAAATGTCCATCATATTACCTACTTTTTCTACAAAAAAATACGTAATTGGCTTAACTAATGTTATTACACATTTATATTTGTCAATAAATTTCCTGAACATATTCTACCCACGAGATTTAAAAAAGACTGCTAGTATTATTGCAGTTTTTTTTTCAATTGATAACTGTAAATCAGTTGGTTTCTGGCCTGCCCATGAAAGTTGATGTTTTATAAACAGTAATTTAAAATTTGTATTCCGCTAGCGCTTTAAAAATGTCAAATAAATGTCAACCAAAATAAACCAATAATTTATCAAAAAATTATACATAAGTACATTACAACTAAATTAACAAAACGACGTCCACGTCGTCAATTTTCATTTTGAACAGTTCTCCAATGCGACAACCGCCAGCAATACCCATAAGTATAGTCTGCAATGTAATTTTACAATTAAAAGGAAACAAATAGGTCAATAATGCTAACCTTTGCAAATAAATACTTCTCGTCCGGTGAAGTACGAATGAACCTCAAAATTTCGTCGCGGCTAAGAACTTTCGACTTATTGGGCTTAAAGCCCTCTTGCGTTTAGCTTGGAAAATAGTAAGTTACAGGCTCCACACAAATAAAATTCAATTAAAACGATTTTCTTACCATATATGAATGTGGCCAGTAAGTGTATATATACAGTGTGTTCTAGATCGAGTGGGATTGCATAGGTAACTTTTTTATCATTGAAGATGGAGATTTGGTTAAATTGGCAATGTGGAACCAGTCAAAAGTTATTTAAAAAAACTAAAAACTGTCATTTTCTTGTATGTCAAATATCTTTGTAAGTATAAGAGATACGAAAAAAAGTTTTATATAAAAGTCGCTGTTTTCGATGAGACCAATTTAAAATTCAAGATGGCTGTTTCTGAGGTACTCTTATCAACTTCCCTAAGTTATATGGGAGCCATATTTGATTTTTAGGTTACTGAATTGAATTTTTTATTCTATTTTCAACGATGTAAGATAACGTATGGTTGAATAAAAAATACCAGTAAAATTAATTGTTTTTACATTTTAATCAAGTAAGCTTACATGGATCCAAACAAAAACAAACAACATTTATTTAAAATCAAAACATAATCCTGATAATCACATGAAATGATCAAAATGCTGGCGATTGTTAGAGAAACATAGTTGACACCATTTGACGACACGACAGGTTACTTTACGCAAACTTTCTTATTGTTTTTCATCATAGCTGGTTACTTACTTGATTATACACTTAAAAAGCAATATCATGATGGTTTTTGTGGTTCAAGTACTTAGTACTGAATTAACATGTTACTAAGTATTATAGGAAGTAACAAACGACTTCCGGGATTGGACCGTGTCATGATTGAAATCGAAGAACTTCTTCGATCTCAATCATGACTTCCGGGATTGGACCGTGTCATGATTGAAATCGAAGAACTTCTTCGATCTCAATCATGGCACGGTCCAATCCCGGAAGTCGTTTGTTACTTAATGACAATGGCCGTGAAAGCCTCAAAAATCAAGTATTATAGGAATTACATACAAAGGTTTTCTAAAATAAATTTCACCTAATTTTGTTTTGATCCATGTAAGCCTACTTGATTAAAATGTAAAATCAATTAATTTTACTGGTATTTTTTATTCAATCATACGTTATCTTACATCGTTGAAAAGAGAATAAAAATTCTATTCAGTAACCTAAAAATCAAATATTACTTTTTTTCGTATCTCTTATACTTACAAAGATATTTAACATACAAGAAAATTACAGTTTTTAGTTTTTTTCTAATAACTTTTGACTGGTTCGACATTCTGAACTTCTTCAAACAGATATTAAATCAGCATATGAAACTGCAAAACATTGGCCATTTAACCAAATCTCCATCTTCAATGATAAGAAAGTTACCCATGCAATCCCAGTCGATCTGGGACACACTGTATGTAATTGCTTCATATGTGCCATTGGAATTTAAAGTATAATTAAATCGTAACACAAATTAAATCTTGATTATCGAGTCCCAAACTTTCATTTTTATCTGTTAACACACAAAAAATAAGCACACACATAATGAAATTCCACTAAACTTACAAACAAAATCTGATGCTTCCCTGATAGTTATAGTCCGGGAGCCAGTGACCTTTTTTAATGACCAAAACCACAAAAGCTGAAAATGTTTCCTAAGCTTTATTTGGTATCACTAGTAAGTGAATGGACCTCCAGCTGGCGCACTTCCGGGGGGTGTAGCTGCGGCATCCTCCCACGCACGTAAAATAATAATAAATAATTTTAACAGACGTTGACAGAAAATACCTGATTTACGCCAACTAATTATCAATTTTTTTGACAAATGCTATTGAACTTGAAAAGCAAATCATGGCATATTTAAAAATTCCCAAGTTTTAAATTAGTATTTTAAAATAAAAATCGCATATAGAATATTATTATTGGTATCATTTGATGCGTAATAATTTTATCTTTTCATTGATACTATTACCTTCCCTGTAAGTTGAATTGGCGAGCAGGAATCGACAGAAACCTTCAATACAATGTTAATCGCCTATGTTCGACTTTGAGAACGGACACCCGGTATAGTGTACTAATACGTGTAAATTAATAAAGTAATGTATCAACAAATTTTTTAGATTTGGTCTTCTTCGGATTCATTGCCATCCAACTAATTATCGATTTCGTTACCGCTGCAATTGATGTCGATCTGTGAAATATCTTTGACATCAGCTGTAAACATATATAATAATAATATATTAAAAGATATAGATGATAATAATATAAAAACGTATAACACGCAAGAGCAAAATTGTAACACAAATCGGATTATGAATTATAAAAAAAGTTTACATGCTAACAAAATTGTTATAAATATTATTCAGTTTTATTTTTCAATTAAAATTATATAGATAAAATTAAATAGAAAATAATCAAAAATTTACATTGAAATAATGAAAAAAAGTAATGAAATGAGAGAGAAATATATCAGTATTATTTTAACCTGCAGTACTTTTTGTCATCATCGATAGTTATATTTCCAAGGGAAGAGGGTAATTGCTCACCCTCGAAACCATTTGAAATGAAATTTCTCCTCCTTCTCTTCCCAGCCAAAATCAGTCGGATGTAATGCCGTTGGAACCTGAAGATGAGCGTGTGCCCAAATATTTGCTATATACGTTGTCCGCAGCCAATGTTGGCGTTGGTGCAGCTCAATTTTACAGGGAGGCAGAGCTGATCCGTCGATATTATTTTTTAGTAAAGGGAATAAAAAATTGTGGCGGTCGGTTGGGCTATTCGGTGTAGCATAAAACTGCTGCATTAAATCTTGGCTCAGTATTATACAAAGTGGCTATCTAAATATTTACTATTTGCACTTTTATGTGTAAATATTTGCTTTTTGCATTTTAATGTCCACATATTTACTGTTTATGTTATGTATAAATATTTAAATGTGTAAATATTTACTAAAACCCTTTAAATTCAAAAACTTGTGAGATAGTATAATAACTGCATGGACGTGTTTAATGAGAAAAGTATAGATATCTGATACTGTCAGAGCTGAAATTTGGTAATACAATAGTTAATTGAATAAGTTAAACGAAAAAAATATACAGCTTTATATTTAGTGAGGGAAAAGGGTCCAGCTGATGCAGTCAAAGATACAATGCGCCCAAGCGCATACCGATGCGCAGCGTCTTTCAGTGCATCGGCTGGGCACTTTTCCCCCACTAAATATATAGCTGGATGCTTTTTTTGGTTAAGTTATTAACTTAACTATTAGTTTACCAAATGTCAGCTTTTGCGGTATCAGTTTACTCATCAAATGATACCAATAATAATATTCTATATGCGATTTTTATTTGAAAATCGTACGACACTCATCAATGACCAATAGAAAAATTAGTTCACGAGCCGTATCCAAGACAACAACAAAATTTCTTGGAAATTTTTTGTAGGTAGATCAGCTTAACTTTGAGGGCTTGTATCGTTACGATTTTCTTACCGAATCTGCATTCGAGCATTAATTCATATCCGGAAATTATTTTTCGTGCATTCAACAACGTCCTAATTTGCCCTCCCGTCCCGCTCGGGCAAATTAATACGACGTTGTTGGAACGCACTCAAAAAAATTTCCGGAAAGAATTAATGCTCTTATGAGATTATATGTGAAAATACTAATTTAAAACTTGGAAATTTTTAAATATGCCGTGCCTTGCTTTTCAAGTTCGATAGCATTTATCAAAATAATTGGTAATTAGTTGGCGTAAATCATGTATTTTCTGTCAACGTCTGTTAAAATTATTTATTATTATTATTTTACATGTGTGAGAGGCTGCCGCAGCTACATCCCCCGGATCTGCGCCAGCTGGAGGTCCATTCACTTACTAGTGGCTTACGAAAAATTTTCAGCTTTTGTGAAATGACTAACTCTAAACGGTCACTGGCTCCCGGACTATTACATTGGACATGGACCTTAGGCTTTGATAAAATTTTCCAGTTTTTAATAAATATTAGGTAGTTGCTTTCAAAATATCCACTATTAATGCCTAATCAGCTACTGTCGATGCACTCTGAAATAAAATTTAAATAAAACACCATAATACAGTGATTCTAAAATACCAACAAAATACCTTGGCTGTGAACCGTTCTTTTAGCGTTGCTCATTATTCTACACTGTAGCATTTCTTTTCTTCAACGTTTGGTAAGAATTTTTCTTGTAAGCACTTGGAAAAATGCTTGTTATTCATATCGTCATGGTAGTCCCCAGTCTTAAGGCCCGATTTAAAAATATGTAGCCCATTCGGAACAAAATCTATTTTACCGCCAGCATGCATAATTAAGCGGTCTGTTTTCTCAATCAGCACTTGTCGATTATCTTGGCTTTTCTTCCAATGAAACCCTATTTTATGTACTAATCTTCTAAAAATACCTATCTTTTCAGTAAAATTAATACCATCATCTTTAACTGGTTCAAATACATCCTTGGTCTTCTTTTATGAATAGTTGCAAATCTATAAATAATTGTTCGAACAGTTTCTTCTTCAAACTCATCCAACGAAGACCGTGGGTGGCCTTTCTCAATGCTTTTCTTTGGGGAAGTAAATTTTCCGCCTGCAAAAATCTTAAATAGGAAAGTTGCAAATCTCAGGTACATTCTAACCTATAAACAATTTTCAATCTTAAACTTGGACAATTGTACTTACAGTTGCAATAAAATGCTGTAGCTCTGTAGCGTTGAAAAAGCTGTGTTTTATAATAAATGGAAATATAAGTAGATAAAGAACGCAAAAACTAACTTATAAGCACGAAAATACAAAAACGCAATGATATTTTCAGGTTGGTTTGTAGGTATTTTCTGTCAACGTCTGTTAAAATTATTTATTATTATTATTTTACATGTGTGAGAGGCTGCCGCAGCTACATCCCCCGGAACTGCGCCAGCTGGAGGTCCATTCACTTACTAGTGATACCAAATAAAGCTTAGGAAACATTTTCAGCTTTTGTGAAATGACTAACTCTAAACGGTCACTGGCTCCCGGACTATTACATTGGACATGGACCTTAGGCTTTGATAAAATTTTCCAGTTTTTAATAAATATTAGGTAGTTGCTTTCAAAATATCCACTATTAATGCCCAATCAGCTACTGTCGATGCACTCTGAAATAAAATTTAAATAAAACACCATAATACAGTGATTCTAAAATACCAACAAAATACCTTGGCTGTGAACCGTTCTTTTAGCGTTGCTCATTATTCTACACTGTAGCATTTCTTTTCTTCAACGTTTGGTAAGAATTTTTCTTGTAAGCACTTGGAAAAATGCTTGTTATTCATATCGTCATGGTAGTCCCCAGTCTTAAGGCCCGATTTAAAAATATGTAGCCCATTCGGAACAAAATCTATTTTACCGCCAGCATGCATAATTAAGCGGTCTGTTTTCTCAATCAGCACTTGTCGATTATCTTGGCTTTTCTTCCAACGAAACCCTATTTTATGTAATCTTCTAAAAATACCTATCTTTCCAGTAAAATTAATGCCATCATCTTTAACTGCTTCAAATACATCTTTGGTCGTCTTTTATGAATAGTTGCAAATCTATAAATAATTGTTCGAACAGTTTCTTCTTCAAACTCATCCAACGAAGACCGTGGGTGGCCTTTCTCAATGCTTTTCTTTGGGGAAGTAAATTTTCCGCCTCCAAAAATCTTAAATAAGAAAGTTGCAAATCTCAGGTACATTCTAACCTATAAACAATTTTCAATCTTAAACTTGGACACTTGTACTTACAGTTGCAATAAAATGCTGTAGCTCTGTAGCTTTGAAAAAACTGTGTTTTATAATAAATGGAAATATAAGTAGATAAAGAACGCAAAAACTAACTTATAAGCACGAAAATACAAAAACGCAATGATATTTTCAGGTTGGTTTGTAGCCTTGCTTCTGACAAGTTGTAACCACCGTTCTTCCTAGAGGTAGTAAAGTCCACTTGCAAAAAGTTTATAACCATATTTTTGTACAAAGCTCCGAATTTAGGTTATTTGCAAATTTAATATTTATGTGTACATAGTACAAACATTCCTGTGTAATGTAAAAAATGTGTGTAGGCCCTAACAAGAGCATTAATTGTTCTCTCCTTCCATATTACTGGCTCTTAGAAAATATCAAGACCACGCCCACAATCGAACTACACATAGACCACGCGCATGCATGTTTGACCTTGGGAAGTGTTCTGCTTTATTATAGAGTTATGACTTTGATAATCGCAGGTACTTCACCTTTCTTTTCATTGATAAGCAGTCCTACTTCTTTTGCAGATGACTCCAGTTAAACAAATGTTGTTACTAGTTCTTCACGATTTCGGCTTACTATGGCTAGATCGTCTGCGTACGCTATAATCTTCACCATCCTGGTCCTGATGCTACCCTGTCTTGTATAATAATTTGCTTTTAAGTTTTTATCAGACATGTAAACAATAAAATCGTCTGCGAATAGATATTTGACGTTTTCTTCTGTATGTAGTGTGAATATGTAGATGCTAGTCTAACTCTAAATTGTTTATTTTGGATAAAATTTTAGGTAAAATTCAATATTTTGCCCTTTTATGCCCCAGTCACCTAATGTTTTTATTATTTTATTTCTGGAAACTGCATCATAAGCCCGTTCAATGTCCAAAAATTTCGCAATTAGCTGTTCTTTATTTATAAAGGCATTTTTAATCTTTGATTCTACGTGTATAATATTATCCATTGTGCAATGACCTTTTCTGAAAGCACTTTGTAGTTAACCTATTAGAATATGGTGTTCTAGATAGAAATTTAATCGTTGGTTAAAAACGTGTACATATGGTAGATGTTAAGGCTATAGGACGGTAGCTACCAGGATTAGTTGGGTTTTTATCTTGTTTGAGTATAGGTGCTATCGTTGATTTTTTCCAGTTTGATGGGAATACTCCATTTATCCAAATTTGATTATTTAGTTGCAAGAGTAACACTATGAAAGGGCCTGGTAATTGTTTCAGTATTTCATAATGAATGTTGTCTGACCCGGGAGATGAGTGTTCAGAGTTTTCAATGGCATATTGTAATTCCGCCGTTGAGAAAGGTTCATTACACGTTTCTTCATCTTCCGATGGGTCTATGGGTTGGAATGTATCTGGTGTTACTGCTGTATTGTTTCTCATGCTATTATACAAGTTTTGGAAATATAAGGCTAGCGTATTTGCTATTTATGTTGGGAATGTTATAGTTCATTATGAGGAGATTTTAGAGCTTTAATTGTGAAACTTGAGTAGTGTCCTTTTCTACTACGAAATGTTGCCATACCTGTTTAGCTAATATTTGGATATTGATAGAGCTAACATACTTTTTTCCATGATTCTGCCTTACTGTTTTTTATTGTTCTTCTTCCTATAGCTCTAAGTTTTTTTAAGCGGATTAAACTTTCTACAATTTTGTGCTTTTTGTAGATATTGAAAGCTTGGGTACATGGAATTTTGTACTTATATGGAGAGGCATTCTTCACAGGAATGGCTTCTGAGGCGATGTCTAGAATGCTCGGTGTGATTGTGAATGTTATATGGTCGATACCCTCTTCATTAGAAAAATCGGAAAATACCTTTGAAGAAATCATTTGTATTGTTCCCAATCGGCGTTGTCAATTTTCCATTTAGGTAAAGTTACACTGCTTTCCAGGTTAATAACAATATTAGTTGATAAATGGATCGGAAACTGCCCACTATTACATAGATTGTTCTCTAGACTCCATAATATTATAGAGCTATTTGAGTATGGCAGAGTAGCAGGTATATCGCCAATCAAGAGTTGATTCCTGCGTTAAAGTGAGTAGCACGTCAGCAATTTAGAAGTACTAATTGATCGAAGTTGTTAATGGCTTTCTCGATTATTTTTCTCTTGTTGTTGGTGCATCCATAACTCCAGAGCAGGCTATGGGCATTAAAGTATCCTACTAAGATGTAGGAAGGGGGTAATTGTTTGATAACCTCTTCTATTTCGGAATAATCGAGTGAATAGTCCGGTGAGATATGTATATTGCAGATGGTTAACTGAAGTGAGCGCCATACCTAAATAACGATGGATTCTAGATTAGTATTTAGATGGAAGGATTTATAGTAAATGTTGTCTTTAAAGCCATATTGACACCCCCACTAGTGTGTGTTGTGATTCTGCATTTATTTATTACATTATAGTCTTTGATAGTTACTGGTTAACCTTCTTTGAGGTGTGTTTCCTGAAGGCATACAATATTGGGTTGATGGTTTAGTAATGGAAGTAAGAGTTCTAGCAGCTGATTGATGGCATTTAAAACATGTAGGTTCTTCAAACTGTAAGAAAATACGGTTATTAGTGTTGAATCAGGAAAAATAGTGTTTTCTTCGGGAAAGACGTATACAAATCTACGGAACCTTACAATGTGAATAGTTGGCTTTGGAGACTCCCGCTTTTACAAGATAAATCGGTAAGGTGTTTTTTATGTTTAAGTTCAGTAGTACTGTAACTACACTTCATTGGGGATAGTTGGAAAAACATTGGACAGGATGATTTTTGGGCGGTGTTAGTAATCTTCTAATTGTAATTTGATTATCGTTTATTTGGATAGATTGGTGTTCTTTTACAAATTGATATACTAAAGTCTTAGTTGACAGGTATATGCAAATTAGGCCACCGTTTGTTTGCAACAGGCTCATTTCATCCCTTATAATTCAACCCACACGTGTTATTGTGGTAATTTTTCCTGTGGTCCTATGGTATGGATTCACTCCTACAGAGATTTAAAGTTTTTATTTTTTTTGGAAGGCGTCGAAACGGGAAAAGCTTAATTTTGTTAAGACAGCCATATTAGATTCGCCATATTTAATTTTTCGGATTTGAGATCATTTTTGTCATTTTAGATCCCAAAAAATTTCTCTTCCGAATTTCATGTTTGCAAGTGATCGTAAAGTGCAAAAAAGCAGGTCACCTTTTCTGCAACAGGCACGAGTGGATTTTATATATATTGATGTTTTCAGAACCAGTTGAGTGGTCCAACAGCTCCATTCAAAGCAGCTATGGTTGTTCGTCTAATTTGTTTAACTTTAGGCTTTGGAATGCTTTTCGTAGATGTGCAATCGGTATGTATTAATTATATTCTCTAACTACAATTAGCAATACTGATTCTGGTTTTAGTACCACCAGAAGCAATACATTATCACTACAGAAAGGGCACTGATACCAACATACAATAAACAATTGGTTGAGGCATCCATCCGATTCTTCAAATATAACAGAACTTTTACCGCTCTAAATTTTACAATGAGATTGAAGCGTGAAGTAGGGTATGAATTAAAGGTATGAAATAATTATACTGCTTGAGTAAAGGATAAAAAGACTGGAAACAATTTAACATTTAACATGTAAAACAAAACAAAAATAAAGAAAAGAGTTCAAATAAACATCGATCCAAAATTGCTTTCTTAAGACAGCTCCAGCACTGACAAAATTGGAACTGCTGCACGGGTCTTGTTTAGTTAAAATTATACAGATACAGTAAAACTAGAGGCATTTTCCATAGTTGCTTGGTTTTTATGCTGATTTAGGTAAGCTTAAAAAATGTGTAAGTTCTGTAACAGTTGGGGATGTTTTTAACTAAAACTTGTTAAAGTCGAACACCGCCAGTTCTGGTACATATATCAAAAAAGGCAGATAGAATAAAGGTACATATGTTTGAAATCACCGAAAGCAATAATTTTCTAGAAAATCGAATCCAAGGTTTTAAGCAAGCTTAATCGTATGCAGCGTGTTCCCCGATTGGGTTTAACATACGCATCACCCAACAATTTTTGAATTGCATTTTCATAATTGGGAGATCATTCTTGCTTGCCCTGCAACTTAATTTGCCCATAATTTCAATTTAGTTGAAATCAAGTACTCCTCGATAACTCAACAATACCTTTTTCTGTTTAATGTAAAGTTATGGCAAAAGTTTATTAAAGAAAGTTACCAGAGATGTTTTCAAGTACTGGTATGCATAAATTGTAAATGATTGGTTATGTTTGAAAAAAAACACAGTAGGTATCAAATCCACTGGGTTCAGATCTGTACTAGGTGGGAACCATGAAATGAATCCACCCCACCGATCCATCCTTGCGGAAAGATGGTGTCGAGGTAATCTTGTACAGCATGACTAAAATGTGAAAGACAGCCGTCGTGCATAAACCACATGGTATGGCTCATATCCAAAGGAACATCGACGAGAAGCTCTAGCAGAACTACTTGTAAAAACTGCAAATAAGAATAGCCATTAAGGCGTGTTGGTAATTTGTAAGGTCTTATTAAGATGCTATTAATAATACCAGCCCACAGATTCAAACTAAAACGGTGCTGAAAGCTACTCTGGCGAATCGTGTGCGAATTTTGATCAGCCCATATGTGAGAACTGTGGAAGTTGAGAACACCATTTCTAGTAAAACAGCATTCATCCGTCACCAGTACGTGTATTGTAAATTCTGCTTCCCTATTAGTGCGATTTAGGAGCCATTCACAAAACTTCTGCCGCAGCGGATAATCGGTAGGAGTCAGTCCTTGCACCATTTACTGATGATATGAGTACAAACCATTGCTGCTCAATGTGCGCCAAACAGCGGATGGAGAAATTCCAACTTGGAAATTGGGCTTGTAGGTACTTCTAGTAGTTGGATCAGCATCAACCATTTCTAAAAGTTCTTCCTCCACATTCACCCCATATTGATTTGGTCTGCCGCCATCATGACCTTTCTTAGGTTGTAAATTTCCAGTCTCTCTTCCGCGTTGGACTACTCGAAGAAAAGTATTTTCGGAAAGCGTTTGACAACCTGGAAATCTTTCCGAATACGTAAGTCTTGCACGTGCAGCGTTTTCTTCAGCAGCTCCATACATAGCAATAATTTCTACATATTCTTCGATACTGGAGGACAACGGAAGACAGTTCTGGAAAGTTATCAGAGGGCTAAGAGGGAAATATGGAAAGCAAGTAGGATAGATATAAAAACAGCATTTGACAAGGTACCCAAACAAACAATATGGAATGCGCTGACAAAACTAGGTGTATCATACCCATTACAACAGGCAATAAAAAGAGTATACGTTAATGCAAAAGGAAGAGTGCGAATTAAAGGGAAAGAATCTCAAAGCTTTGAAATGGAAAAGGGGATCAAACAAGGAGATTCACTGAGCCCCCTACTGTTCTTAATAGTAATGAATCAGATTATTCAGGAAGCGAAAGAACCAAGATTCAATGTGAAGGTAGGAAATTGGAACTTAGAGCCCATATATACAGTGTTCGCCAAAAAGTCGGCATAATATGGGAAAAAAACTATTTTTGATTTTTCAAAAAAACTTTTTACCTCAATAATTTGTGCTTGTCTAAAAACCTATTTATCCCCTATGATATATATGAGTGATTTTTACTTGTTTAGAAAATGGAGTTTTTCGAAATCGTTGAAATCGAAAAAGTGCCATTTTTCGGAAATTAAGTAACATTTCAATGAGATTTTTTTAGAGTGTGTTATTATTAGCTAACTAAACAATCTCAAGGTCAGAAAACCCCTAATTTTTTTAAAATTTAGTTAAAAATTTATTTTTCAATTTTTTTGTATTTTTTAAAATATCACATACAAAGACTTAATATTAAAGTTAATTTTTTTTTATATGAACACTTTAAAGAATTATAATTGGTGAATATAATATAAAATATTAATTACTTCTTTAGATTTTTTATTATTTACCGAAAAGTAGTATGTTTGCATAATTTTTACGTTTTCTATGCAAGGCGCTTTTCGGGAGAAATATTTTTCAATTCTAATTAATATCGATTTAAATGACTTCAAGAAACTCCTAATCTAGCCCTGTTAATGAATTACTGTTACAAAAATAATGTAATTGTTCCTTTACAGTTGTGTAAATGAGGAAACTGTTTAGAACATGTAATTGGATAAAAATACTCTCCTTATTTAGAAAACTGTAAAGGAAGGTAGGTAACCTCAAATTCGGGAAACCGCTTATTTTTCGAACTGCGCCTTCGCTGTGGCCGTGGAAATGTTCGAATCCTCTTCAGTAAAGCCTCCTCTCATATGCACGTCAAAATCCAACCGCACACTCTTATATTTTAGGCAAATTTGGGTATCTTATATTCTACGGCTTCCAACGATGCTCGGAGACGACCTGTCGGTTGCGGCCTCTGGAACGGCTTTTCCCTCTGTAGATGTTGTCGGATGCACCCCTGCAATGCTGCCCACAGTGTTGCAGTACAGACCCCTGGCTTAGGATTGTTATCTTGGCCGAACACAGTTGTCGAAATCTCGAGCTGGATCGGCTGGCGAATCCTCGGGAAGGCCCCTCGTGAAACTTTTTTATTTTTATGTGGGGGAAACCTCCACAAACGATACCACATAAACTTGGACACTTGCACAATAAAATGGTAAACTTTTTTACTTGTAAAATGCTCGTTTATTATATTAAAAGTATCATTAAAGTGGAGCACAATTCTTAATTTATTTCATTTCTTCTTCCTTATTAAAACAAATTAGAATCTATTGCTATGGTTACACTGCTAACGGAAATAAGTTTTGGTTAATTTAAGTACATAATGGAAATAAGTTTGATTACATAATTTTAAATTTTCAAATTTCTTACAAACTAAATATTGTCTATTTCTTATATTTAAAAATCGTTTATTTGAGCCACACACACAAACACGTTATATTATTTGCTCTGCTTTTTCACTCACGTTAAATGCACTGCTTAATTATAGAGTTCATTGCTTCTCAATTGCTTTTCCATGTCATTCTGCCTGCTTTCTTCAGATTGCTCTATTGCAATGTACTGTTATTTCATTCTGGCTTCCTTACCTTTTTAGAATCCTCACAAATTTCACTGACTAGCTTTATTGAAACTACGCTTCCTTTACTTGCACATAGCAAACCTTTTTGTGACTATTAATTTCTTTCGGTTCGGCTATTCATTATGCACAAACCTATTATTTAATTTATTTGCAACTCAACCTCGACCCCTGTGAAAAACAAGCTTGCCTTTTGCGTTCCTTACCTAATGACTTTATTATTACTGGCATCTCTTTACCAATGCATTTATCGTTTGAACCTTAAACTTATCATTGCAGTTAGATAAAACTCTGTGCTTATTGAAATGTTCATTAACTTGCACTGCTAAGAGTCGAGTCGTGGGCCTAAAACCATTACAATATATACCAGTATTAACGTATGGGGCGGAGAGCTGGACAATAAAAAACAAAACCAGAAGCAAAATTACTGCGAGCGAAATGAAATATCTGACTAGTGGGCAGAACAAAAAGAGATCGCATACGAAATACAATAACCAGACAAGAAGTAGGTCAGCAACCGCTAATACAAGAAGTAGAGAAGAGACAATTACAGTGGTATGGGCACATAGTGAGGATGGCAAGAAATAGAGACCCCAGAAGAATACTAGAAGCAAAGCCGGAAGTAACAAGAAGATGAGGAAGGCCACGAGAAACATGGGAACACAGCTTAGAAAAGAGGGTAGAACAGAGAGGAAAACACCTAAGAGAAATAAAAAAAAGCCAACCGGGACAGCTTCCGGAAGTGATTAGAGGACCCGACGCTTTAGGGCATAAGGGAGAAGGAAAAGAAGAAGATTTTTTATTATTTTTTTAACTCAACGTTACTTAGTTAACTCTCAAATATACACTACTTGAACTTAAAACGTGAATTACTTTTTTGGTGTTGGGTTTTGGTCAGAATGATAATAAGAAGATAACTTTATTTTAGTTCCCTCTCGCTACCCTTTCAGTTTCCTACGTACACCCCGTATATTGCTTTCACACGAATATTTGCATTACTGTATAATGGTACAAGCACAATATAGCATTTATATCAGAGTCACATATGATAAAATAAGCACTAAAAGAAGGCTATTTCCTTATAATGTTTATATTTTAGACAAAAGCGCCATAGCGCAGAAAATGTCGAGTTACGATCATAAAATTTAGGTAGCATCGAAGAACTACAGGTTGGTTTTTACTTAAAAGTAAGGTTATGTTTGACAAATATAGCTATAATTGGCTGTACATTTAATGAGTCCAAACCCAAAAAACAAGCATCAATTAGGAACATGTCCTATAAATGGCAATAATTTAATCAACTAAGTTTCAAGTGTACGATTCTGATACGTCTGCGATTAAAAACAATAGTGAAGTAGAGACTAAAACCTACGTTTGTGTTGTGCTTCAAAAGGTACATTTAACATTATCGACTACTGGAGCAAGGTCATGGTTCGCAGACAAGCTCCAACATTTAAATTTCAAACAATCCGTTGTTACGCTCGGAAGGTTGGGTTTGTGTCAGAGTCGATTTTGCAGAAAAACTTTGAAGGATTGAACAATGGCATAGAGCCAGTACATACAGCAGGGTAGATCTTCGGAATGATCTAAATGATGCCCTACAGGGAGAAACAGTTTTGACTCTGTTAAAATTGCCTAAATGTAAACAGTCACCCGCCAAATATAGGAAGTTGGTAGATTTTGCTAAATTTGCGATTCCACGCTGTACATACATTACTGCAGATTACAAGGACCTCCTGGTTAACAGTCCGGCTTCAGATTAAACGGAAAAGGGGCCCACGACCATAAACCATGTTGACAAGGCACCATCACCGATCGGAGCAAAAATTAGACCAGGGGGCCATTCCCCTGAGTAAATTATTCTTCCCAAGAAATAGTTAGTGGTGTCCTTATATATAAGTTTGGATCAAGTCAAAAGATATAAAAATCACAATACAATAGGAAAGCATGTATACACAAACCTCAAAGACAAAACACCTATCAACATGCAATCTGATTTAGTTTATCAAATTGACTGTAATAATTGTATTTCTACTTACATAGGCGAAACAAAACAACTTTTGAAAAACCGAATATACCAACATAAATACTCAATTTAAAAAAACTTAATTTCACCTTCCAATAAAACTGCACTCACAGATCACACTATAGAAACTTTCCATAACTTAAATTTTTCAACACCTAAAATTTTACATAAAGAGGCTAACACTCGTAAAAGAAAGTGCTTAGAAATGATCGAAATTAAAAAAATCCCAAATTCTATCAATTATAAAACTGACATTGAAAATCTAAGTACTATTTACCATAACTTATTTAAATAACTCCCTCATTACTTTTCAACATTTTTTCTTTTTTTTAATTGAGTAAAACGGTTCGAATTTTTCTTTCCAATTTTGTAGTTGCCCCTAAAATTATTTAATTATTTCGTGTTTTCAAAATTTTTTTCGAAATACGGACCTGACCTTAAGCTAAATATGCGTACGCATACATTTGACATCTTGCATTTTTCCTCATTCTGGCAGCTTGTTTCATCAAAACAAGATGTCTTTCACTTTTAATTAAAAGTTTATTGTTTAATTACATTAACTATTGTATAGTTAATGTTTAACCTCAATCAATAATGATTGTTTGTTACTTCACTTTTTTCCATGTTGATGCCGTATACTTGCAATGTGGCTTTAATTAGTCACTTGCAAATTTTGTTATTAATTATTATAAACTTTCATGGAAGCCATTTTGGTAAGCCTTGACAAATTTTCTGTGTGTTCACTTAATTTAATTTCTAGCCCTTGTATTTTAGTTATAACACATGTTAATAATTTCTCATGAAGCCATCTAAAGTGGCGAAACGTAAAATATTTTATCAACTTTTACATGTATGACGTTTGGACCTTAAGGAACAACATATATTTTTTGTACTGCAATAAACTTTTTGGCTATTTATCTCCCACACCTTTACTATTCATCGAGGCAGCCAAATTTTCATTTACCTATTATGACTGAAAAGTTGTTAATTACATAAAGTGAAAGATAATCTAAAAGTTAAAATTTGTAATTAGTCATTAAATGTCAAAGTAGCAGAATATAAAATTATTAAGATCGTAATCTTTACTTAAAGCTTAAAAGTTAAACACACATAATTGTTGTTAAATGCAAAAATGGCAGTTAAACATAATTTCAATTGTAGACGTCAAAAGAAAGCCATATCAGGTCTTAAAAGTTGGATAATTTGAATATTTGTTCAATAATAGTAATTTTAGGAACATAATAGCTATTTATGTATCAATTTGCAAAATGTATTTTTCACACTAGACGTGAAGTATGACCTACGAGCGCTAGCGTTCAAAACGACAACAAAATGTTATTGTATTAAGTCAAAATTATTTATAAGATTTGAATTTGAAATTTAATAAACACTTGGATTGGCCAAGGTAAAAGACAAATTTAAAAAAAACATTGGTATTTTTTAATGTCAGAAATTATGCATTTTCCATGTAAAGCTTTCTAAATTTAAACTGTGAAAATTTCACCTGTATTAGTCAGAAGAAGACAATATTTAATATTAACGAATGTTTATATTCGTCGAAATGTGGTATAATCTGAAAAATAAAAAGGTAACATAGATTAAGGCTGCAAAGATCATACCAGCATCAGCACAAGGATATTTGGATGAACAGCGGAGATTTAAGTGTTTGGAGTTGAAGCAGTGCTTGTAGATGAGGAATGTAATTGTAGATCGTACCTGATGAATTACTGCTGTATAGCACTCAAGTCTTGGTGTAGAGCTGTACAAAAGGCGATTGTTCTGGACGGGGTCAAGAACAAATAGCTTGCCATCATATATATTCGAGTTAAAACATCCTTTCAGTCCCCACGGGCATTCGTCTAAATTGTGTTTAGAAATCGATTTTCTAATTTCTTCTTTCCAAGTTCTCGTCGGCCTTCTTCTAACCAATCTTGCCATTCGTTGGATGTCGCCATCCAGACTAGTTGTCGCTTTTCTATGTTTTTCATTTCAGTTTTTTCCACGCTCATCATGTCTTTAGTTTTTCGTTAGTTATTAGTAGCTTCAGCGTACTTATACGAACGTTTTGTCCGTCCGTCCGTCCGTCCGTCCGTCCGTCTGTCTGGATCGCCTGTAACTTTCGAACGGCTACAGATATCGAAATTTTGAAAGGGGGCAAAGTTGTTGCTAAGGTCCCGAGCACCTTCATGCGCTATTTGGTTTTGGCGAAAGGTGGCGATTTTCCACTTTGCAAAATTTCCAAGCATTGTAGCACAGTGGCGGCTTGTCCACTTGGCGCCATCTACAGAAGTTCGGTGATCACGTTTTGAACTACACATTCTGGGTGCACTATAATTCCACTTGGCGCCATCTACAGAAGTTCGGTGGTCACGTTTTGAACTACACATTCTGGGTGCACTATAATACTTAATGTTTTCGCAGTTCTGAAGCTACTCTTTAGACCTGTACTTGGGCAGTTTATTCTGTTCTTTGTAATATGTACACCGATCTTTGATGAGCATCCACTTCGAGCGCTTTAATTCTTCGCTTATTTCTGTCATGAATAAAACTGGCTAATAATTAATTTTACCTGTCTTTAATCCGTTTTAAGTAGACAACATTATATGAGTTCATCTTTGAGACTCGTTTGCGGCGTGTGACTATTCATACTGTATTTTTTTTAATTTATGCTACTACAAAGTTTTCACACTTAATTTTTAATTTAGTTATTTGTTCGATGAAAACGGAAGCAGATTTATAACAAGTTATAACGAAAGAACCCCCCCCCCCTCCAACCCAACATTATATCAAATGTTTTTCAAGATCACTAAATTCAGCATAAAAACTATGCAAATATGCCCAATGCCACCAAACATACTTTATCAATAATCTATCAGTGAAATAAATACTGTATTTCTTTATTACCAATCTAAATGATGTAGCTCTCTTAAGACTACAAAAGACAATTTCCAACCGTATTTGTTGGAAAAGCTACTCTTATACGAGGGTCTATTATTATGCATAGTAGTTGGCAACACTTTTTACAACACGTACAACTATCAGTGAGGTGGGCATCTTATTTAGGTTTTTTAAAGAGAAATATATGGGCCTTTTTCCATTCTTCTGCCAAAGTCTATGCACGTTGCTTCCGAAGGTTGCTTGGTACATGCTCAGAAATTGAGTTGCGTTGGTTGACAATGTGGGTTGTTGAACCTTCAATTGAATTTCTAATTGCTTGAATGAATTCATCTATGGATTTATCTATGCTGCAATTAGAGTCTAGGTTTGTAGTGCACTTGATTGTCAAGGACATATGAGATTGATGTTGGTGTCATATTCAAGTTTAATTTTAACTCCTACAACTTCCAGACTTAGTAAGTTTGGTAACAGCAGTGGTACAGCATTTATATTCTTTATTTACTAGCAAAATGATATTGTTCATTTTCGTCATAGATACAAAATATGAAAACCTACTCATAACTCCCAAGACATTTTTCGAATTATTTCTCTCTCAACTTCATGATACCATACATTCAGGCAATCCTTGATGTTACTTACAAATTTTTATTTTAAATATGACATATGACACTCATGACATTTTGAAATTTCATACCATCCTTTATCTAATAGACGTGTCTGTCTGGGACGCTGTTTCAGCAGCCAAACGGAGCTGCGACCCTCTGCGCCTTAAAACCTCGATTGGTTAGGCAACCACTTTGACAGCTTCCAGGTCTGGGTACAGTTTTTATTTAATACGCGTTCTATTTGAAAAACGGTCTTTTTTGTTTTTTTAAATGAGACATTTGTCTCACTGGATTACTAGTTTTTACTAATATGCTAGTAAATAAAATATTGTACATCACGGGAGATATTAATGTTGTTTTACCTTCGGTCAGTAACCATGTCAACCTCAGGAAAAAAACATATTCATATCTCCTTTAATGCATAAATATTTATTTTACTTAGTATGGCAACCCCGCCAGATGCTTTATCGGCTTCTCTGTCATTTCGGTATATATTGTATCCGGGAATTGTAAAGGGTGAGTTTCTAATAAAATGTGTTTCACTTATGCATGCGATATCGACTTGATAAAGGACCAAAAATTCAATTAGCATCGATCTTTCTTGTTTTACACCATTTCAATTAAAGTTGTTTATTGATAAGTTAGAAATTATTCTCTCTTTATTTGGTAACATCAGCAAGTAGATTCGGAGTTAACGAAACAATAAATGACTTTATATATGGAGTGATAAGTTTTATTATTGCGTTGATAAGTTTATTTAATGGATTACTGTTATTGGTATTGGCTGTAGAGTTATCCGTGTCAGTTCTTTGAATGTTAATTGTTGAAAGTTTAGGCCAAGCTTTTGTTGATTGGAAGTCTTCTTTTGCGTCTAATTGTTACTGCACTGAGGTCTAATGCGGCGTGCATACAGCGCTAAGCGATTATCCTGTAAGTACAAAAATGTCTTACTTAAGGTCATTGCGCATGACCTGCACCAGAATAAAATATCTACGAACACCAGGGCATTTAAGTACCCTATCAAAAATGATCTAAACATGTATACCGAACAAGCTGGTGACATCATAGAAATCGACAAAAGCAATCCTCTTGAACCTCATATATTAGTCAAACACCATGGCGAACTATCACAAAATTCGCGGGAGAATCAAACCAGTAAATGCTCCCTATGTTCACCCGAAGGAGACAATCTCGCTAAAAATAGCTCTTGGTCAAAGTCAATTTAATAAAATGAAACCGTTACTATTTGCCCGAAAGTATTACAACACCTTGTTCCCAAGACAAGAATAGCACGCCTACTCAGACAGTGCAAGTCAAAACAAAAATTCCTCCCGTATACCTTTATAATGCGAATAATTTTCAAAGAGTAATTCAGAAGATTAAAGAAAACACAAGTACCCAGGACTTTTCAACCAACTACAAAGGGGAATTCTTGAGAATTAATGTTACTAGCATTAAAGACTATCGAAAACTTACAAAGTTTTATGAAGATGACCATGTTAAATATCACACGTATAAAGATAATGCATTGCTTGAAGTAATTATACGCAACCTGCCACAATCGATAACGGAAGAAGAAATACTTAAAGAACTAAAAGAGAACAACATTCAAGCGACAAAGGTTACTCAACAAGAAGAAACCAATGTCTCTGGTTATAGTTCAGTTACCTAAGGACGAAAATTCAAGAATATTTTTATAATAACTAAAATCTGCTATTGTAATGTGGAAGTTGAACCAAGACATAAATCTAAAACAATACCACAATGCTATCATTGCCAGCGGTATGGTCATACGCGTAATTACTGCAAATTAGGTCCAAGTTGCATTAAATGCACTGGGGACCATGTAACTAGTTAATGTTCAAAAAAGTCAGGTGAAGCAGCACAATGCGTAAATTGTGGTGACAATCAATCAGCAAATTACAGAGGCTAAAATAATAAAATGAACAAAAGAGACGACCGTCGATCTACAACATTAGACCTCAAGTGCAGCAGAAATTAGACGCAAATAAATTAGTTTTGAAATAACGCAGGGTAAATGATTATACCTTTGCATTAATAGCAATAATAAAGATCAATATCGAGCCTTATGTAAGTTTTAGTAACCTAGAATTATGTTTAGTAAACATAAGGTCGATCCTAACCTCTTGAGCTATTAATAACAATTCAAGCTATTAAATTGTTGGAATCAAATTTATCCTTCAATTTTTACCTGCAAATATGTCTAATAAACATATACTCGATCCTAACTTTCTGACATCTTAAACTCATATTTAATCTTTACAGGCAGAAATACAAATGTATAAGTTTATGAGTAACGAATATCGATTTTTTCCGATAACCATGACCGATTCTGTTTGCAAAGCCTTCGAAGACAACCTGTTCGGTATTGGCAACTTTGTGTCGTGTGGAAATTTCAAGTGTCCACTTAAAAAGGTAATACTTCATCTTTATCCTCAAGCAGTACCTAATATTTGAATTTTTTAGCGTTTGTATGAGGTTTGCAATTGGGGCCCTGATTTCTTCAATTTTCCACCAAATATACCATCTGGACAGTACAAACTAGAAGGGGTGGTCAGCCATATGTCTGAACACCTATTTACTTTGGAATGGTATTACAAACTTGTTTACATAAAGCAATTTTAAATAAGTGTGGTTAAAATGTGGTCTTGTTGCAATTATATAAATTAATAGATTTACAAACGTTCTGTTTAGTTGTATATTCTGCATCAAACTGATTTAATAAAAACTCAAATATCAACATCTGCTTGTGTTGACTTGCAACAACGAAAAAAAAAAGATATGGGAATGTAAAAATGTCTAACTGAGACAACTGTTGCTAAAACCTTTATATGGCTAACTCAATACGTATTTAAGTTTCCTATTATAACGAAGCTACTTTTCAATGAAGCACTTCGCTCTCCATTAATTACATACTTTTTGAGCATTGATTTTTCGTTAAACTACATTTTAAACAAAATAATTCTAAAAATCAATCCAAAGGAACAATTCCCGGGCATTTGCAACACTATTTGCATAGCATAGGATATTTCAACTTGGTCAAGACAATACAACTGGGCGTAGTAAAAAAGCCCAACAACAACATAACTAATACAAATAAACGCTTCGTACTACTGCTGGTAAGGAAAGACTTTTTATTTAATGTTTTTGAAATTTGCAATCTATCTAAAAACTTTACTTTCGCCTGGAAAATAAACTCTTTTAATGCTAGATGGTGCTAAATAAAAGTTTTGGAACTCGATCAGAAAGAAAGGTAAAGGTTCAAGGTAATTTCAATTCCCCCAACTGGGGGCGGGCTGCTATAGGGATCTTGTCTCCCTCTTCAGCCAGCAGTTGTAAGATGGGTGAGAGAAAGAAGGGGTGGAGAATCTAAGAAAGGCCAGGAAAGGTAGAGAATACTGCCCCGGAATTTGCCTCAGAGAAAGTACTCTGTTTGAAACAATTTTTTGGCTTCGCCTAATTGTTTCGCCAGTTATCCAATTATTTCAGGCTTAACCTGTATATTTTTATTTGAATTATAAATCCTTTCCATTTCAAATTCGTAAATTTTCCAAAGCAGCGTATTTTATACCTGCATCGAGTTTTTTTCGTTTGAGCGATGAACTCTCGACCCGTGCTATCTCTTATCAGAGTGCAATCCTGCCTTTGGGAACGAATTGTTCGTACCTGACACTTGCTATTTTGAGCCCGCCGACTCCGGCGTGGTTAAACAATGTTCAAGTCAAATTACGTGCGCTCAACCATTTTCAATGAGCAGTGTGTTTCCTAGGGCTGATTATGATCAGGTACGATTGCGCTTTTCTGTCTTATTATCTCCATACTAATTACATTTTTCTTAGCTCTTAATTATCAATTTCAACCACGAGTTTATCTCGGAGGCCAAGTCGCTGGCCTTATCGCATTTTCGACACCTGCTGGCACTCTGCTTAGTTGCTGCCGTTCGAGGGTGCCTTTGCTATAATTTGCATCCACGGCGTTTTCCATTATGGTAGCAGTTCACGACCAGCTTCTGTTTAACCGCAGTCTATGGACATCGAGGTTAGTTTGCGCTAGTCCGGGATTTATCGTATCAATACCTGGTTTTTACATTTATACATTTAAACCCGTAATTATTTGGAATTTAAATCCATACGTTTTGCCTTTATTAACATGTAACGTTCAATTTCATACATGCTCTTGTTTTAATATTTAATGATGCTCAGAATTTAAAGTTGCTATTTTGATGTGTTTCGACCCTCTGTAAAAGGTACAGTCATCCTTTTTTATCTTCAATAGCCTAACAGAAGGTTTTATTAAATGAATGAGATATGCATATCCCACGAATGTTTTTTGTTAAAGTTATTAAAATAACCCGAAAGGGGTTCTTAATTTTCTGCGTGTCGCAACCTTCAGTTTACGTACACAATTTTATTCTAACTTTATTTGCATTTGAATTATTCTGAAAATCGTACGACACTCGTTAATGACCAATAGAAAAATTAGTTCACGAGCCGTATCCAAGACAACAACAAAATTTCTTGGAAAATTTTTGTAGGTAGACATTACTTCTTTTTAGGGTTTGTGTCGTTACGATTTTCTTACCGAATCTGCATTCGAGCATTAATTCATATCCGGAAATTATTTTTCGTGCATTCAACAACGTCCTAATTATTACGACGTTGTTGGAACGCACTCAAAAAAATTTCCGGAAAGAATTAATGCTCTTATGAGATTATATGTGATAATTTACTACTGATACTTCAAGACTTTTTATTGCTCATTAATTAAACGCTAGTCACTTGCAGTTTATTTTTTCTTATTATTCGAAATCTTTTGATTTCTGGCGCCCATTTCCATTTCCTTTCCTTTTTTGAAGACATTCCAGGGTACATAGCTGGGGATTTAAACCTACGATCCAAGGCCGCCGAAATTTAAGCTAGCTAGGGCCATCGCGGTGAGTAAAGAGTTTTTCAGAGCTGCCGTGGTGTATAAACGGTAGGGGGGTTGATCTGCGATTTTTACTACCATTGCTTATTTTATTAATTAATCGCAGGTCGGCTTCTTTATTGTTTGATGTTGACTCAGGAAAACCACCTAAAAACCTGAATCAGAACAGACGGTCGCGGGAATCGAACCTTTGACCTCCCGAATGCTAAGTAGAGGTGCTAACCACTAAACTACAGAGCTCGGTTGGAACTCTATGAAAAATCACGTTCAATAGTAAATAAAAAATGTAAGTGCACTATTTCTACAATAGCAATAAAGTAAAGTGCTGGAGTACATTTTATTAAAGATGTAATAGTTTATGCTGATTGTAATGGTACGTTTGTTAGCCTCGCCATTGTGTTAATTTTTTATTCCTATTTGCTCTTTTGTTGCCAGCTAGCTCAGTTTATAAGAACAGTACTCTTTCCTTTTTTAACTTGGGACTTTAAATACAAACAAATAAAACAATGAAGCACATAGGATTTGGTTAGATGCTCACAGCAATTCTGGTTGGATAACTAAAATACGAAAATGAAATAAAGATTAAAATAAGCCCAGAATTGATATTTTGTTTATTGCAACATTAAAGTAATTGTTATACACTAATAAATGCACATGATATGATTAGAAGTAGCTATTATTTGATTGAGGTTAACATTAGATCAAACAGTATTGGAAGGGTTACGTTTAACTTAATTTTCATTAAATGTGCTCATGATGGCAGATACACTTAAATTATGTGGACTGAGGTTTGATATTGGAAAGTCAAGACAATATTGTAAATTTGCATTGATACAGAGATGTTTCAGGCGTCACGAAAGTTATATGCTGCGTTAGTGTTAAAATTATGAGACCAACGATCGCTAACGCAGCTGAAAAATAAAAAACAATGCAAGAAAGCATAGAATGCAACGAGCATTGATAAAGCAACCTACGATAGGATAAAGACAATAGTGCAGTGCTAATAAAACTTGTGAAAACAGTGCTATTTAAAACTAAAGTGATTAAAAGCAGAGATTTGAGATTATAAAGTGCTACGAATTGACAATTATAAAAAAACAGCTTAGTTTCTAAGTAAAACATTGTACCAAAACTTACCTCAAACACAGTTGTAATTAGTTGCTAAGATACGTGATGTTCCATTGTTTTGGTTGATAAGCCAAGCTATAAGAAATAGCAGTGTGCAAGTTTTACTCGTAGAAAGCTGTATTTTTTTTGTTGAGCTTAAGAGCCGTTTTTATTAAATTTATTGAATCCAAGTAAAGAGGGAAGTGACCTGAAAGCTTTCCCCAAGTGAGTCCGACATCGAGGCCAGTTTTCAATCAGTTCTGAAGCAGCACACCAATTTTGTGTCCAACTTGTAGAACAGGCTTTCCTTGAGCACTACGTGCAGAAAGCAGAAGCGAGGAATAATCCATAGTTAATTGAGAACCATGGCGTTTTTTGATTTTGTGAACCAGCAACGAAGCTCTGCTTTCAAGGTAAATTTGAACAGGAAAGCAGTTCCGAGGAGCCTTCAGCTTTGAGCAGCACTTAGAGCAGACAGTATACGAGGTCCAGAGAGAGTTTTACAGCCCCAGGGTGCGTGCAGAAAATATTTACACTGGTGGCGT
The DNA here is from genome assembly GCA_940337035.1 of Agriotes lineatus. Lineage (NCBI taxonomy): Eukaryota > Metazoa > Arthropoda > Insecta > Coleoptera > Elateridae > Agriotes > Agriotes lineatus. Next base: position 108,506,207 of record OW679201.1, on the reverse strand, counting down.
CGTTTGAGTTTGCGGTTGACAAGATTTGGATACCAAACCAGAAAATTGAACAATTGCAGGTTAGCGCTTCCCCTGTTACGTAGCGGAAAAATAAAACAGGTTAGCCGAAATACTTAAGTCATAATTATAGTGCACATTTACCTGATGCGAAATTTATCGCTTGGTGGTAATTTGAATTCAATTACGTTGATTTTTTTGTGCGATCATTCATCTGTGTTATACCGGTAAATTTAGAGGTTAAACTGTCAGATCGGAATTTTGGACGTTTTCCATTCTTGATTGCCAATAAATAAAATAGAAAAAGCAACAAACCATTTATTTTGCTGATAAATCAATACAAAGCACAAATTTTAATAAGCCCGCAGATCGACAACATTGAATTCTTTATTGAAATTAATTTATTTGTGGTGATTATCCCTAATTATTTATTTATTTATAGAGTAAGGTGTCATTGCAGATTATACCTATAATAAATGGTTATTGTTAAACCAAATGGTGTTAATTAATAACATAAAATTAGGAGCTTTTGCTGACTTCTACACGTATTTGCCAATTAAACATAATTAAACAACTTTGACTGGCGTACATTTTTAATTAAACAATATAAAAACACTCCAAAATAATATTAAACTGTCCGAATCCAGTCCTGTATATGGCACTTTGCACGCTGTAATTTGATACTGATGCGGAGAGGTGATGCTTGACGTTACTACAAGTATCCACAATGTTTGCAAGCCGAGCCCAAAAAATCTTCTGATTTAGAACACGAGGTAATTAAATGTGGTGCAATTTGCTAGTTTTACATATTTTAAACAAAAAGACCACCAAGCTTTATGAATTGCGTGTGGGTACGCAAATATACGTGCCTGCATCTATGGCAGACTTCTTTACCTTGCCCTGTATAAGTCTTATAGTTCCTAGCTGAAGATGCTGTCAGCTTGTATTCACAACTGCTTATTATCTCAAAGGCCCCAAAAATACGCAGGGATCTGATTCGAACCAACTTCTGGAAGCCAAGACGTAATTTCAACGCCTCGCACTAAAATGCAGCTTTTGAGGGCGAGCCCAATTTCGCAGCATGAAGGAGCAACTTGTTCATTTCAAAGTTTGCGCAGCTAATGTCGGTTCTCCTGCCTGCGCTTATCGCACTTAGTATGTCTTTCGCGTACAAATTGGCTGTACATTAAAAGATTACTAATTACTGTTACTGATTTTTTAGGATACTGCATTGGTAACTAGCGTTTACATAGTTACAAACGAGTCCGGTAGATAAAATTTACCGGCCTAGACCAGTAGTAGTTTTCTACTACTGGTAGGCCGGTAAATTTTATCTACCGGACTCTCTACTAGTGGTCTAGGCCGGTAAATTTTATCTACTGGACTCGTATCCTAACAAATCTTATACGATACACGACCGGTAGCATTTTTATGGCCTTGCCAAACATACAGGTCTCGCCCTACGGCCTCAACCTGTAAAGTACTGGCGCGGCCATAAAAATGTTGCTACCGGTCTAATAACGTAAATAGCTATTAGGTGTAGCTAGGTCAAATAGCGTGTAATGATGGATAGTAAAAGCTCGACACATATAACGAAAATTGTTGGGATCATTAACGCACGTACCATTACGATCATCCAAAGGTGCACGCAAATTTATTTTTTTTTACTTTGCCTTTTAATCATAGGCGTTACAAACTTTTTTAAATGTCACTGTCATCACTTTATTTTTAAATAATTTGAAAAAAATTAACGCCACTGACAATAGCCGGTTATAATGTATTATATAAAAAATTAAGAAGTTTTCACACTTTTACAGCTCCTTATATCCATATTTAGATGCAAATCAACTAATAGCTTAAACTAGCAATCCAGTGAGACAAACGTCTCATTTAAAGAAACAAAAAAGACCGTTTTTCAAATAGAACGCGTATTAAATAAAAACTGTACCCAGACCTGGAAACTGTCAAAGTGGTTGCCTAACCGATCGAGGTTTGAAGGCGCAGAGGGCATCGGAACATTCTGGAAGCTGTCAAAGTGGTTGCCTAACCGATCGAGGTTTTAAGGCGCAGAGGGTCGCAGCTCCGTTTGGCTGCTGAAACAGCGTCCCAGACAGACACGTCTATTAGATAAAGGATTGATTGCTTTCATGACAATAGAAAGCACGGTGAATACATGCGAAAATATGTTCGAACTTATTTATACATGTCAGACCATCCATTTCATTCATTGAAATTTAACGATTTTCTCTAATCAGGCTCTCCACACATGCCATCTTGTTGTCTGTGATGCAGTACACGGTGCACCTGGTCGCGGCTCATCCACGGTCCCCTCTTTTCCATTGACAAATTTTCGACACCATTCCACCGGATACGCATACATGCATTTTTATACACTGTTTGCATTCGTGTGAAAATCAGAATCAACTTGAAACGCCAGCAACTTGTTAATGTGTTGCTTATAAAAACTGCTAATGTTACAAAACGTGAGCTGGATTATTGCATTTGTTTTCAAGGCTAATTTGATCAGGGATGGGTTTTCGTTGAACAAGCCTAGTATAATTAGCTCAAATTGCAAAGATAAATTTCATTTCGCACCAGGGACAAAGCTTCAAAATTCGTAAACCAATCACTTCTTACACTTAACTAAACACATGCCTAATACGTGCAAACTAGCAAACAGGAAATAAAAATGCTTCTATAAATAGAGATTCAATCTCGATTTATGTATAGTCAACCGAGAAAAATATCTACAAACCTATTACTGAACGAATCTCGTTTATGAAGACGAGTCAGTACATCTGCAATGGCGAGATAAGAAAATCCGTGGTCAAACTTTCCAATTTCTCCGGTATTACCTTAATAAGCTTTTTGCAAGGTATTTCAAAATTAATAGGTAAGCTATATTTGAGTAAGCGCGAGATCGTCGTCACATTCTGACACATCATTATTCTTTGCGGGTTGGATTTTTTTTTCATTAGGTACACTAAATAACCAACAGGCTTAAAACTCTTTCTCCATTTCGAGTATACACAGTTATTACAGCCAAATATGTATGCATATATTTTAGTTTATATTTTGTATTTGCCATATTCTTTTAAATTGGTAATACCGAGTAGGTCACTTAAGGTGATTATTTTTTTCGTAGCGATCTCAACCAATCAGAAGGCTGGATTTAGTTAAGTTATCTTGTATAATTTCGATTATACAAAATCGATTATACTAGAGTAACTTTACTAGGCAACGCAATACATAACTTTTGTCAACTTGATGTTGTTTTCATGGAGACGACTTTCAGCTAGGTTAATACAAACAAATCGAGCTGCCAATAAAATATTTATTTGTTCCTAATATTAAAATTTACGCAAAAAATAATCAAATCGAATACAATGCGTACTTCGAACAGGTTATACGTCTCAAACTTCCTGCAAAATAACAAATCGTGTCAGTTTGACAGAATAATCCTCCCGCTGACGCGGTCGGACTATTTAACCTGTCAAACTGACACTCTTTTATTATCGTGCAACAAGTTATCGACATATAACCCGATAATATCGAAGTACTTATAGTATTACTTCTGATTATAATCCCATCGTATCAAATAATTGTTTATTTGTACCCCAAATAAAAAATTTAACATTGTGCTGCAAGTTGCTAGGTTCCTAAATACAGAAAAAAAAGTTGAAATGCAATTCTACGTCACCTAATTTGCAACAAACTCAAATGAGGTTCAGTTCAGTGTGAGGTGTGGGCCTTAGACTGAAATAAGAGGGTGCTCGCTTGCTACCGGTAATGTAATGGGGGGTTTTCACCAGGAAAACCTTCCTTGGCGTCGGTCGAAAGATGTGGGGGCTCAGCGCACAGATTCAGCCTACCTCGTATTTTTGTGATTGGAAATTTAACCAAAATAAATCAATCTTTTGCTGAGACCCGCAATAAATCACCTTTAATCTACCTACACGCGTGACATCATCGTGGTATGCAAGCTACAGAAGTCAGTTCCGATGGCCTAGTGACAAGTCAGCCACTGATTGTAAATAGCGATCTAAACACCCCCGGACGGTCGCGCTCAACATTTGGATCCTTTAAGCAATTAATTCTTATAATACTTCATACGTGCACTGGCCTAACATGTTCAAAATTGGCGGTAACTCATCACATGCACTATTGAAACAATCCAAGTAGGTTCGCTTAACTCAATGCAGTAATTCAACGACGGTAACAAGCAAGATGCGAGGCCGGCAGAGTTCCGGGTAGAACGAAGAAATAAGTTGGCGAGAACCGAGGCAGAGTTCTCGGCAAAAGAAACATACACCATAACTACAACTCAAGACGGTGGATAGCGTCTATGGGAAAACGGTATCTACGAGAAAACGGTGTCCATGAGAAGACGACGTCGATGAAAAGGCAGCGTCAATAAAACGCAATGGCAGGTGGCACTAGCAAAGTCTTATATTAATTTCCAAAATCTAAATAAAGTTCTCCGATACCCCAACGAGACGAGAACAGAACTGCAAAGATTAGGTTAGGGAGACTTCTAGATGCATACATACTCCAACACTATCATCACATCTCACAAAAGGAGACATTCCGAACCTCCTAAGTCGCATCTCTCGCACTATCTAGTATATATACAAGGTATTTAAAAACACACATAAATCATAAATGCAAATAGGCAGTAGAATACCCACAACGGAAATAGTTCCAAAAAGTACTGCTTCAAACTAGAGCTTAGAAAGTATGGGAACTACAAGATATAAGGAGAAAATTTTGAGGTACTCAAATAAATATGGCATAAAGGCTATGGAATAGATCTGTTTATAAAACAATACCAACTGCTATCAAAAACCGAATACAAAACCATGCAAAACAGACGATCTGTGAATATCGATATGGTTATAGATAATTTTATGTTAAAAGTGGTTCAAACTAAAACATACGAGCATGGCATAAAATTTCCCGTCGCCCTTATCGATTTTCTAAGGGAATACGACTCAGTGGGGGACAACTCTAAGAAGCTGTGTTGGTATTGGAAGTACCAGTAAAACTTATTTGGCTAGTAAGTATGACATTGAAGGCCCCTGAAAGTAGAGTTCAAATCAACCATACACCATTAGATCAGTTCATAGTTAACAATATCATTAAGGATATGAATCTACTTAACTTAACACTGAAGAAATAATATTAGACAAAGGACAAAGTGGAATGGGAAAAATTACTAGTTTGTGTCCTATGACGAGGATGAGGATGAGGAACCTTTCTAACAATATTAGAAAATGAATTACACGAAATAAGGAAATTTGACAATAGAAATATGGAAGTGATAATAAAATATGGATATTGAACAAACTTGCGATATTGTCAAGGAACATATCTGAGACGGATCTTTAGAAAGAGGTAGAAATATGAAAATTGCATGGGGAATCAACCATTAGCAGATTTGTGAAAACGGACACAATGCGATGACTAGGCTACAACACAAAAATGAATAAAAGAATCTTTTTTAAAATGCTCAATGCAAAGACATGGAACGTAAAAGCAAATGTGGCTGAAAAATGTTAAAGGGAATCTGCGAGAGAAAAATGTAGAAAATTTGGGACAATCGAAATAACCACGTATTATAGTAAAAAACCGATTTAAGACACTGCAACAAAATAAAAGCGGTACTCCGATAGCTCACTGCAAGTTTTGTTTGCTCGCCGTCCGTCGAAATAGGGTCGTACCACAAGAGTCTATAACAGTTCGGGAAATTATTATACCTTACCTACCTCTTTAAGCGTGGAGAGGGCGTGAGAATCCTTCCAGCAGGAAAATGATATTTTCCCTTTCTTCGTGAAACACCAACACTGGCTGTTCGTACAGTGTATGCTTTAACCTGAAAGGCGCTGTGTGCATCCAGCTTCACATTAGAAGTAAAAGGTGCCAATTGCTACATTATGCGAAACACATTCTACATTATTTAGCCCTGTTTTAGGCGGCTCAAATTACAGGAAATTTTAGCTAGGTACCCTTGTCTGTGACGTCACGTTACAGATACAAAACAAAAAATGGATACATTACACATCGTGGTGCTATGATGGTCCCAAATGGGCAGTGAATCCCTGTAAGGCGCCCTAAACAATTACAGCAGCGGAAAACAAAACCTAAGTTAGTAACCGCTGAGAGTGGGCCTAACTCTTGCCCACAAGTTGGTAGGTAACTCGGAAGGTAAATATTTAAGACATGCAATTCAATCTGGCGTGACTCCATATGACTATAAATCTTCAAACATGTTTAGTTAAATGCGACGACACTACATATCACTCCACTTATCTTAATGTTGTCACAAACCTTCTCGGGGCATCTGCATTTCGTCTTGACCAGTCTCGAAAAATTCGTCGCGCTGGGTGTAAGAAAGAACCACCACGACTAGCAATATATAATGGAGCTGACTGGATAACAAATTCGATCCAATGAAACTCGCAGGTGCCAGCAACCATGTCCCTCAAAGATGTGCTGAAGTACCAAACTAAATTAGTACGTAAAACGTAAAAAAACAGTATTTATTCAGGTAATTGTGTTCCCCCAGAAATCCTCTGTTTATTGCGGTCCGCCGCATGACAAAAGGCACCGGTTGAAACAATAAAGAAACCAACCTGCGATTGATTACTAATAATAACCAATGGTAGTATAATCGCAGATCAACCCCCTTATCATTTATACACCACGGTAGCTCTGAAATGTTTATAACTTACCGCAATGACCTAGCTAGCTTCAAAGTCGATGGCCTTGGGTCGCAGATATCTATCATCAGCTGAGCTGCTGCAAGCTCTTTTAATAATAATCAAAAAAACACAGGGCCCCAGAAATCACAGATTTCAAGAAATAAATAAGATAATAGCAAACAATTAAGTTTATTTAATCAACAGGTCATAATCGGTTGCAACATCTGTATTACGTCGGTAAATTGTTTATCACAATATTAGATGGTCTGAATACAATAAATTATTAATGCTGAAAATGCAGCACGCACAAAAAATAAGCGAACCTCTTTTGGGCTCTAGGGTAAAATGTGATTGCAATTCAATGAAGGGATAAGCTTACCACTGTCATAGTTTTAACCGTTATCTCGGTAATGATAATAAAATAGCGTGAAGCACTTTTTTACAAAATTCTTAATATGTATTCAATTAGCAAAACTATAAATTTGTGAATTGTAAATTAGGGAACAATTAATACATTATGTTTTAAATTTATAAAACATAGATTTATAAATGGTTAACACATTACGTTTTAAATTGATAAAGCGTAGTTTTAAATTTGTAAATTGTAAATCGGAACAATTAATACATTAAGTTTTCAATTTATAATGTGTAAATGAAATTTGTAACTGTAAATCGGTAACAGTGATGGAACGTCGTTGATATCAATTCCGCTAATAATTCAGGGGCAGGCGGAGTTATCATCAAAAGTTGTAATGAGACTAACCTGGTGATAAGGAAACGAACGCTCCGTGGTATCACTTGACAGCTTAAGGTGACATTCCCGAAAGGAGTGGCTGGTCCCAGTTATTGATTAGGGTGTTAATTAGGAAACCCAAGTAAGAAGTCGCCTAAAAACGGCGTTTAAAAGCGTTACTCAATAGCGGTAACTAAAAACTGATAATAAAGGAAATTACCAACATAGATAACAAGCAATTAGCGTAAACATACCTGATTTAGTCATCAGCTCACAAACAAAATTAAATAATTATCGAGGTGCAATAGCACGCAAAATGCTTTCGTGGAACAAGTTGCTCCAACCAAAGCGAAAGGTAAAATGAGGTCGCGGACGGATGATGACCGCCGGCTGGCGCAACTGATAACGAAATATTTTGGGAAAACCGAAATCAGAAAGCTCGCGCAAAACAAGACTTAATATTATTTGAAATACACTGAATTATAATTCAAGTGGGTATATACAGGCTGGCCCGGAAGGAATAAATGGCGAAACAAATAGCAGAAGCTAAAGATTTGTTTCACGGTTTCGGTAGTTTGTTAGTCGCCCATTAATCACAACTTTAACAAATATCCATAGTTATTTTTACATAGCAATTGCATAACAATGCAATTATCAAAAAAGTAATGTTAGATTTTAACAAATGCATTTTGATGAAACAATGCCTCTTGCGAGCATATTGCTTAATTCATACATATTTATTGCTAGTTTTGCTTCTCACTGAGAATTACACTGCAAATTTCGAACGCAGAGGCTTTAAAATTACCGCGACCTAAAAAATCTGTAGCAGGCTAAACAAATGCTGCCACAGCGGGGTGTTAGCATTTTCCCTTCATTTAAGATTTAACATACATTCATATTTGGCTTCGTGACACATACATTGCATATTTTAGTTTTATATTTAATGAATTTAATGGACGCCAAGCGCTAATATTTGACTACGAAAGCGAGGAGTGTCAGTTTTCTGATAGCTCGAGCACAAGTCCATGGCAGGGATTTCAGTAATTATAAAATATTGATCACCTGCTATACGCGTCAAAGTAAATCCCGTGAATGAATGCCGCGCAATCCGTGAGGATTTAGTTCAAAACAGAGATTTAAAATCTCGTCAAGCTGCTATTGTAAAATGTAATTTGTGCTGCATTGCTCGATTGCCTTGTAGTCGGCTATTTATGAAGAATGTTGCTGACTGTAAGTTTTTGATAAAATCAAAAAACCGCAGTTTCACCCGAACGATGGTATGAACAATGGCCAATTTCACAACACTACTTATACTAAGTGAATGCATGTTTCGCTTTCCAAATTTTGCGCCATTGCGAGGTATTGCGAAGTGTAGGAAAATATTCTGGCAGTAATCTTAGAATATACTTTACTTTGATTGTTCGAGTCACAATACAGTTATCTAGTCTAATCAACATTTTTACTCCAATTTCCTTTTTCCTTCAAAGTCCGGCCAGTTGCCCAAATAGCCCAAAATTTGGATCCGGCTCGAAGGACCAATGTTACCTTCCCAATATCCAATTCGAAAGGTAGAATTTTATATTATTGTAGAACCAGGGTGTTTTTTGACAGGAGATGGAACTTGTTGGTTGCTTAAGATGTAACGGGGGTTGGTCAGGCCTTACCAACCCTTTACAGACAATCTTAGCCTTTGTCTATCGTTACAAATGATACACTCTCATTGTTTAAAGTATATTGATTTAAAATTAATAATACAGAAGGTTATATACAATTAAATGTGTGTCGTGTTTTTTAACCTACTTTTACCATAAACAAAAAACACGACAGTATGCACTTAGTATAGCGTAATCGTATACATTGTTTGCAATTCAACCTAGTACACTTCGCATAATGCAAACCTTGTCGAAATGCTCGCTGCAGTAATTTGTAATTTGACCTAGTACGTCGATATAAACTGCCGAGTCTTTGTTTACAAACACTTATCTGGCACGCTTTAACTAGTTCTTCTAACCTAATTCCATGCACTTTTGTGTTTACACAACTTCAGTTAGTTTTACACTTTTTTGTTAAATCCATGGTCAAACAGAAGTTCGAACAACATTAAAAATTATATTGCGGTTATAAAGCACTAATCGGACAAACCTCACTTCGCTAGTGATATGCTGGTATAGTTAGTAACGTAACTTACTCGAGGGCCTCTCTCGCAATCTTAACTTTAAACACACGGAAAAATGCATTATTGCAAAATGTGTTTATAACCCTAATTGGAAATTAGCATCATCAGACCTTCAAAAATGTATCTCTTAAAAAAACAAGCACTTCGCCAATTGTCATGTAGTGCGCTATCATAGAAATTATATCCGTTTACTATTTTGCTAAATAATAGCAAGTACAGAATGAATTCGAAAAACTGCGGTTTTCTTGCTAGCTATAAAATTTCAAACTAGAGAAATTAGTAAACAGCAGAACTACGCCTCCGGGCATTCGAGAGGTGGTACAAAATAACCTTGCCTTAATCGTAGACAACTTGCGTCGGAAAATCGTAGAAAACGCAACCAAACTGGTTCAATACTAATTCACCAGGTACTGTGGTTTTTGTTGGCAGAGACCGACCCCAGCTCCAAACGGAAAACCCAAGTTTAGCTTTCGCAAATTCTTGCGATTTTCTAAAAATCCACGTAGAGAACATCGGGGTTACTTAGGAAGCGTAGAAGAAAAAAAACCTAGAAATAAATGCGACCAAACATCAGATCACTTGTAAATAAGAAATACATGCGTAGCTTCCGATTTTGAGCAACTTTACTTTCAAATACTATAAGATTCTGATTTAGCAGACGGATAAAGTATTCTAACAAACTAATCCAGCCAAACTGGTAGTAAATGACGGGAAATTTTTCGGATGATTCCGCTTGTAACGCCTAACCATAAAGAAACAAAAAATGCACCTTGCGGCACCGGAAGAATATGCAAGCCTCCCAATAATGTAGCTACTTACGTAAAACCCTTCAAAGAAAAGAAGTACCAGTTTCCAATACCAGAAATTACAAGAAAGTGGTATAGGCGATCTGATACACACAACGACGGTCAAAATGGCCTATATGAAATAATATAATGAGACCTTTACAGAATGTAGGCTGACGCTACCAGTGACTTCGCCATACGAAATTTCATGAAGAGCAGAAATCTGAGGCATTAAATAGGTATTTAAAACTTAACGGTGTTGTGGAAAACACCCTTCTAACACAAAAAATGTGAGGCATGACACGTCGACTACTTTGATGTAAAACTTTCGCAGCAATGACAGAATTTAATAAAAATCAAGTACACGTTTTCAGGAAGAAATCGACAGTTGGGAAAGCTGCGAAATCGCGTACTTATAACCTAAAGATGTTTGAAACAGAGTCATTCACTCTCAAGACTCACCATTGGGATTTCTGAAACGATAAAAGCTACAAGGCCGGTTAAATTGGAAGAAAGTTGTAAAGTTAGCTGTTAAGTAATAATTAAACAAGAAATACAATCTAGCCAACTCACTTCTTGCGTGTAGCGTCTTTATTACAGGGAATTCTTAAAATATGTAACAGCTCTCTTAAAGCAACTTTTGCGTACAGCATCACAGCGTTTCAGATTTTCTGAACCATTGGAAATTTATATTTTCCTAAGGGCGCAATATCTAATTTTTCCGGAACTTAGTAATTTTATCACAACCGCAAATGCGGACCTTCAATGGACTGTTAAAAAATTCCACCTGTTCATAGATTCGAACCAAAAACTCCCTGAATGCCACTCCAGCGCTCTTACCACCGCACAATCCGGTCGAGTTTTAGAAGATGGAAATTCTGGAACAGGTAGGAACATGCATGATAAATAATATCATCGTTTGATGAATAACCACGGCACTAGAATTGGCAGAAACTAATACGTATACAGTATGTATAACAAACAATATAAAATCATTTTGAGGAATATACATTGAACAAGAAAAATATACATTATAAAAATTAGCTGTAGCAGAAGTGGCTTAACGCAGATAAAGAGGATTATAAAAATGACTACCAAGCTCAACAGGAAACAAGATAGTCGCAGAACGAAATAATAGAAATCCAAAAGTAAATGAAGCAAAATAAAAATTGACATGGAAAGGAAAAGGGTGGGAGAGGGGTAGAAATGTATGAAAAATATTGATGTAATCTGTCACTCACATCTGTACAAGAATATATTGTAATGGTTCACTGCCCATAGCAATTCTGATTGGCTAATTAACTAAATGAATAAGGTCAACATGAGTACGGAATTAAATATTTCATTTATTGCAAGATAATCAGAACTTTACATTAATAAATGCACTTGATGTGAGCAACAATACCTAATAATGTGAGGGATAAAAGATAGCATGACGGAACTGACGGATTCGAGTTTATTAATGTCAGACATAATATGAATAAAATAATACAGAATGATTTGTTGACTGACGGCAAATTAGCTAAACGGTAAACGAAACAGTGCTAGCAAAATAATTATTGCAAAGAGCAATGAAAAATGGAAGGCAACTAATCGAAAGGCAATTAGTGACATGTTAAAGTAACTCCAAGTGTATCACTGCATTATCAACAAAAGTGATTTAAAAACAGAGTGTAGTGACATTTATTCCAAGAAAACGACAATTTTAGTAGTTAGGCAAAGACATAACATCAAAACTGTAGTCCATAAGGTTAAACATGTTATCAATCCTAATTTCTTTTATAAAAATTTAAAATCTAGTTTCTAAGTGGCATGGCAGTCTCTTGTTAAAAATAACCAAACAAGCCTGTAAAATTTGTGTGGGGGCCAGATTGAGCTCTTCAATTTAGCACATAAAATTATAACTAAAGAGTCTTTAGTTATACCAATTGTGCGTAAAATTATTAACCAGTGTGCAGGGAATCTGTGGGTATAAGTTGCCAAGTGTTAAGAGGTCCAAATGAAGAAGATTAGCCAGCACTATGATTTGTGCAAGGGCGGGTAACTTCGGGGGCCCTTTTCCTTAGGCAAGCTGCATCGCCCAGGAAAAATAGTGCCTGCTGTGTGTAGAGGGGCCTTCAGGAGCCCGTACGTGTAGGAATATTCCAACCAACAAGCCATTCCCAGGTGTATAATTCTCGTGGCGTCATTGGGGAGGGTCTCCAGCGTCCGAAAGGTATCCGATTAATGTAGGATTCCACAGGAAGCCTTTGCTGCAGCCCTAGAATTCGTGGGGTTCGTCAAGTTGAGACTGTCTGCGAGATGTAGCGCCAGGTCCCAGTTGTCCACATCCCTCCAACTTCGAGGAATTCAGTTAGCGTCCTTTGAAAATGCAAGATGACGCAGCATTTTTCAGTTTTGGCCAGATATAGAACAAAAACCGATAGCGCGTGGGTTCAGAAGTCACACTAGAAATAAAACGAGTTTATGAGTTGCTATGTCACAGTATTAATATTTACCTGACGTTTCTTTGCCATTTTGGTGTTTTAAAATTTAATTTAACGCTGTTTCCTCACTGGCAGATCATATTGTTTACAAGGTCAAGTTTGACATTTAAGTGTAGCCGTAGTTGCATTCATAAATTAGGAACTATACCATAGCCATACTAGATGAAAATACTTTTCATAATTTATATACATGCAAGATTACATACGAGGTTTGTTCTGTAATTATGCGACGTTACGCTACGAAAAATAAGTACCTACTCTAGAACAAGGTCGTCTCACTCTTTTAAAAGGCAATTCAAATTTTGATAACAGTCAAAAATCACAGGGAGCCAGGTTAGAGCTGTACGGGGGCTGATAGACTTCTGTACTTGCTACATTTCCCCCATCTCTTCAAAACTTTCAAGTAGTATTCCTTGTTCACTTTGTTCTTCTAATGCGTGCTCGCTCAGGGTGAGCAACGCCTTCGTGACCAAAGAAAACAGACGACTCTAGCTGTAATGCTCTTTCTTTGGCCTTTTTTTTACTGGTATTTTCCACTGAAAAGAATAGGGTTTTGTCTCAGAGTCATAGCTGTAGACCCATGATACATCACCAGTATAGTTCACAAATAAAGTCACACGCTTAAGGCGTTGCTGCACTCCCAACGGGGTCCACCTAAAGTGGTAAATTCTAAGTATTACACAACATGCGTCGCTTAACTAATGTAACATATTGTTATGGTATTGGTACAGGGATTTAAAAATCAGATTAATAAGATTAAAAGAATGCAGTATTAAAAATTACAAAGATGAATTTAGATGTGAAATGGATATCAAAATTATTAAGATGTATTTAGAAAAAAAGGAGATAGAACTTATAATTCAATTAAATGAAACTAATTGGGAAACAGTAGGATTTTAACTTAATTTAATATCTCAAATGAAAATAGAAGTTAATGAAAAATACTTTTTCGAAATATACTATTTAACATAGTAGGTATTAGTCATATAATAATGCTAATAGTGTGTTGGACTGTAAAAAGTAAGCTATATCGCTAAGGAGATAGTTTATTGATTAGAATAATAATTTTGATAATGAAAATTATGTAATACAATTTGTAGCGTTTGAAATTAAGAAATAAACCCCTTTATAAAAGTTCTTTAAAAGAAATTTTGGTAAATAAAAAGGTTAAAATTGGAAATAAAATTGGCGTGGTGAACACGAACAAAAAATAAAACGTTAAAAGAAGAAGATTAGTAGACTAGATGGATGAAGATTAGAATGTGGTGAGAATACCAATCTAATACAGTTATAATCTACAAAGGCAAATAAAGGTAAGAGAATGCTGAATTGAGTTTATTGTGGAATTACATTGCATCGACTAAATTGGATAACAAGGAATGGTTTACAAAGGAAGTGGTTTACATCGACATCATTAGCAAAGTGAGCGTATTTGTGGGGCTTGTCAAGTGACATCTTGTGGCTTGCATGTGGTAGAGATTCGTGGTGTCGGGTTGCAGCAGGCTTAATACTTGTGATTTGGTTGAGCATCAGAGTAAACACATCTACGCCTGATGTCGATTTGGATGCATACTGAGGTGGAGGTGTGAATGCTGTTTTAAAAAGGCGAGCTGTTTTCGTGTGTTCCTGTGGCGAACTGTTTTCCTGAGTTCTTGTGTTGATTTGGATCCGGATTCTGGACATCTTGGCAGTTAGTTGTCGGTTGAAGCCTTTACCGTGGCTTTGATTGGAGCAGTTCTTGTAACGCGGTGAATCGCAGAGCTGGATGTATTGGGTTTGGTAGAGGAGAGTGTTAAGTCCAATAACAGGTAACAGAGTACAGGTATTTAAAATAAGAACTGAAAGAAAATAAAGAGTGAAGTGAGTTAATTTTAATTAAGGGCGTACTTACCATTTGAGATTGTGGAATGACAAATGTAACGAGAAAGTATTTGTAATTGATTTTTCAAGGCTAGTTTGAAGTGTCAGTTGACAGATGTATTGAGTTGTCATATAAAATAATAACATCAAATTTCAGAATATAAGCAATATAGATTATAAAGAATCCGACTTAATTTTTAGTCAAGTGTTCTACTGAGGCTAGCAGTAAATAATTTTGACTATTCATAATAAAAAATAGGGCAAATAAATTAATTAAAGTTCAATTTAAAAAAAAATTGATTGAGATTAAACTAAAGGAAAGGTGTAAGTTAATTATAACATAACATAGGCATTACAACGTGGTAGAGTCACCGTAACATAAGTTGGACACACAAAGTGGAGCTAATTACCTTCACAATATTTAACTTAGCTCGCATGTAGCAATGTAGATGGCGTTGAACGCAAAAACTGGGATATTAGTGTATATTGGGCGCAGAGTGGCCTTAGACAGACCGCATAAATATTAAACTTCAATTCAAAGCGTCGGTAACAGTTATCGATAGAAATGAGACTGTTCATGCATGTGTTAACTAAGAGCGAAGCTATACACGTTTATTGCGGAGTATTTGACGGAGGGACGATAGAAGTTCCCCTAATATCCGACCAGGAGTAGACACAAAATTCCACTGTATCACAATGAAACGAAAACAGAATTTCAGACTTGTAGGCTGTGCTTCAGGAGTTATTAAATCCGACAAGGCTGCTACGTTTAGCAGAATACTTATACTCAAACCATGCCCTACCGGACAACTACCTTTCTATGCTGACTGACTGTCCCGGCGGCCGCCTCACCTCCTTTTCCGAGAGCATAACAAGGCAGTAGCGGTGGTAAATTGTTAAACTAAGCTAGCAAACTATTTCTAAAAACACATTCACCATTATTCCCGCTCAATAAATAAAAATTGGCTTTTTAACTACCATAGTAACATTAGAGTCTTTTTTAACGTACAGACATACATACAACCATTTTCATTTTTGAGTTACTGTAAAAATGTTATACAATATGATGAAATTTAAAAATAGAAGCGATTTGCTAGTTTCTTTATTGTAGTAGTGCAAGCACTTTCCTTCTACTTATTTTAATTTAGAACTTTTAGTTCACATCGTTGTCTTTTCAACGAAATTACTAAAATATTACTTGAAACAACTAGTTAAATGAACGATGCCGTTAAATTCGATCATTACTCGATTTGGAATTTAAATAAATCCCTGCCACGCATCCCTTTATACATGAAAGGCAGCACTGCGAAAAAGGCTGATTAAACAAAAAAATTAATCGGTTTACGAAACCCGCAAAGGTCTCGTTTTGAGCGATACGCCACAAAAGTGCCTCAACCGGCAACGCACAATTTCTCTCCCTTTTTTTCAGAAATATTTTCAAGTTACTGAATGTAATACTAACAAAAGGCTATAAAAGGCGGGTAACGCCGCAGCAAACTTTTATTTAAGTCATTTCATTTTCGTACTGGGTTGCACAATACGTGTGAGAACACATCGCAGTAAAAAAATCTTCCGCTTGAACGCCCTTTGTCTCCCAGTTCAAAGCGAAGGACTAACTTTTGCGCTTCAAACAGGCTGACCTTCGCTATCGATTTGTGGCCTTATTTTTATCAGAAAGTAAAACCGATGATCATATTTAAAATAGATCGGTTCTAATGCGGTTATTTATACAATAATCAGTGCCTTCAAACTTTCAAACTTAAAGAGATAAATCTATTAAAAATAAACTGATCGTAGCCTTAAATGCTCACAAGAATCTCTAAAATTAGTTAACACATAAAAGGGAATTCACTTCAAGATGCGTATAGCTATACAGGGCGGTATGGAAGTTTACGTAATAAATTTAACCACACAGAAATCTCATGAAGACAAGAAGACATATTCCGCAGAATTGCTAAGGCTTTACAACGTGGGGGATATTAGAGGGAAGAAAATCGAATTATAGTACAAGGATTTCAGAAAATTAACGTAACGGAAAGCAAAAAGAAAGGCAAAGAAAATGCGTAACGTTGTAAAGTAGAACAGTACATAACGAAAGAAAAGGAGCAGAGCGGCGTATAGATCAAATATGGAAGTCAAAATGGTAGTGGAAAAATTATGGAAAATATAAAGAGCGAATATTGAAATTATACGTTAATAATTGCATATGGGCTCATACAAGATGATAAAAAGACAATAAATATAGATTATAGGATGACCCTCAAGAAGAAATGTATAATAAGAAAAAACCCTATCGACAAATAGATAAGCAGATGGATGATACAAAACATACAATAGCAAATTTTGACGAAAATGCTTCGAGCTATACTTATCTAATACTCTCCTTATGTCACTGTGATGCAAGTCTAAGTAGTTATTCATTGGTGCTGTATGACAAAGTACTATACCAGAATGAACGCGAGTCTTATCCAGTGCCCTCGTGTTTGTGAACGTATATTCATTTTGTTTATTGCTTTTAGTAAAAGCTAACATGGACAAAAAATAATAAATCATTTTAAATGATGATATTATAGTCATTATAATCATCTTCTTCGTGTATAGATGAAATGTTTACATAATTGTAGTCGAATAGTCTGGAGCAATTAATTATGATAAATAAATAATATACTTATAGCTAATAGAAAATAAGCACAAAAATCTTAATCAAGATGTGGCAGTGAAAAGAAGACCGGAAATTCAAAGCGACTATTACTTCATAGTCGTGAATGTTAAAGGAGAATGAGAATTTAAGACTCTAACAGTATACACACATCTGTATAGGTTTTTACACATAACTAAATGTTTTCAAAATATCAATGAAAAACATGTTCATCCTGTATTTGTTATTTACCTTTCATCTATGAGATCACAAATGCACCAATTTTCTTCAAGGACTACAACTTAAGCTGTATGCAAAATATTATGCGTAATCAAAGAGAATTCGTTTACACAAACTATTGACTTCAAAACGCCTATAAAAAACATAAATCAAATAAAGGAATATTAAAGAAAACTAAAACCAGCTGCTAGAAAATCCTACGTGCCAGATAGATGATTCTACACGCATGTAGGTCTCAACACAAACATAAAACATCAGTAAACATGTATCAAAATAACCTAGTAATAATTATCTTTAAAAAAAGCAAATGTCATAACACGGTAGTAGCTTAACGCTGTTCATGATTGCGCTTGCATCTATTTAAATCGGACGTAAATTACACACCTAAACACATTCCTGCACACTCTCAAAAGCTTAGTGGAAACGAACTCAAATCGTAATAGCATTAACTACAAACATTTTACCTGAAAGTCAGTACCGCTTAGTGTCCTTAAATCTAGCACGCCTTCGATCGCGTCATCCAAGCCTCCCATGGCATTTCGCTGGGAATTCTCGATGGCGAGCAGGTTCTTAAAAGCGACTGAATCTGTGTTCCCCAAAATGACACTTCAAATGCCCCTTTGGGATCTAGCACAATTGGTCTACTTGCATGGGCAGTACGTAAACTGTCTTTATTTGACCCATAAAATCTTGCTCGCTGCACTTTTCACTTGTATGCAGTCATTATTCACTGGCTGCAGGCTTCTAGCCGTTTTTAATCAACTTAGCTCGCCAATTCTCACAATATACTTTGGAGTCGCAAACACGTGTAGCCTTCCGCTGCGACTACCGTAACACTACTGTTGAACTTGAAAATTCCACCGAAGTTGAAATCCCCCTTCATCCCGCAGACATGCTTGGGCGTAAATTTCTCGCTGCGCATCCGAAATTAAACTTTACATTTCTTTCACATAAGAGGACAGGATCGGCTTCGAGTATCTTTGATTATATTAAATACGGCATGCGGAAAGTTCGTTCCCCACATTTCGTTTCCCACATTTCGTACCCCACATTTCGTTCCCCACATTTCGTACCCCACATTTCGTTCCCGGGATAATTCGTCTCCCCACATCTCGTACCCGGAAACTTCGTTCCCAAATGAGCTCAATTTGTCTCCTAGATTACAGGGTGTTGAAAAACGAGTGCAGATCGGAATACAGTTAGAAAATGAAAGATATTGTAATTAATTTATTTATTATAACAAAATAAATTGTATTTATTAAAAATGACGGTTTAATCTAAGTATCTTCCTGATATTTTTGCACACAATTTCTCATTCTGAACAACTTTTCTTAGTAATATTTTGCCGTATCATGAACAAAAAGGGTAGTTTACCTGAAAAGAAAATAATTTTGTAATTTAGGAGACAAATTGAGCTCGCTCGGGAACGAAGTTTCCGGGTACGAGATGTGGAGGGACGAAATATCCCAGGAACGAAATGTGGGGTACGAAATGTGGGGAACGAAATGTGGGGAACGAATTTTCCGCAAACCATTAAATACAACGCTAAATCTAGCAGAAAATACAGCTTGGCCTATATTGTAAGTATGAAAATAATCATAACAGACAAGGGATACCAGATGGCCCATTTAAAAAAAACATATACGGGTGACTAGTAACCTAGTAAGAATAGAAAATTGTAGCACAAACGAATTTGTAACAACCAAGGTAGTTACACAGGAGAGAACATGGCTACACTGTGGGCAACAAATAATAGAATTGAATGTCGAAACTAAAAGATTAGCAGCCAGTCTTATAAAGGCCACTAATCTGACGTTAACTTTAATTCGCTGTTAAAGCAAACAAAAACGCATCAAAACGTTAGTGCTTATGACATATTATTCATTAGTAAACAAATTTTGATGCGCTTTTGTTTATTTTAACAGCGAATTAAAGTTAACGCCAGATTAGTGGCCTTTATAAGACTGGCTGTAGAACTTGTAACCTCGACAGCATTTAGAATGAGTCTACACAACGAGCTGACGTTACTTCTGTAAAATGAAACTATCAAATGTTGAACAGTGACCATCAACCTGCCCAATGAGAACATTGAGCAAGTATTTGATATAAAAAATTTACAAAAAAATATGACAAAACCGAATATAAATAATAGAATGTGCGGTACTAAGGTAGAGATGTGTAAATTTATTTTTACTTCGATCCTGAAAATGAGTTTTAGGTTGTGAAAAAGTACACAAAACAAAATATAAGCCCATGGGTATCCGAAGAGGAGTCGAAAGGATTACAAGAAAAAAGGACGAGAATAGGCCAAGGCTTAACACGTCTTACGTTTAACGTATAAAACCATTTTGTCGTCTTTATACGTTGTTTAACGTGTTTCTGGATTTGTTTAATACCTTTTTTCTGTTACTATCGTGAAGTGGACTTTTCTCAGTTACCGCCAAGCGATTCTTCAGGTCAGTTACCATCAAGTGATTTCTCAAGTTCTTAAGACATTTTTGCCTGACCGAGTACACTCTGAGCAAAAACCTTCATTGCATTACGCCGAATCTATTCTGCCAGCTTGCAGCCCCTTGATTAAATCGTACGAGGGAAGCGCCTTCTTTCAGCCTCCTGAAGTATAGTACAGGTCAGAGATATTCACACTGATCTCTCTGCCTACATTATGTCGCAGTTAACCGAATCCACGTTACACGCTAAAACAAACCTTATCTGGGACTTCGCAGAACTTTCGTTTTAAGGAAAATTATCGTTTTACTTAGATTGATCATTATTTGTAATCAGAACACAGTCACCCGTTGTTGCAAAATTGTACTGACTTTAGTTTCATTTAATTGGGTTAATGTAACAATAATCTATCTTACGCGCGTAACTGCGAGGATTAGCGCGAAGCTTTTAGTGGCTGTTTTTACATTCCATTTAGTGGCCTTCGCGTAATGTGCGGGTTTTAACGCATTAATTAGTACATTTAAATCTGAGATAATGCTCACCTTAATTTTAGGAATGTCTGCGTCACTGAATCGCTTTGTGCGCCACGAAATAAATAAATCCTTTATGTATACCATAAAATAATGGTATGCTATTGGGGTATTGAATTAATTAAATTATTTCCTTTCAACATTTGGCCGAATATTTAGTATCAGCTGTTTTTACAAATTTAACATTGTTGACTAATAATACAGATGATAGGTCTAATCTGCTTGTCCTTTTATTAATTTTTATGTACTGCTGGACACACACCTTGGTTAAGAGTCAGTCGACACGTTTGCTACACACGTCAGCTACTGTATATGTTTTTAGAAATAGCTTATTGTTATTATTGTGTAATAATTATATTAATGTGCTAGCAACGTGAACTATGATGAAACGTGAAAAATACGCATACCTACTTAAACCACATAGTAACCTTAATACACATGTTCGCAATAACGTTAATGTTTAAAATTATTGTTGTTGTGACACTCGCTCCTTCCTTTTTGAATTTTCTATAGATAATGTTCAAACTAATGCTTGAACATGGGATAACTGAAATTATACGGACACATAAAGTATGTCAATTAGAATATAAAAAGTAGATCACAGCATGTGCCGATTACAATATTTGTTTACAACACTCAGCTAGCGTCAGTTTACTGGGTCAAGTTACGTTACGATAAGGAAGTTTTATGCAGACTGCCGCATTTTTAATACTATCACTAGGTCAGATTTACACATTGTAAACCAGCAAACTATTATTATGCGGAAGTCAGGTTTTTGTGCCTATAACAATGCCAGGTTATGAATTAAAAATAATAACAACATGGCACACATGCAATTGTATATAAAAACTGTATTTGTTTAATAATTTTTAATATACTTTTAAACTCTTAGGTTTATTCACTTGTGACTCGACACATGCTACTATTGACTAAGGGGTAGTTAGGTTTAGCTACTCCAGTCACATTTTAATCAAAATCCTTCATCTTCTTTCATCAAGTGTAAGCCCTTTTCAGTAAAACAACATTATACAACTTATGCTCCGAAGTGCATCCTGAACGAGTACAAGAAGTAATTCCCGAAACTACGCAAATCGAAGGCTTGCATAAATTCAAGGAGCAGCGCGGACAGATATGAGTTTTGTAAGCGGTATAAGGCAATCGTGTACAGTTACGGCAAGCGCTAATAACTACTTTCGCAAAGTAAAGTTGGTAATGTGGAGACCATTTTAATACATTAGAGGGAATTTGTTGCCTATAGCTATAGCCGAGTAAATTCCTCGCGGCGTTCTTTTGTCATCTCGCTACACTTCCGCTTCGAACGGCGAAGCATCGGTTGTGTGTGGTAAGCTTGTAATCTTCAATGGTTCATATCGCTGTACAATATTGAGGGGGTAAGTTCCAGATGAGGTATCTGTTGTCAACGTTTCTCGGTGAAGGAATTTAAAAGGTCAATGAACTCCCCATAGTTTAAAACCACGGGCTATGTGGGCGAGAAGGTGAGCTTTTAGACTTGGTCCGATTGCAGAGCTCTGATAATCATCCTTGTTTTTTGTGGATTTACTACCTATGTTTTTGTTAGTCTTTTACCTGAGGGGGTCTGAGTGGCCAGTCCCGACCTGTCTTTGGTACCGTCGAGATGAGCTGTGCGAGGTCTGTGATATTACTCCACGTCCAGAAAAAATATTTGATAGAGGAATTTTGGTCCAACCGCATTCCATACGTTTAGCGAAGCCAAATCAGGAATTGCGTTAGGTCTGCAGTATCTGAGCCATCCAAGCCATGTGCTCCTTTATGTAAACCAAGCAGCAAGCCTGGTAAATAATTGTAAGCCCTATTTCAATTCGAAATTATTGGCGGATTGACTTAATGTGGTTTAGAAATTTGAGTTTATATTGTCTTATATTTGGTGAGATATTATTGTATCAAGTGTAACTACCTGACCTTCACCCTTTTACATTTTCCAATTCACGGAGCAAATTTCGGTGCTGAGAGATTTTCTTCAGGTTAAAAATAACAGTTGTATTAGCTAAAATAACTACATGGCTAAAAGAAAAAGTCAACCTATACACATTTTATAAAGTTGTTAAGGCTCGGTGTATTTCTTCATTAACATTGCGTGCTGGTTTGCTATCCCAACAATTAATATAATTCGGTGACGTGTGGGAGTATGCAGGTGTCTGAATATTTGGCTATTGCAGGGTATCGTGCCACTCTTAATCCTTATATGATTTTTTTTAATTTACTCAAATGATCCTTTAAAGGCTTTCCATTACTTTAAGAGATTAAATATTAGCATTTCCAATACCTACTAAAATAGCCTATAATTTTTATAATTACTTATTACTTTAACGATTAGTAAGTGTTATCAAATATTGTGTAGTCAAGCCAAAGATATTTCTGTCCCTTCCAAATAATATAAATACATGTTTTATATTTGAACATACTTAAATTTTCTGCCGATAATATTTATATATCAAAGTGGGATATCTCACTAACGTAACATGCGTGGCAAATACATATAACCATTTTAATACTCCATACTTAAAAATTTTAAGCACTCGGTAGATTATCTGCTTTGTGCAGCGAGTGACTGAGATAAAACGTTATTTTTTGATGTGGTAATTAAACCCTACAATCGCAAAAATCTTATTTTACCTTTGTGAATAAGTAAACCTACAGCTTAATGGATCTTGATCAACTAACTAATTTTTGTTATTTTACTCGAAGGCGTACACGCAATTTAAAGAAAAGCGTGGAAAGCTCAATTAAACGTATCAAATCAAGCAAATTGCTTTTCTTCACGCGAATTACTTTTCACCTTAATAAAAATGACTTCTGCGTTTGTCTGAAATTGCAAGGAATCTTAAAAATTGTAGAAATGCGTGTGTGGGAAATGCCACGTTCAGCGTACCGATTTACTAAGAAATACATAACAAGCGTGTAGAAACCTCGCGTACATCATTTATAAAAATAAATGTTGATATATACAGGTGTTGCTACATCAACCTATTTCGTCCGAAGTCTAACAATATTTTAGTATCTACATTCAGTTATTTTTATTCTTCTAAGTAATATTTTCCAAATCCAATCTAAAGTTAATTTCTTAAAACGCATATCTTTATACAAACTTATTCCTTGTCAGTTAGCATTTTAGTCGGCTAAAGTAGCTATTGCGAATATAATTGCAACTGAAAGCTTTTTTAGGTCGTATAATAACACAGGGCTTTTAGAGAGACGCTGCATTAAAGTTGTTAAGCCCTGGAGTTCCCTGTATTACTGCGTGATTAACTGCTAGCTATATTAATCCATTCTGCGAAATGTTCTTTTGAAATAGTCAACGAACTGAAACTTGCTTTTAAGGTTCGCTAGCTAAATTTTAGAATTAAAATGTAAAAATTAAGCTCTATTTTTCGAACTATTTAAGCTACCACCGAGTCAAGTGATGCTTTAATTTAAACTCGTTTTCACAAGGAAGTTTAAAGGCCATAGGGACTCTGTAAAGCAGAAATATTAAAACGTATTCATGGTTCTCGTTAACGGCGCACTGCATGCCTTTTAATAGCACATTCCCAGTACATTCATTATTTAAACAAAAATTAGCAGAGGAATTAGCACTCTAGAAATTCTAACGTTAATACATTAAGGGAAAATCTCACTGATTTAGGAAACAGTTTTATTAAACCTCAAAAATTAATAAATTATTATTGAAAGTATGAACAATCATAGCTTGTTGAACCTTTTTCTGGTTTTTATCAGCCTTGATAATATCCCCACTATTGGCCTCTCCTTTTTGTGGAAGTTTTACTCTCTTAATACCTCAGTCAGTGGCTTATTTAAGATCACAATCTGCCAAAACAAGAATCTGGTTCACCCTGTAGTGTTATCGAGCTGAAACTGATTTTAAATGATACAAAAAAAACAATTTTCTTACATTAAAACACAAAGAAAGCACAAATAAACACACTCAATTAGGGTATCAATCCTTGAAAAAGGGAAATTCTGAAAAAGATGGATTTCGCAAGTTAGACCAAATTTTAATAGAGCTGTTCGAGGCCTCCAGAAACTAATATTTGATAAAATAAATCTGGGGATACACCAGTACCTCGAAGAACTTTCCCTCTGTGAAACAACTGAATACTCATTGTGGTTGTCACTCGAAAGATTGACCAAAACCAAGATAATATACCACCTATAAGAAAATCAAACAGGAACAAGGTTTTAGGAAACAATTTTGTTAAACCTCAAAAATTAATAAATTATTATTGAAAGTACAAACAATCATAACTCGCTAAACCTGTTGCTGTTTTTCTCAGCTTTGATAATATCCCCACTACGGGAGCATCGGATTCTCCTTTTTGAGGAAGTTTTACGCTCTTAATACCTCAATCAGTGGCTTATGAAAGATCAGCGTCCGCCGAAACAAGAATCTAGTTCACCCTGTAGTGTTATCGAGCTGAAAATGATTTTAAATGATGCACAAAAAAGCTAATGCGCTTACAGCTAATTATAGCATTTAAAACACAAATTAAAATATAAAAAGTACAAAGACAAATAAAATAAAGGAAACAAGTTTAAATCATCAGGTAATCTACGTGCCAGATAGCTTGGTCTACTGGCATGTACTGTTCGGTGAAGCCACGATTGCTGCTTATTCACTGTTATCTGACGTCACGGCGCCGGCGTACTCACACGTCCTAAATTCCCCTTTGTGTGCAGCGTAAATAGGCGACCCCCAATGGACGCTTTGTGTCTACCTTGGAATATGATTACTCACCTATACACCCGGATAATGCCTTGGCGTAATTACAAACGCTTACTCGCTGCACTTTTATACATGTAACACTTATGTATCGGCGGCAGGCTACTTGCCGCTTGTCAGGCCATTTTGGCATTTCTTAATAATTCTGGCAACTAACTAAGCTTTCCGAGCAGTCTGGGTACCATATTGATGAGTGCGCCTGTATTTCGAATTTAACTCAGACAATAGTTCATCGCATAAGATCAATAATGATTTCGAACAGCCTTTAGCGTCGTTATCCCTAATTGGTAACATTTTGGGGCCACCCTTTGAATGCTGTTTCCTGAAGGTGTCCGTTGGAGTTTCGTTTCGCAGCGTTAGTTTTCCGGATAGTTAAAAATTTAGCCTGTAGAGCAAATGAAAGGACATTTATTTATCCCTGTCGCTCCGAGACGGGTTTGTTGCTATCCGGCGGGCTTCTTGCCTTGCGATTGGCCAATAGGAATGTGGCGTGATGACGCTTTGGCTTTTGGCGTGAGTCAGTCACGAGAGGGACGTTGTGGCACAAGGAGAGGGAGGCGTTGTTCTGCTTTTTCGCCGTTGGTGGGTGTTGGTGCTCGCGTACCCTGATGGCCGTCAGCTTTGCTTCAGTATCGTAGGGCCAAGGTTAAGCCCATTCTTCCCTAACAGGGGATCAAACTCGCAGAGCTTCCCAAATTGTTGGCCTCGCCGTCTTCCCGTCCCGTAAGGGGACGTAATTCAGTCTTCGCCCTTGGGTGGATCTTCCGCAAGTGCCGCCATGACTCCCACGCTTCCGTTCCTGCGTTTGTTACCGTAGGCACGCCGTCAGCCGCTGTTTCGCTCACGCTCGGGAAGTCTCCATAAAAAGGTAGCATGTGTGCATGTAATCTGAATTCTGTGGCCGCTAAATTAATGTGTTTTGACCGCAATCATTTATAATTAATCACCTGTTATTTGCATGGCCTAAATTTGAATTCTGTGGTCGCTAACTTAATGTATTTTGACCGCAGTCACTTATAATTAATCACCTGATATTTGCATGGATTAAATTCGAATACTATTGCCGCTAACTGAATATATGTGGGTCTTTATCATTTTTATTTAATCATCTGTTGCTTGTACTACTTAATTTGAATACTGTTGCCACTAGTTTGACGTACTTTGGCCACTAACATTTTTAATTAATCATCTGTTGCTTGTACGGCCGAATTTGAATGTTGTTGCCGCTAGCTTAATGTACTTTGGCCACTACCATTTTTAATTAATCATCTGTTGCTTGATCGGCTTAATTTGAATACTGTTGCCGCTAGTTTAATGTACTTCGGCCACTACCATTTTTAATTAATCATCTGTTGCTTGTACGGCCTAATTTGAATAAGGTTGCCGCTAGCTCGATTTTCTTTGGTCGTTATCATTTTTATTTAATCATCTGTGATTTACGCTTTCCCAATTTGAATATCAATCTTGGGTCACGAACGTTGGTGGCTTAGCCGCTGTCACTTTAAGATTTACGTACTAGCCGACCAAGGCCTGTTGCATATTTAACAAGTATTATGACCGCTTATGTATGACTACTTCTGTACTAGAGATAAAGCGCCTCTCCAGCTGGGGCCCTAGATTTAGATGTAGTTTCGTCTCTGTAGTCGTGTATATCACTCAGCTACACACGTTAGACCAATAGACAAGTATTTGAACGAAGGCCTTATCATTACGACGAGTCTGTGCATGCCCTTTTCAGGTTAAGGTTATTGTGTAAAGATTTATGTACAGCGAAGCCTGAGCGTTGGACCGACACAGGTAAGTTTGACGACGCTTGCCGCAGTGACGACGAGGCTCGTGAGGCCGAGATCCCGTATCATACCCCGTTTGACCATCAATGTCCGGTTAAACGGGAGTCTTCTTGGACCTTGTGGCGCCCATTTATTTAGGAACGTCCTATGTATACCTCAACACGCTTGCCCGGTGACGTACCGTTTGAACCACACCCATCTCCCTGAGCGTACCAGCCGAGGCATTTAGCCCATCCTTGACGATTCCCAGGGCGAGCGTGCCATCTTTTCCCGGACTTGTCTAGTCTTTTGATACTCACACTGTGTGGGTGTCGTTAAGTCATTTTGACACCTTAACAAACTTTTATTTAAGTTTGATCGTCTTGGGAAAATCTACGTATTATAGTTGGCAGTAGTGATGGGAAGTTTCGATACTTTTGCGGACTCGTTCATTTCAATCCCATTCCGCAAGTGGATCGAGTCCATCGGATTCGATTCTCGGATCGACATCGAAATTGAATGTGCATTTCAGACACCCGGTGTCCTCGGTCATTCCGGACCCGGAACGAACAACGCGAGTATCTTTGTTTTGGTGAGTGGTCACGCAGTCGGTAATTCAGTATGTTTATATGTCTCAAACATCAATTGGGCACATACAAAGCCGCCAAAGCCATAAATCACTGATAACTGATAAAAAAGCATGCAACTTCGGCCGTATCATGTGTCACCTGTCGACATCGAGCCTCCAAAACGAACACCATCATCATTTGCTGTTCCCCATCAATACATTGTATTGTATTCTGTATTGAAATGTATTGAATAACGGAATGCCAAGGGAATGAATGTCCGCGAGAATTAACCCCTCACGACGTTTTCGTTCCTCGGAACGAATCCGGACCGAAACTTGGACTCGATCCAAATCGATCCTGCCCCAGATTCGATCCTTTGTATCGAATCCGACCGGATCGACACATCGCTAGTTGGCAGTCGCATGCACTTGTAGCTATTAGCAGAAGCAGCGTTCGACTAAATATAAACTTGAAAACAGCAACGAAAGGTGCTTCGACGTTGAAATCTCCCGTCGTCCCGCGGATAGCGTGCTCTTCTTGCTGCACGCGAAAATTTAAATCTATAATACACTTGCAGAGGAAGACCGGCTTTGCAAGCATTTATAATTCTAGTATACAATATACTTAAATGAAGCATTTTAGGAAATACATATAAAAATTATATTTGACGTGGGCTTTAACTGTGAAAATAAACATTGCTGACGCAGGATGCAAACATCTTGTTTCAAGTAGACCGGTCGATATCTTTGAATACGTTTCTCTGGTACAGTCTTGAAAAATCTGAGTAAAAATTTATTCTTACTTTAGACGATATTCACTAAAATAAATACTAATATATTTCCAAGATCTAAACCAGGGCTGTCCAACTTCAAGGGGTCTAAGGGCCACCGTAAAAAATTTGAAGGTTAGGAGGGCCGCATCATAAAATGTGTCGTATGCGACTTTGTATTTCAATACTAATTTTTATTTATTCAAGAAGCTTAGGTTACATTACAAAATGCATTGAAACATAAAAGAGATAGACAGGGTGTTTCCTGAGGTAACCGACAATCTTACACCATATGTTCTAGAAGTGATTCTAAACAAAAAAAAATCATATCCACTTTAGGTTAATTCCTTTCTTGATATACCGACAAAAGAAAAAAATTACATCAATTAATGTAAATTTACGTATAGAGATGTGAGGTTTCACCCCCTTACTAAGGGCCGCTCGGGTTAAGCTCAAATCGGAGAAATACGTTCACTCAAATATACATTCGATTGGGTAAAGCAGCAGATAATTGTTAAAACAAATATAATGTTTTTAGCTAGTTACAATGATTAATTAAAAATAACTCTGAGTTGTACATTATTTAAAATTAACATGTGCTTCTGGAACGGTGTCTTGTTTTGTGGGTCAACGACGGTGTCAAATCCTGCAGATGGAATTTATTCGCCTTGAGCCGGAAAATGATGTTGACATTTTCCCGGTAGGGAATTTGCGGGCTGCGGAATCGAACGTCGAAGTCAAGGAATTCGCTTTTTAATGACCAAAAAGGGACTCTGCAGGTGAGTTTATAAAGGGCGGCTACAGGACTCTAGCCGCTCACACGCGGAGTAGAGGCTGCGATCCTACAGGTTACAGGTTTAATTATTAGTAAAATGAGGTTATGCGGACTATCACTTTTCGAGCCGCCGGGATTTGCGTTTAAAAATTAGGCGGTCGGAAATGGCTTTTAAGCAGTTAGCCCTTCAAGACAGTACAGCGTATTAAGACAGGGTTAAAGCCTCAGGGATTCGATTTCCCAAGAAAGTTCAACAATCAAGGTAAAATCGAATTCTAGCGGTCTTGCTTTTGCGGAAAATTTTAACTTCTCGGGCTGACAGTACAACACGTCATCTCCCTTGAAGCCTGGTCTGGTAAGGGTTGGAGGCCTACTCCGTTAGACAGTTCAGCGATTCAGACCGGTGGGACCAGGTAGAAGAGGACAGGACAGGATCAGGACTGGTGGACTCAAGAGGGAATTTTCTCAAATTACTGGAACTGGCAGTGCTATCTTCTTTTATACCTTTTCTGCCGCGTTATCGGGGTACTTGCCCTAGCTTCCACTGGAGCGGCTAGGATATCTTATCGCCAGTTCCCGCGTCGAATTGATGCAGCGCTTGATTAGGCAATGTATCAAATTTAAATACATTTTATGTATGATAAAAATTTAATACAGGAGCAAGCATTACAGAGATAAGTAAGCTAGATAAAATAGCATTCGTTGATAAGTAAAAACTGTCAAAGTAAACATTAGTTAACAACAATTAACAACTAGAAGAACTAAACACTACTAAAAAACAATCAAAAACAGGTGTCTGATCGTTACAGCAAAATTCGCGTTGGTAGCAACTGCCAGACTGAGACAACGGACAAGACAAGCCTTACATCGGAAGTGGGCGGGACTGTTTCCTGTTTCCTAGAAAACCTTAATAATCCTAAATTAATTTCTCGTTTAATAACATCTCAGCAAGATTTGCTTCTAGTAAGTCCAAACACTACCTAAACCCTGCAACCCCTCTTTTTAAAGATGCGGGTATAATTAATTAATACATCAAGTAGAATTAATTGAGCAGGTGTATGTACTCATATTTATCGATGGTACCTATATTTAAATTTTTTTTAGAATTAAAAGGTTTTTTTGCTAATTTGAGGCACTTTAACTTGGATGATGGCTTGGTCACTATCGGATCGGTAGATTACCTTTTCTGTTGTCGTGGAATGAACATATCGCCTCATTTTCTTTGGGTTGATTGAATCCCTGCCTTTTCCCCTTTAATTTTCTGCAGTTCCTTATTTAGCGTGTCGAATTTGCTTTTGTTGTGTGACTTTGTTTGCATCTTACTTCACTCGTTGTGACGTAGTTTTAGGTGTTTTTAGTGAAGTATTGTGATTGTGATTTACTAACTTTAGTTTTAATTGGGTGAATTTAGTAACAATAGCTGTATTTGTCAGCGCTCACTTCATTTATTTCTACATTGAAAAACGTATTTTATTATTTTAGGTAGCTATATTTCTGGAGTAACTGCGGGAACTATTACGAAACTTTTGTAGCTCGGTTTTTGCACTCTGTTTTATGTTGATTAGAATTATACTTTGAGGCCTTTTAGCATAAACGAATCTGCGAGTTTTTATGTGCTAAATAGTTTTGAATAGGAATTCATGCTGACCTTAATTTAGAAATATGTACTTCGCTTACTCGGTTCCGAACGCTTTTTAATAATGAAATCCTTTTAGACTTATAGTAAACCTCTGTATACTTTTGAAGTATTGAATCGCATATGATTACTTTTATTCATATTTGGTGTTATGGGTGTTATACAATACACTAAGTGTTATTGAATAATAAAGATTAAAAGTTTAGGTAACTTCCGGTTATTTTTACAATTTTTGAATTTTTTGTAATTTGTCGTTTACATTTCACCTAGAATTACACATCCAAACACATCCTTTCCTCAAAAACCAGTTGGCATATTTGCTACTTACTTCGGATCCCAATCTGCAGTATATGTTTTGGGAATAGTCTATCTTTGTTATTATTATTATTTAAGAATTATATTTGAATCCTGGGTGCAGAAAATTATTAAACTGAGACCTCACTATAAATTCAAGATACATCATACTATGTAATACATAATTTATACAAAATTATCTATTTGGGAAATTGAGAGAGATTTGGTGTTAGCGGTTTGACGGTTTGAAACAGTCTCCAATATTTAAAATTTTTACATATCTGTCTATATATATATAATAGCATTTTATGCCAATAACAAATATATTTTAAATGAAGAAAAATAATCTCCAAATTTATTTAAAGTTGCGAGCAAGCTACTACCCAGTTTGTATGTCCGCACGATGTGGCAGTGACAATCGTTATCAAGTGAGGTCAAATTATTTATTAAGACAAAAAAATCCATTTAAATAATGCACTAGAGTCCCAATTGCAGATGCATAATAATCAAAATAGTGCCTGGAATATCGGATAAGTTCTTAGTTATTATGGCGTATTTTAGAATTCTCTATTTTTAATATACATATTTATTCATGTAAACAGCGATCGTGGTCTTCTACATTCATTTTATTTCACAAGCAAAAGCTGACAGATGACGGCAAAACCCTTCCAGAACAGAAAACTGAAATGCAAACGTGCAACCCCATTACTCTGCAAACAAGATGCATTTTTAAAGGCAGCCATCCAGCATGACTGGATTCGGACTAAACAAAGAAAAAACTCATCTGGTGTTGAAAGAGTTCTATTTTTCCAGGCTACATTACATTATGTGTAATTTAGGAATTAGTACGGAAAATGTAGAATTCTTTTGGCGTTATTTTACAATTTAGTAAATGTTGAAAAATCTATTTTGTTGTAAAATATATATTTTTGTTCAAATAGTTTATAATATGTACCGTTGCGTTTCAGTTGCTAAAATTAAAGCAATATAATATGAAATACCATAATTACGCGTTATACCTTTTTCGTGTTTAGAGCATTCCTTTTGACTAACATGGCTGGTTTTGAGGGGTATTCCCGTAAGTCTAGAAACTGGCGCCCTAAATTCTGCTTTACTTATAACGATTGAATAAATGTATTGTATTAGTTCACCTGAGGTTCTTCAACTGGGCTGGCCACTTCATTATTAGATTGTGACTTTGTTTATTTCAAAGGTAAATTACTGTAAGAACAATATCTAAATCAAACTGGAATATTTAATATCCTTCAATTATTTTATAATACGATGCACCTATTTCTTTATGTCATTTCGTGTATCACATCAATAAGCATATGCATCGACACAGAAGGTACAACTTTCAGATTTATACATACAGTGCTGCGACGCATCTTTTTGTGCTTATGTAAGATGGAGCTTCACGTTCTTACTTATTTGCTTTATCTGCGCGGTTTAAATATATTGAAACAGTTAACGAATACTAAATTTTGATCAGCTTGGCTTTTTATGAAACTTCACAGTTGCGACTAAAGCTTTCCGGAATTTGTGTACAACAGGAAAATCTCAAGGTAACTTTGTAGAGCTTTTATGATATTACGGCAACACATTGTTACGTTTCGATGGCTCTTCTACTATTTTCACATCTCGGTTGTGCGCCGTTTATATTTTTAATGTCTGTGGTGCAGGTTTTAGTATGTTTGTGCGCTCACGGCCTTCCTTGACTTTTATATGGGCTACCAAGCGACTCGAATGTTGGCTTTTGTTTGAATGCGTCTCTTCTTCCTGGAACGCTGTGATGGTGTTGTAGCTTTTGAAATTGCTCTGCGGCTTTACGGGCTTACAGAATATGATTGTTTTGGTTCGTGACCTCCGCAGAAGTTGCGGATTGTTGTAGCCAGGCAGTTCTGTAGGGGATTTGTTTCTCGCGTCTAGTTGGCAGATTATATATGCGCTTCACCTGTCTTTCAGCGTCACGTTGCAGAAATTCATTTGGGATAAGTCCTTTCCAAACTGTTTGCGCCAATTCTTATCGAAAACATCCATGAGTCTATTTTGGGTTCCCCCTTTTCTTTAGCAACCAGTCCGGGGCTGCCGAAATTAATAGGTTCAGCATTGACCGTGAAACGCCATCCCCGTGACCGAGCGAGTCGCTATTTGCCTGGTTCGAGCTGTTATCACCTGCATTCCAACCTTCTGATGTGTTGGCTTTCGTTTATCTGGATCATCACATAGCGTGCATAAGGGGTTCAAATGAAGCTAAGATCATGTTTCTTTTAAGTGAAATTATACATGATGCGATGAGTGAACCAGACAGCCTCGCCCGATTGCTACCAATTCGGACTTTGGCTGCTATTACATAGTTCGCTTCACAAACCGCGTACCTGTATAATTAATTTTCCAATCACGCGGTCTAGATTAATTGCTACCGCGTTTCATTTTAAACTGTTGTGGGCCATGATTGTACTTTTATTAGGGCTGTTGTGTAAGCCTTCTATTTGAAATTTGTACTACTGATTAACTTTAGATGAGCTAATAATTATTTGAAATTCGTACTAATGATTACTCGCAACTTGTACCATTAATTATCTAATATTTGTAATTAATTCTACCGTATTAGAAACTGTTATACTGTGATATGGAATTTTGGTGTTATTATTTGTTACTGCTACCTGTGCGTAGTTTGAGCATTTCGTTCAGGAAATAATGTGCTGCTTGACTTTACGAATTCTCAGTTGAATGCCTGGATACACTTGTCGTTAATCGATAAAGATTCGTTGGCGCCATTTTGGCGTTTAATCATTTGTTAGTATTTAAAAAACCGCACCCCGTTTTCCTGACTAGCCGCCTGGCAACTGTATCCAAGTAG
Source organism: Agriotes lineatus (assembly GCA_940337035.1). Lineage (NCBI taxonomy): Eukaryota > Metazoa > Arthropoda > Insecta > Coleoptera > Elateridae > Agriotes > Agriotes lineatus. Next base: position 108,472,179 of record OW679201.1, on the reverse strand, counting down.
TCATGAAGTCTGTTTTCTTTGAGAGACTTAGCCGACGAATCGATTTGATGCTAACAACATATCCAACCGAAAACTGAAAGCGCAGAACATAACTTGAAACGTATGTGCCAATCTAGAAAAGAGAAACGACATTTCAGGAAGTAAAAAATGTCATGAACAAAATGCAGTGCCAAAGATAAGAAGAAAATACAAAAATAGCAATTTATTGATGTCACTATGCCTGCAAGGAAAAATAAGGAATTATTTAAGAATTTGATATCGGATCCTCTTCGTCATCTTTATTAATGCGCTTTAGTTGTTGCTTTTCATACAGTTTGCCTCGACTGTGCTCCTTCTTAGACTTCTAAACGGCTCCCTGTATTGGACTATAGCCTTAGTAGCCCCCTCTTCCTCTGGTACCTCAAGTTTTTCCTTATAAGATAAGTTTTTGTAGTATTTTTATGGCAAAAAGATGTTTATGAGAGTCTCTTATCTTATTTTGCAATGCCACATTTTTAGTGCGTAATTTTTTTCTATCTTAGGAAATATTTAAGAAAAATACATTCAGATCTTTGTTGATATTAGCAATATGAATCTAAAGAAAATGAGGATGGCTGCTTTATTTATAATAGACGACCACATTTTAAATGTTTAGAACGCTGGTAAAACTTGTTGTAGAAGAAAACTTCAATCGTAAGAACTTTAAGTAGATATTTATGAAAAAAGTATTGATTACACGAAAGTAGTTACTCGTATGTATGTATTATCTGTTACCTCTTTTACCTACCGGTGTAGAGGCTTGTGCTTTGTACGCTAGCATCCGGCGGTGCAATGCTCAAATTGCCCCGGTTTTGGTTTACAAAATTGGAGCGCGCATTTTTGAGCTACTCGTTGTATGATTAGAAAATATAAAAAGATAAACAAAAAGGTATAAAAATTTGAAACATTTTTCAAAATTGCCAGTCGTTTTTCTCTTTGGTGTGCTATATCCGTTCAATGAATGATGGATACCATTAGTTTAGTGACAGTTTCTCTGCCGAACGTGTTTGTAGTTTGCTTAAGGTTTTTCAGTCAAGTGTTCTCTTTCTTTCTAGGTCCAATTTCTCCGAGGATTTCCAGATGTAGGGTACCTACTATATGTCTTTGGATGTTTTAAAACATTGCCGAAGTATGACAAACTTCTAATCTTCGCGCTGTTGATGACTGCTTTCTCTTTTCTCGTTCTGTTCATTGTCTCTAGAATCGTTACTCGATCCCTCCAACTTATCCTCAGAATACGTCTGTAGACTCATATGTCAAAAGCTTCAAGTGTATTCCAGGCAGTATCGCTAATGGTCGAAAATTTCACTCTGTATATAAGGACAGCAAAAACATAACTGTCCTAAATATACAATTTTAATCTATATATCATGCCTCTCGATTGGATATAGTTTTGATAATCCCTCTTTTCCATGTGTTTTACAGGGGTCTGCTTTCTCTTCTATTGGGTGGATTCTATTTCATAATTACCTTACTTTGTATTTCTTCTACAATACAAAGTGTATCTCATCTATAATAGTATTCTTGATATTTATTTCTCTCTTATTCTGTTGTTTATGATACGTTCCAAATTCGATTCCCCCATCGATCTCCTGAACAGTTTCATTGAAGCCCGTTATAAAGATGGACAAAACGTTGAATGCTTCTATCTCAACAGTGACACGGATTAAACCGGAGTTCATTCATTACAGATATACTCTTCACTTCAAAAGATCCAAGAAGATAAATATAAACTTTTCCAGACTTTAATCTTCTTTGTCCTTCTATCTTCTTATCAGATTACCTACCAGTGACTGATTTTCGTCGTGTGTTTCAATTGTTGCTTTTTTATAATTTGTTTCCATGTTTTTAATTTCTAAAGCCGTAAAGAGATAGTTGTATCGAGCAGGAAGCAGTTTCTTTATTAACTAGCTCAAACCACTGTTTTGCTAACCTTGCTCTGACTATGACACCTTATATGTTTTTACTGTGTCGTCTTTCAGCATACGTGCCTATACTGTTTTACAGCGTCGCAGAAGCTCTTTATTTTTCTTAAAAAACTCATTTATTCTTCTGACTAAGCAGAAAGTTCAAGGTGTTCGTTTCCAGTACTACATTCTTAGTTCTTTATTTTTTCCAATCTTGGGCTATCTTTGTTGTCTAAGATTTTGCACTCTGTAAATGCACCGAAACGTTAGGTCTAACTTCTACTTTGATATTCAAGGTTACATGGTGTTTGGCTAAATGTTCTAATACGATGGTGTCTCGAGTTCAAACTGGTTAGCGAATTTAGACCGTGCAAAGTAAAGCATCGCGTGTCATGTTGAGAAAAGTAACAGTTCACGTGAGTAGATCCTGTAGTTACTTGCACATTTTCTTGGAGTTTCGACTTAGTCGGATGCGAAAGGAATTTAGTGAAGCAGATTCTCGAGGTCTTGGTGTACCGTGTCGTTGAAATAATCTGAGGTATTTCCGCCAAATTGGGTCGTCAACCAGTTCCCTCCTTGTTCACACCTTTGTTGAACTTGACGACACTCGCTCTCTCGCACTAACATCAACGAATTTCGAAACCGGTCCAGATTGGAAAACACAAGGTAGAAAATTTTTGACGGCACCTGCACTCAGTGTGCACCAAACCAAACAGTACAGAAGGTATAGCTTTATTGAGCATAGATAATACCAACATTATAACAGTCTGCAATGGATAAAAGTTAATTTCTAGGCTTTTAAGATATACAAGATGTTGAATCTGCTATCTGTTGCGTTCTATACAGTACTCGTAGCGCTCACATCGCTTGTCGTGTTTCTAAAGAGAGATTAGTGTATTCCTCTGCCGCATGTTACAACCTTTACACGTAATTCAACAATGATTGCTGGTGGGTTTTCCGAAAAATGTGTTGTTTTGCCATACCCCAAAAGTAAGCATTAGGAGGTGTAAGATTAAGTGAATTAAGAGGATATGGGAATTAATTTACACCGGAGATTACGCAGTTGCCATTATCACCAAGCAAATTAAGGGATTTCCACTTTGTGTGACAAGTAGCCCCATACTGTTGAAACCATTGAGTACGAAGTGGAAGGGTTTTTGCACGACAGAATCTTTCGAAATCTCGGAGAAATGTAACAATCTGTACGTTTTATATGTTATGGCAAAGATTTATAATCTTGTGTATTTACGCCGTATTGAACTGTGAATGACCTAAATATTCGTCTGAATTGCTGTAGAATTGTGATGAAATTGAGAATCAATGCCTTTTACAACGCTTAATAATATAGGCATTACTATCTATTGTTGTGTTTATTTAGTGCGTCTTGCGCACATTTCCAAGCCTGCGCAGAACCAGTCCAAATTGGAAGTTGTGTATTGCACCAGAACACGAAATCCACGTTATTACTATTGTATCGCCAGTGTGACATCACCGGGCAGCACGTTTTTTCGGCGCACGAAGTGTATTGCACTGATTCGGCTTCGAATTTCCTGTAATTTGAGCCGGTTGGGACCGTGCTGAATAATGTAACGTATTATTTGAAAAACATAGCAGTAGCTTGTCTTGTTTAGATGCGTCTGGGCTGTCAAACTTAATGCAGATAAGCAAAATCCTTATAGATGACCAGGTAAATTCAATCTTTTGGCTATGGAGTACTTTCCACATCATCTTCAAACTGATATCAGCAGGTGGGGACTAAAATTTTCCGGATTGATATGGACGCATCTTTTGTAGAGCCCCTTTTGTCCCATTGCTTGTCGCAAATCGGTATTAGGACGTAACAGTGGTTGTCTTTTTATTTTTATTGCTTCTTCATTTGATATTTGCATTTAATTCCTGGTTTAAATTTGCTACAAATAATAGGAATTGCGTTACACAACAATTATGAGAAGATAAAAATTACTATCAGTACCTAATAAGAGAAGTCTTAACCTGTTTTCTTGTTGTAATATTTTACCCTACTCTATTAATTCCGAAATTTGCAAAAGTAGTTGCACAGTCTATGATTTAGAAGATTCAAGAAGATTGACAAGAGAGTGTCATAAGAAGTTGAAAAATGGTGGTTATAGTGGTTAATCGTGACTGATATAAAAATGTATTTTAATTCTCTAGAATTCGATTTAATATTCTTTTTCCTCTCCAAGGTTCTGATACAACAATGTATACTTCCCTGTTTATAACATTGTGAAATTTCTTCTGATGAAATAAGTTTTAATTTCGCAGTATGCATGACAATGCTCCGCCACATGCTTATAACATTTTTAATTAAAATTTAGCCTACTCTAGTTCAACTAGTAGGAAAAAATATATAAAGTGAGTTAAATATTATATTTTTATGGCCTTCATTCCTGAATTATGTAGCAGTCACAGATCGATTCCGCCAATACTGATTGAAATATCTATTCTCTTTCACATACCGATCTCTTGATCTCTTTTGAAACAAACCCGTGCTGTTTTAAACTCATAAAAGTTTTAAAATATCCAGAAAACTCTCCCAAAGCGAAAAAACTAAAATGCATAATGTGCATCCCCATTACGTCGCAAACAGTATGCATTTTTAATTGCAGTCGTCCGCCGTGTCCGGATTAGGCCAAAACAAATAAAAAGCTCATCACGTGTGGGAAGAGGTCTGCAGCAAGCCTGCTGAGAGCTGGGCCGCAGTCATTGCTACCCCGATCGATGCGTGCTGTGGTAAAGCTACCCCTTAGCGCATTCCGTTAGTCCTCGTGCTACATCTCCTTCTGGAGGCCCCGGAGCGCTCCGGACTCTGTCAGCAACGAAGAAATCACTGTTAGTGATTCGCGAGTTGCCGCCCATGGCTAGCACCCCGCAACTCTTTCTTTAGCGGTACACGCTCTTAACTATCCTTAAACACCCTTCTGTGTCTCTAAACCTAATTGTTTAATCTGTTGTGTGTTAGAGTAGTGCACCCATTCAGAACAGCTAAACCATGTGATGTGTGGAGTGCGAACCTGCAATTGTGGATGCGTGGTAATTGCTTGTTGCGATTCTATAAAATGGCAAGGCGCCGTCATAACTGCCTAGCAATTTTCTCGCCATTTGAAAGTTTTAATTTTATGCCCCAATAACCTGGCTCACATAAAATGTAATGGCAATTAAAATGCCTTCCACCTTTTACAGTTTTAATATCTACAACCCCAGGTTAAAGCATTTTTTTAAGATGCTGTGTTAATATTAAAAATTAAGGCTACCCCCCTTGGATAACTCAAACTTACTTTGGGTTTAATAAGATTTTTTAATAACGCACGTACAGTACAATTTTTAATTTTAAAGGCAATTTCGTTTTAATGCATGTTTTTTATATCTTATCTGCATGAGCTGGAATTGATTAGAATTTAGGTTCAGTACAGATTACAAAGAAATGTAAAAAAGCACAGCGCAAACAAATGCTGATCAGCTTAAACTATAACTGTCGCTTTAAGCCTGGAGCTACAATTAAAACCTGAAACTTGAGAACACCGGGAATAACTTTCAGTGCAATTTTATTTTATTTAGTGAAAGCTAAAGCTACAGCTCGAAGTGGTTGCTTAGTTAAACTAATTATTTTAAAGAGGATGCTTTCATAATCATTTTTTCAGTATTTCTATTTTCTTCAATTTCGTATAAAATTATATCGATACGCCCACGATAATGCCTTGGGTATACCCCATAATCTAGACATTTGCTTCTAACCCGGGGATTACTAGCAGCAGGCCCTAGCTTGTGTTTCTTGCTAAGTGTGCTGTGACAATTTTAATAATGTCGTAAACGCACGAAGCTGAATTCTGAGTATCTATCTGGATAAAACTTTTGAAACGCTTCTAGAATGTTAATGTCTCATTTTTTTAGTTGGCAGTTTATATTTAATTCATAAGTACTTACATTGGCAGCTTTCCATTTAACGTTCTTCAATTTTTTTTTAAATTAAAGGTAGGATTATATAAGGTTATATCCTTAAAATTAACGAAACTTGTGACGTTTATCGCTACTAGAAACAGTGTTTGAATAAATTTAACTCCATTAACAGTCCAGATCGTGTTGAACGGAATATTTTGATTATAACGATTTTAGTAAAAATTACCCAAACTCTGAAAGAAATTTGGAAATTACAATCATTCCAATTCGACCAATCCTACATACCCAAATAGTTAAAATTATAGTCATATAAATCTTGACTCCGAAGGTAATGGTATAAATATGTTATATGTTTGTACTACAAATGCAAAAAATCTATAAAGGGGTTTCCACTAAACTTCTCTCACAGGAGTAATGTAAATTACATCAATTTGCAAATTTAAAAAAAACATTGCGGTCGGTGGGATTCGAACTCGGGCTTGGACGATGTAAGGCCGACGCTCTGTCTCTGGGCCACGGAATTTCGCTTACATTATAGACAGCGGTATAAACGACGCGCTCACGACAGCACTCTGTATATGTTGAGTTCAAATATGCCCTTTTTCGTCAAATGTAAAAGCCTAAGTGCAAAGTAGTACTTTTATTTTAAAAACTAATAGTTCTTGAAGTAAAACAAAAATATCTAAACACCCTGTATGTATTTGATCGAAATTTTCCCAGTTTTGAGCCAGGTAGATATATAATCCGCATGCAAAATATTGTCATACTCCAACAAATAGCTTTCGAGCTATACCGCTAAGACGGACAGATTATCGAAATTCAAAAAACCTGTTTTTCGTCATCCAGGGACCCTGAAACGTGAAGATATGAAGAAATCTCGGAAGGTGATTTTCTCGCGAGTATAATAATTTCTTCATCTTTTAGACGAGGAAAGTAAAAATTTTTACAACAAATGATATTCTTTAAAAAGCTAAAATAAACATAAAATGTCAATGACACCAGCTGTGAATTCATATGATGCACATCATACAATAAAAAACGATAGCGTTATCATCATCATGATCGTTTGGCTTATCTGTTGTCCAACTGTTCCCATTTCTAAGCAACATCGATCTCTATTTTCCAGTCTTCAATCTTCAGATTTAGTATTTCCATAGCATAAATTATTTCTGTCCGTCACCATTTACGCTGCTGTCATATTTTCTTCCTGTCGGACTACACCCCCATAGTAACAGCAATCAACGTTCTTGTGGTATCCCTTGGATATGTCCATATCATTTCAATATCTTTTGAACTATCTTCTTGATAATCCCGTCTCCCTTTGTCAACCGTTCTCAATTGATGCACACTTTTTCTAGTATTTTCTTTCCATCTCGCTTTGTCAGCGTCTAGATTTTGGATTCCTTGGTTATATGACATCTTACTAAGGCATTATGTTGCTCTTTCTGTTATTGACGGTGCTTCTGTACTTACTTACAAATAAACATGCTTGTTGTCTCCTTCCCTGAATACTTCTTGTCTAATATTCTAGTGCGTCGCCGCTAAGTCAAAACCTAGCATCACAAAAATACTTGTTTTACAGGAAATGATAAAATATTTTCTCTGTTTTGCCATAGTCGCTTACACGTTTTGTACATTTTTGTGAATCACATATTCTTATTAGTTCTCTTGAACCTGTGTGTGATTTATTCCTGGAATCGTCCCCGTTCATTTCCATTCCTTCTCATTGTTCGCCTTTCATTCGTAACAACTGTGCTCTATTGTTTTCCATTATTGTGATTTACTTGCACCCTCCTCTAAGAGCTTGATTTTTAGGTGTATTTCTTCTATAAGACTGCTTAAAGTTTCTTCTTTTTGGAACGTCATAAAATTAATGCGTTTGGGAGGGTAACTTGAACCTGAGCGGAGAGGTTCCTCAAAATTGCTACTAGTCTCTACATTAAAATTAATATTTCCACGATTAGGACTACTAAAAGTCATTTATCGATAAATTTGCTTTATAGTTATCGAAACTCGGAGTCATTTTGGGGTTAATATATACCGATGGGGCCACAATTATACAGTGAATTTATTTTAATGGTTAACATAGCACTTGCATTTCTATGCCAGCATTTAATCATACAGGTCACTTCCATAGTTACCAATGAAATCAATAGATTAGAGCGTTTATTTTACGAGTTAATATACGAATTTGAATTAGGGACTTGCTAATAAGAAACTTTAATTTTGTTACCGGAATGTAGGTATGCAACTAAAAAGTAGATACCTAGGTACAACTTGTGTGTTGTATCTTTTCTTTAGCGGCATACATTAGGATAACTTTTAATTGTGTTTTTGACAAGTAATAATTCCTATGTTAACTCTTAAAATACACACTCTAATCTATTGGGTTCATCTGTAACTATGGAAATGATCTGTATGATTAAATGGTGGCATAGAAACGAAACGCTTATGCTAACTCTTAAAATAAATTCCCTGTATATAACAGCAATAAGATAACATGAACAAGAAAATAGCACGTATTGCTTGAGTAAGAAAGAGATAAATATAGTAGCAAATATTCGAGCAGGCCTAACGCTCATTTTAATTATGACAGATGTGAACCAAGCATGCCTACTAAAATATGTTTTTCGTATGGTCATCTCTTTCTTACTCAAGCATTCTATTTTGTTGTTCATGTTATCTCATTGCTGTTATATATAATTATTGCCTCATCAGTATTATTCGCAGAATAGTAGCTACTATTGTCGTTATGTATTTTTTCGTTCACAGTAAAATATTTCGCCAAGGTAACATATCCCTATTGTGGGTAGTACGAAATTGTGGACAAAACACCTTCTTTTCTAATACCATAGCAAACAAAAAACACAACATTGGTCTTTAAACACTTCTCTTACATGTCTCCATTGCACTACAGCTAGTGTCCATTCGTCTAAACTAAAGGCTCATAGCAGCATATACAGCCCAACCCCATTTCCGCTTAGCGCTTAGTTAGACTGCTGGCTTGCATTCTTGTAACTAGGTGTTTACTGTTCCCATTACTAAGAAAGACAAATTCTCGAAACCCTGGTTCTTCCTCTGAATTACTTTGATAAAGTACGTGCTTAGATGTTAGTGTGGTTGATCGTTGATCTCCCTTCTTTTCGTCTCGTTTCACAAAAACCTATATTGCGCTCCACTTTATATTATTAGTTCTTCTTCAAATTGAATTAAATGTTCTTCATGTATCATTATTCTAATATTGGATCGCTATTTGTCAAATTCTTGATAGAAAGATTATTCAATTCAGGTTATTTCTGCGAGTAGTTGCCTCCCCTAAAATTCGCAAGGCAAGGTGTGGGATTAGGGACCCATCTGGGAACTTATTGACGATTTTTCAAAACGTTTTCGAAGAATTTTATGTATAGAAACCCATACGATAACCAATTTCTTCGCCGGTTTCGAAATAGAGAAATAAAAATGTTCGTTATAAAAGTAATACGTTATGTTGTAATACAATTGAAATAAATATAAAAAACATCTAGAAACAGCATTTCTCCAGGATAATCTTTACCAGCTAAACGTACTGTTTTATAATGTACTTAATAAGTGATTAAGAAAACATTGCCAGTCATTTTATAGTTTATTTAGCTGATTTTGTAAAGCTAATTCTTTAATATATGAAACATTGAACAATTCTCCACATTCCTTCCTATACTTGATTAATTTACAAACTTAATACTTAACAATAAACTCAATTGTACTTGTCTATTAAAGCCGAAACGTTTCATATATGATTTGCAGTTACCTCTAGATTAAATGCCTTCAAACATATATTTTCCTGAACTTTTATCCAAACGCAACGTGTGTTAACTAACCCCTCCGGTCTATAAAATATACGTACGTACATGTTTGGTAAAGCGTGTAGCAATTAATTCCTCAATTGAACAACGCTCCTTCTGTCCCGGATGAGCTAACGTTTTCCCTTTTTGAAACGCTGGCTTACAAAACGTTTGATGTGCTTCCTTATGCTATTTTTCTAATAAATTCCCATCTAATGTCTCGCGTTCCATATTTAAAGCAAAAACGGTGTTTCTAATTTTTGTTGGAATTTCAAACTCGTGACTAACAAATAATGCTGTAGTTTGTAATACAAAAACTTACAAGGAGCTTCCTACAACTCTGTTCATTTAACTCGAGAATTTAGTACAATTGCATTTTTATTAAAACCTGCATTTCTGTGTCTAATTTGTGACTTGTCGATTGTTTGAAATGAGTGCAAGATATGAAACTATTTTGTTCCTTTATAGTCGCTTTATTTAATGTAAATTGTTATGTTCCGAAAGTGTTACTTTGAATTTTCGTCCGCTGTTTAGGAACCAAAACATAATTTTAACTTTTAAATTAGATATACATACATTTCGTAAGCTACCTATTACAGGCGGAAATTCACAACAAAGATGTCAGCATTTCTGTCAGCATTGCTTAAATAACCCGGTAAATAAATTGCAATTATGCAGACTTTCTATCACTGTTTTTTATGAAATTAAACACGCAAGTGCAAATGCTAGCTGAACTGGGGCAAATAAACTGAACCTTGTAATTTACGTCATAGTTTTATGTATATAAATAGGAAATTTCTAGTCAATAAAATAATACAGTTTGACATCTGTTTCCGTATTCAATCCTCTGCCCAACGGAACTAAGTCTACTACGTAAATCATCTCGTGTGAGACTGAACGAGACCGTTGGTTTGCATCCCTTTTTAATTCCTGCACCCCTAAGACGTATAAGCTCTACCCTGAACATCCGCTGTTGCTGTAAGTACGGCAACTTCCTACGCCGTCGTGAATTGCAGGTCACTTAAATAGAATAATACGATTTTTTTCTTAACGCCATAATTTTAACCTTACCTATTTACATGTCTATTAAAAAAGTAGCGAGTAGCTTTTCTGGCGTCTAATGCTTCGATCAATCGATTCTGTGCGCTTTTATTTAATTACACCCATTTGCTTACGTAATTGCTCTCTTAGAAATATTTTTGTAAAAACATGTATTAAGTTCCTGGTTATAAATAAATATATTGTTGGCGTTTAACACTAGCCGTAGTTGTTTTGATTAGGTATTTATTACAAGCTATCTTACGTCGCATCTCGAATATTCGGTAAGGTTCAGTGAAGTGTGTCATGAAAGTTATTCAACCTGCCGCCGTTAACTATTGGTTTATCACTGCTTATGATCATTCATTTTGCTCTCATAGCTACTAGTATTGCAATGAATAACTAACAATTATTTACATGACAACCACTTCCTAAAAATTAAATTTCAACATGGAATCTACCACACACAGAGTGCATGCATTATCGTGTTAACATATACAAAACCTTTCTCTACTATGGCTTATATAGGAGTTGGGATTTCAATTCCTATTAAGTTTTCTGTAGAAAAAATTGTTATATGCGGCGAGGAGTGAATTCAAAATTTTGTATTCGTCATTCTGAATCTAATAGAAATTCCTCATATACTGTGAATTACGGTCTAGGACGTTTAGGCGCGATTATTTAGGCGCGAAAAATTTAAACCTTCATAAACAATATATATTCGGCTGTTTCGAGCCTTCTTCAGTGTTGGAGTTTTACAAATTTACATATTGAATTTACATTGTCTCGATTATGAAAAATGAGTTATTTACATTTTGTATATGGATAGTTTAACGTGGTGGAATTATACACACCATATAATTTCACCACGTTAAACTCCCCGTATACAAAATGTAAATAACTAATTGTTCATAATCGATAAAACGTAAATTCAATATGTAAATTTGTAAAATTCTAATACTGAAGAAGGCGGCTCGTAAAACAGCCGAATATATATTGTTTATAAAGGTTTGAATTTTTCTTCAACATTAATTACTGCAACAACTACCTAACAAAAAAATTTTAAATATAAATAATTCAGCCGTAAAACAAAAATTTACTATATTATTCTCGATATGTCATTTATTACCTAGCTGAATTAAGTTATGTAACTAGACTTCTTTCCTAAACAGGCATAAGTAAAACGAATAATTTTCACCTATTACAACACTAGTTTTTGTGTAAAATCTGAAATTAAGAAAATTACATTTTGCAAGTCATGCACGATTTATGTCATTGCCTTAAATTTTCGTAAATGGAAGGTGTGGTTCTTATCAAATCTACGATCCGAAAAATTGATATTATACCGAGTGCACTTAAGGTGCGAACATATGGAAATAACATGGGAAATCGTATATATGCATATTCCTGCTTGCTGCTTGAATTGATAGGATTGATAGTGGCATCAATCGAAAGAGAAAAAACGTGCGCTTAATTTGATACCACTTTACTTGAATTTGTTGCTTTTTTAAGATAAAAATAGATTAAAAACTGTAATAAATATTTTGCATTCTAATCATAAAAAACAGACCAGCCATGCTCAAATTTGTTTGTGCCAAAATAAATGTTATTTTCTGTTAGTTATCAGTTCACGTATTTAACTAATTACTATGAAAATACCATTTTTTTCTATAGCACATGTTAAAGTGTGCTTTTATCAACTCAAAACAAAAGGTCAAGTTTTACTTTAACAGCAAGGGTAGATAAAGTAGCACTTTAACATCAAGGATAGATAAAGTAATTTAATTTTCTAACATTTGTTTCAATTAAATATGACGGCTTCGTATTATCGTAGCAACCCAATCTAGCTACTGACATTTTGAAATGTGATTGACTATCATTATTTTCTTTTGAAATTGTTAAAGTTCTTGCTATAGAAAAAAATATTGTATTATACACGACGATAAAAATATTTCTATCCACTCTTGAATCATTAACGTCTCGACTTCGTCTCGACGTTAAACGATTCACTCGTAGATAAAATTTAACTTTATCGTCTTGTATAATAAATTACTATTATTCTGACATAAACAAATTTGATTATGGCTGATCTGTTTTTGTGAATAAAATGCAAAATATTTATTATAGTTTTTAAGCTATTTTTATCTCGACTATCGATTAGATAACCTACTAATACAACGGCACAGCTGCCTTTATGAAAAATTAAGATAATAACATTAATCATTTAGAAATGTCAAAATATAATATGTATTCAAAATTTCAGTTTTTACACGAAAATTGCAACACGTACAAAATGGATCTTTTAGTCGTCAAAAATGTTCCGACTTAAAAGAGCAGCTCACATTTTGCGAGTAGTTAACATAAATAACTAATTTCTACGTTTGTTATGAAAGGGGTAGTTATGTAACTATTTACAGTTAGGCAATACAGTATATGTTCAAATGATGCGGAAACGTGTTTACGTGGCTCCTAACTGTCCCCGCGCCTAAAGTTGCGGCGCCTAAACGTACCCCCGCCTAATAGCGCCCGCGTCTAAAGGCTTCGCGCCTAAAAGCTCGCGCCTAATAATGCGCGCCTAAAGGTGCTCGCCTAAACTTCCCTTTCCGTGTAAATGACCACTGTTGATTTTTTTTAATTAATGAGCCACGAAACGTAAAGATACAGAGTGTTCTTGTTTTATCCTGGTCTTTTAAGATAATAAATGAAAAACTGATAAAAAACTTAAAAGACCTCAAACTTTGGTCCAGTCCTTTATACAAATTTATGAATATTTGTATCTGTTATCGGTAAACCTCTACATAAGCAAGTTTAAAGAACAAAGCATATCCTTGTGGGAGTTTCCAAAGCTTTCAAGACTTAATTTTCCAAAATTTCTCAACTACTTTAAAATCCTTATAATTCTTGGCTAAAATGTTCCAGAATTTCTGAAGAATCAACTATATTTAATCTTTTCTATCGTGTCGTCTAATCCTAGGTTACTCATTACATAACATATACCTGTCACTTAAATTATTTCATATAAATTTCTCTTAAAATAAATTCGGAGGCTTGTCACGACTTCTGGAATTGGACCGTGTCATTATTTCCATATCCCAACTCTATAACGTACACGCTGAATTAAACCATATTCGGAACAATGGTTACAGTCTCCCATCAATCACCATTTTCATCCACGGCCACCCGAACCTCCAAAAACCGATCCTCCCCCAGCAATAGTCTTTCTTTCCTATATTCACCAAGCCACCTATCGCATAAGAAAGTTTCTTCGAAAAACAAATTAAAACAGTATTCAAACCCCTGAGCACAATCTCACAGGTTTTACCTTCGCCGAGATAAAAAATCCTGCTTCAAGAATATGAGTTAGCCCTAGTACCATTACCTTACCCGTAACAGGCTTCTATCACACATTTTGTATCTTTTAAATATTTCCGTGGATATATCAACATTACAATCGCGATATTCATTTCAAAAAATCCTGTAAAAACCTTCCCCCGCGAGATTGATATCGCAGAATAGTTTGTAGCTTTACACGCCAGCGTATCTACATCCAATCTAAGGCGGCGATGCCTGAGGGAATACCTTTTCTGTGTACAGTACAGTATCTGCAGTTGAAATTTGATGCTGTACATTACTGCTCAAGAGTTATTACTGTTAAATTAAAAAAGTTGTTTTACCAAGTAGCTAAAAAATATTCAAAATTGTGAAAATTTGTTTGAGAGATATTTCATATTGGGGTAACAAAGTATTTAATTACAAATAAAATTCAAATTAAAACTTTAAGTTTCATCCTACACAGCGATAGATTGTGACTTTGCACGTAGAATTACCAACATTTATAGTTCTTAATTAAATGCGAAATGATGCAATTATAACTTCGTTACGAATTGTTCTCCAATTTTCGGATTTTACCATGATTTCAGGTTGCATTTACAACTATGAATATGCATGAAACTGTCCAAATCTCTCCATGAAACACACTTCAATTTAAGGGAATGGAGACATCAGGCTCATAGAGACGTGATTTAAATGGGTTCTTTCGTGTTATGGCTACAGAATCGAAATTTTATTAATTCGTTTCTATTCTAAGCAATATTTACATCTATCCATAACCATACAGTACTATCATGCAACTTATTTGTTGCTATTAATAGCAATTCTGCTTTTAATTGAAATTAATAAACAAGTTTTAAAGTGACGTAAGAAATCAATTCGGGTTGCTTGAATAACACTCCTCAAGTAATAACTATGTTAATTAAACCTGATAAATATTAATGAGATATCTCAAAATAAAACTTTTTAATTAGCTTACACCACAAGCCATAATTTAATCTTGTAGCATTACCTTCCTATGGAACTCCTTGGGTCATAAATTGTAGTCTATAATAAATTGGTAAGGTAATCAATTCCTTTATATTAAATCTACTAGTGAACAGAAAAGGCTTGTAAAATTGGTCGTTTTTCCGGTACCCATTTCAGGAAATTTTGAATATTTACCTTACTTCCGATGCCGTAAGCAGCAATTTGAGTGAAAGCTTACAAACCAGAGATATACAAATATCCATAAATGTGTGCAAAGGTCCGGAAAAATGTTTAAGTTCATTTAAATTTAATATTTGTTACTTTAAAAACCTAGAAACAACGAGGACACCCTGTATATCAATGTACACGGTGACTCATTAATTTTAAAAAAATAGACAGTGGGAATTTACAATATATAAGGAATCTCTATCGGGCTAATACTTTAGAATATTTTTAATTTCACTCATCACAGCACATAAGCTGTCCTGTCAATAAGTAGGACTGCAAAATTCTGTGTTAGTACGTCTAACAAAAAGTATCTAAGCATGTAAGCATAGCAAACTTTATCTAGAGAAAAGTTATAGGCATTGACATCCAACTCCATTGTGAACCACAGTAGAGAAAAGTCTTGTATGTGTTAACACCATAATGCAAGCAATCTTTTATAGATGGCATGTTGGAATTGTCAGTTATTCATTGCTATACTAGTAGCTATGACAGATTTGTTAATATTCAAAACAACGAGCTCATAACAGACTTCCGCAGAGGGGTCGTGGGCATAATGTGTAATATTTACCTAATTGTCATAAGTCAATAGTTAACGACGTCAGGTTATGACACACTCCGCTGAAGCATACGGAGTATTCGAGATGCGACGTAAGGCAGCCTGTACTAAATATCTAATCAAAACAACCACTGCTAGTGTTAAACGCCAACAATATATTTATTCACAACCAGGAACTTAATACATGTTCTTACAAAAATATTTGTAAGAGAGCAATTACGTAAGTAAATGGGTGTAATTAAATAAAAGCGCACAAAATCGATGGAGCGAAGCATTACGCTTTCCAAAAAGGTACGCGCTAACATAACCGACGTATCGCGCCTCACGACGAGGCCTCTCCGAGCAGAAACGAATATAGATAAGGTTCAAATTATGGCATTAAGAAATAATCTTGTTATTCTATTTAAGCGACCTGAAATACACGACGACATAAGAAGTTGCCGTACCTACAGCAACAGCGAACGAAAATTCGAAGTAACAATTTCAGACATAATAATTTACATTGAATAAAACGACCTTAAAAGAAAAAATATGTTACGGTATGAAAAGGACTTTACGACACCCACCCAAGGTGAGCATCGCACCACGGAATCAGTCCTGAAAACATGACACACTTGCCCTGAGATCGGTTCGAAATAGGCTAATAGGCCACGGCTGGAACGCTCAGGGAGTCGGGCGTGAGTCACACGATACGTTCTGGGCAAGCGCGTTGTGGCATAATATATACAGGGTATGTCGAAATTATGAGGGCGCCACCAAGCCTGTCTTAACCCGGCTAACCGGGCCTGGACGGTTAGACGGGAGCGAAGCATGCAAAAATACTCCGCCAATAAGATTATTCAAGAGTTGCAAGGTCAAACAACAACTTCGGGATTGCCTTAAGCAAGGATTGTGATTAGGTGTCCATCCGACCACGACTACGCAGCTGTCTCACTCACCTGCACGCTCACAGCTTCCTCGTTCCGTCGTACAATAATTCGTACAATAAAAGGGCGTCTATCTGTAACAGAACATGCACAAACCGAAACAAACAATAGTTCCCTTAACTAACCAATCATATATTTCACTTCGAGTTACAATGGGGTAGCAGAATGCGTCGCCCTGTATCTAACCTTACTCTATAATTAAGGGCACCAGCTGGCACGCGCGCTCTAAGCTTAACGACAGATGTTGAACATTAGTGAACAGCAATAATAGGTACAAAGATACACATTGCCTTATGCAAGGGCAGCGACGATTTACATTAGCCTTCACGGCCTGAACTGTCTGCAGTCTGAATGAATGCACTAGCGTAGTAATGAATAACACTCGCGTTCACAGCGGTAATCAGGTTAAAGGCACATACCTTAATGCGTGGGCGGCGAGGGAGCCTGGTACAGCTGAGTTGCGACGAGCTGCAATCGTAGGTGGTAGGTACCTTCGGTGTTACAACGGCGAAAGGGGGTGAATGCATAACCGCCTCAATGGCGACGGGAGACGCGTCGAGACGCGTACAACGGGACGACGAAAATGATGGGGGCCTCACTCGTTCTGCTGAACCAAATCCTCGTAGGTCGAGATGAAGGGGGCACGACCCCTCACTAATAGTAGCAGGAACTGGGCTCCAAAACACCCACGTTACGCCGAAGATCACTCGACAAATTTCGAATCACCACCACCACACACCCAAGCGCTCTCTGCCACGGGCTCTGGAAGACTCTCTTAAGGCGAAAACGCCCGCAACATAACTGCTGAAGCAGCACCCGACGGGAAAACGACTGACGCCCCCGCCATAATGGCGGGAGCGCCGCACGAACTCACATACACTATCCGACCTCTTGTTTTAACGACGGCTCTCGGCTGAATGCCACGAGGGAAGCGTTGGCAAAAGGTCACCTTGGCCGCGTCCCCCACGTGACTAAACCACAGCGAATCGCAAGGCGATGAAATGAAACCAACCAATGCGGGCCACGCTGGTATCACGCCGCCACCGCGTGCTAAATGAAACAAACCAATGCGGGCCACGCTGGTATCACGCCGCCACAGCGTGCTATTCAGAATTCAGAAAAACGCCATCAGAGGAGAGCTCCAACCGACGACAAATACTGCTTTTTAGGCTAACTATGTGCGAAATCGTGATTCTGGAATTAGGCGATGGAGCCAAATAAAGAGCTAAAAGGGCTTAGCATACGGGCGCGCTGCTCTAAGCTTAGGCGGCCATTCAAAATACCAAAATGACCTAACTAACGGCGTGAAATGCGATTAAGCATCTGCGACAGCAAAATGACTTAACACTCCCCTTACTTGAAAGAGAGTTCCCCGAAGTCTCTTATAAAACAACGAGGCATTTTGCGACAACGTAACGAGAACACAAACGAAAACGCAACAACGAAAAACGAACAAAACAAAAAACATTCGATACGATAGAGTGCACCCCCAAAGGGATTACGCACACTGGCCACCAGATAGGGTGCAAAGGTGGGAAGAGAGAAGAGGAAGAAGAAAGACTGGATACGCCAGTAGAAAATACGTAAATTGTTTGCGTCAAAATCGGGTAAAATAGGTCTTACACCTGTGGACACTTCCGACCAACCGTTCCAAAAGAACACAGGGAGGGGGGGGGCATAGAAATGGAAGTCCAAAGTCCCACCCAAGGGTTACCTGAAGAGGGCACGCTGCGCGTCACGAGATCGGCGCATTGTGTGGATCCCACAACTGGTATGAGTACCCAAGAGAAGAGGATGAACCACCAAAAAAAGGAAAATAGTTGTGACAGAAACTGTCAAAATAGTCATGATCAGTAATAGGAAAAACTCAGTCCACCGAAATCCTCAATCAATGCCGATGCCGGAGCCAAGTCGACTATTAAACCGCAAAGCGCGAGCTCGAAAGTGACTCCAACACCGAACACCAAAAGAAAATCCGGAAGAACCAAGCCTCCAAGGGTGTAGGCGTTCGATGACGCATGCCCAATAAATCCTTTTCAGAACTCCATGCGGCCCAAAGGGACTACCTTACGACGACAGGGTCCGCACGAAACAAAATGACCAGAAACACGCTCTCTTTATGTAATCCCACACAGGTGGTTGAAAATGGCGACGGCCAACGGTACGGTAAAAGAGCGTTAGGCCACGAAAACAACAGGGCATCACTACAAAAAAAAAAGTCAAAAACCTTTAAATACTTAATACTTGAATACCAACGGAACCTCGCGCGGACAGCATGCGCATTACTGCCACACAAAGCTCAGAAGCTTCAACGAAACTGTTCACAAAGAACACGATACTTGACAACATGACGTCATCAGACAAAAAGGGTACGGTAAATGACAACAAAACGTCAACAAGTACGAAGCATTCCGACCAGCGGCAAAAACTCGTTAAATGCTAACGGAAAGTGTACAAAACACTACTATGACTGTTAGGGGTGTCCACGAAGAAGTCGGTAAACCAGGTTGGGCGGTACATGATAATAATGAGAATGAGATAAAGGCCAAACGAAAATAACTACACCAAACTAACTAAGAAGATGACCTGAGGGACGTAATAACCGCACGAGCGAATCTCCCCAAGCACACCAACAACAATCCACAACTGATCAACAAACCAAGACACGGTAATGAAGGTGAAAATGAATTCCAACCTGCTTACCAAAAATCAACGCGACACAACACCAAACGATAGCAAAAAAAAAAAATTGTCAAAATCGGTAATCATCAACGTCAAAATCGATAAACCTCGCTAACGTGAACGTCAAAATTGATAAACGTCAGTTCGGTACAACAAAAGGTGTCAACTTAGCCCAAGGCTAAACAATGTAAACGACAGGGAATCGAAACTCCCAACTAAGCCTTCGAAAAGACTTAAAAAAAACAAGGTCGGTACCTTCACTCAACAACATCTGGTACTAAATCCGACTAATACGGGATAAAAATCTGCACTGAATGCAACGAAACATCTCGGTAGTATGAACTGGCTAAGAAAAACAAGAAACGACGGTAAAAATGACGAAAAAGATACTCAAAATATGAAAAGACATGGAAAAACACAAAAAGAAAACTCAAAAAGGCGATAAACAACAAGAAAACACAAAACTACAAATAGAAAATAAGAAAAGACAAGAAAAAAAACATATAGAAAACAAGAAAAGAAACGTAAAGACAAATGACAACTAAGAAAAAAAACATATACACGGTCAAGAAAACTAATGAAAATAAACTAAGAACAGGAACAGACAAGAAAAGACATATAGAAAACAGAAGAAAACAGGAAAAGACAAATAGAAAACAAGAAAAGAAGCTCGGTGAAATATTCTACTAAGAAAAAAAAACGGTTTACCAGTCCATACCACTTCGAAATGACGAAAAAAAAAACATTTGTGACAACGATATAAATGACACAACAAGGCTACAATGCCTAAAATGCCCCAGAGGCGGGCGCCAAAATTAAGACGTACGACGGGTGGGCTTAACGAGACTACTACCGTCCAACAACAACAACAAACAACAAGCCCCACGCGATTGGGCCGCCAAAATTAGCCTGTTACGGTATTAAAAGGACTTTACGATACCCACCCAAGGTGAGCATCGCACCACGGAATCAGTCCTGAAAACATGACACACTTGCCCTGAGATCGGTTCGAAATAGGCTAATAGGCCACGGCTGGAACGCTCAGGGAGTCGGGCGTGAGTCACACGATACGTTCTGGGCAAGCGCGTTGTGGCATAATATATACAGGGTATGTCGAAATTATGAGGGCGCCACCAAGCCTGTCTTAACCCGGCTAACCGGGCCTGGACGGTTAGACGGGAGCGAAGCATGCAAAAATACTCCGCCAATAAGATTATTCAAGAGTTGCAAGGTCAAACAACAACTTCGGGATTGCCTTAAGCAAGGATTGTGATTAGGTGTCCATCCGACCACGACTACGCAGCTGTCTCACTCACCTGCACGCTCACAGCTTCCTCGTTCCGTCGTACAATAATTCGTACAATAAAAGGGCGTCTATCTGTAACAGAACATGCACAAACCGAAACAAACAATAGTTCCCTTAACTAACCAATCATATATTTCACTTCGAGTTACAATGGGGTAGCAGAATGCGTCGCCCTGTATCTAACCTTACTCTATAATTAAGGGCACCAGCTGGCACGCGCGCTCTAAGCTTAACGACAGATGTTGAACATTAGTGAACAGCAATAATAGGTACAAAGATACACATTGCCTTATGCAAGGGCAGCGACGATTTACATTAGCCTTCACGGCCTGAACTGTCTGCAGTCTGAATGAATGCACTAGCGTAGTAATGAATAACACTCGCGTTCACAGCGGCAATCAGGTTAAAGGCACATACCTTAATGCGTGGGCGGCGAGGGAGCCTGGTACAGCTGAGTTGCGACGAGCTGCAATCGTAGGTGGTAGGTACCTTCGGTGTTACAACGGCGAAAGGGGGTGAATGCATAACCGCCTCAATGGCGACGGGAGACGCGTCGAGACGCGTACAACGGGACGACGAAAATGATGGGGGCCTCACTCGTTCTGCTGAACCAAATCCTCGTAGGTCGAGATGAAGGGGGCACGACCCCTCACTAATAGTAGCAGGAACTGGGCTCCAAAACACCCACGTTACGCCGAAGATCACTCGACAAATTTCGAATCACCACCACCACACACCCAAGCGCTCTCTGCCACGGGCTCTGGAAGACTCTCTTAAGGCGAAAACGCCCGCAACATAACTGCTGAAGCAGCACCCGACGGGAAAACGACTGACGCCCCCGCCATAATGGCGGGAGCGCCGCACGAACTCACATACACTATCCGACCTCTTGTTTTAACGACGGCTCTCGGCTGAATGCCACGAGGGAAGCGTTGGCAAAAGGTCACCT
This sequence comes from Agriotes lineatus, assembly GCA_940337035.1. Lineage (NCBI taxonomy): Eukaryota > Metazoa > Arthropoda > Insecta > Coleoptera > Elateridae > Agriotes > Agriotes lineatus. The sequence continues at coordinate 108,450,534 of OW679201.1, read as the reverse complement.
TGGCCGCGTCCCCCACGTGACTAAACCACAGCGAATCGCAAGGCGATGAAATGAAACCAACCAATGCGGGCCACGCTGGTATCACGCCGCCACCGCGTGCTAAATGAAACAAACCAATGCGGGCCACGCTGGTATCACGCCGCCACAGCGTGCTATTCAGAATTCAGAAAAACGCCATCAGAGGAGAGCTCCAACCGACGACAAATACTGCTTTTTAGGCTAACTATGTGCGAAATCGTGATTCTGGAATTAGGCGATGGAGCCAAATAAAGAGCTAAAAGGGCTTAGCATACGGGCGCGCTGCTCTAAGCTTAGGCGGCCATTCAAAATACCAAAATGACCTAACTAACGGCGTGAAATGCGATTAAGCATCTGCGACAGCAAAATGACTTAACAAATAGTTTCTTGGTTTAACTATGAAACGTAAAACATTAGATTAGAATTTCACTTTATTAGAAAAATAGCTCTTTGTAATTTTAACTCTAGTAGACAAATAGAAACAATGGTTTTACAACATAAAATTACATATTAAAGCTAATATCTGGAAAAGGAAAAACGTTAGCTTATCCAGGACAGGAGGAGCGCTGTTCAATTTAGGAATTAATTGCTACACGCTCCTACGAACATGTACGTATGTTTTATAGAGTTAGTTAAAATATGTTAGGTTTGGATAAAATTTCAGGAAGGCAGTTAATCTATAAGTAACTGCAAAGTGCAAAGGACTTTAACGCTAACCACGTACGAGGTGCATACAATATTTTTTCTACAGACAGGAATATTCAGAATTAAAAGCAGATTTGTAATTTTTATGAATGTTGTCTTCACTGGGCAAACCTAAAAGTGGTATTTAATTTCACTTAATAATTCTGAGTTTCTACCAGGCAGCCAATATTTTGTATACCCCGTTTTATTAGTTGTTTAATCTTTCTTTGTTTTCTATATTTTTACAATCTGACACTGCTCGCTTGTACTTAAACATGTGGGCCACCTAATCGTTTTCTTCTTCACTTCATTTCTCCCGGTTCCACCATGGTGTTTGTTTTTACTACATGTCTTCAAGGTTCTTTGTCTTTATTTATTTGTTGATCTGTTTTTCTCACTTCTTCTTTACCTCTGCTATACGCTATATTTGTTTTCCATTAAGCTAGGTGTTAATCGAATCGTGGTTGTGGCCAGAAGGTGGTCACTTTCAATTTCATATTTTCACTTTACTCTTACATGGTGACTAATACTTTGATTATCGTTTTTTCCACCCTGATTTTCACTTTTCTTTTGTATTTATGGATGCCTTCATTTGAATTCAAAGCGAGAGAAGTATGTAATCATCTTATTCATTAATGATTTTCCAAATCTTTCTATTGTGCTTTCCGAAGTGACAACATCGTTACCGAGGCTTTCATTCAGCTCACCAACTATTAATCATTCTCTTTTTTCGTTATATCAAGTTTTGTGTTTGTGGATATCAAACCACAACTACATTTCGTACAGACATTCCTTAGACATGAAACTCTATCCAATTTGATTAGCATAATTCTCATAACAGTTACAAACGAATGGTTGTTACGTTTGTTTTGACGTAAGTATCTCTTTTTGTTTTATCATCCATTTTTGGCCTAGTAATTTTTCTCACCTTTAGTGTTCTCTAGCAGCTACTTAATTGTTATGCTTTGTTTAAAGAAAATAGTTTTGTCTGTCACTTTTGAGGTCGAATTTAGTCACCGTTATGTTTATTTTGAATTGTCTCCGTCTCCTTCTCCGACTAATGTGATCTTTTCAGATTTTGTTAGACTTTTTTGAAAGCTTAATTGTATTAAATTAGGTCGGACAGTTTAATTTGCTAACAGTTTTGAAGCTTTCAGGTTAGGTATGGATATTCCGTTAGTGATTTTTAATGTCTTTATTGAACTTAGAGCACTGCAACCTATAGTCTTAGGAAGTGTCTCCTGTGCCGCAGGTGTGACATTACTTTTAATGTTCGTTCCCATTATTACATTATTTAACTCCTCTAATTGTAGATAACTATGCGTGATATTTCGAACCATTCTAGCTCTTTAGATGTTTCCTCGATCTTATTTCGCTAAATTATCGTCTTGTTGCTTCGAATTCTAGAGCAGTTGCTTAGTAACTTCCTTCTGGAATGAGTTTTTTATGGTTATTTAGTCCCACTGTGGTGGTGAGACTGTTTATTATCTTTTTTCAATTTTAACCGGCTCTCCGTATCGCCTTACCTTAAACAGAAACTTCGTGTATTGCCCTTATGAAGGATTTGTAAATAAATGGTTGCGTTTATTTTCCCAATCCTACTTAATCGTAATTTGGATGCGATTGGGAAACACCATCTTGTGGATTTATACAGATATGAGTTGCGTTGATTTGAATACATCTTAACCAATTTGTCCTTATGCATTTTTCATCCCGTTTTTGATGATTTTTGATATGTTAGTACGCCCATATTACTCTACTTAGTATTGGAGATGGATGGCTAAGCCGATTTAAACCTGAAGTAAGTTTCTCCATAAGAGCTTCGCTTCTGTCGCTTCAGGACTTTTCCTGTTTTTGCTACATTTTCGTTGTCGCGTTTTGTTCTTTTTGCCTATGCTGCTACCGTTCACATTCAGTGCCTATTCAAGATTGAAGGTACATAAACGTCCTTGATCGATGCTGGACTCAACAGATAAGCTGCAACATTGCTTTAAGCTAACTATTTCTGCTGCAATTTATTGATTACTAGCGTGAATAGGTTTGTCAACTGACATTACCTAATTTGCCGGATTTTCCGTATATTTAGGTACAATAATGTAATTACTTATGTAAATTTCCTTCAATTATTATAACCTCGAGATTGTATTCCGATGCGAAAGACAGTCCTCATATATTTGTTTAATTTATTGGAAATAAATACCACGTTTATTACGCCGCATTTATGTATGCTATTTTGTTCTTGTATAACAGGTTACAAGTTATTAAAGAGCCTGATAATTTTTTAAGGTACCTTCCTTCACTGTAAGATGCGTTTACCATATCACCGGTGAATCTTATAACTTAGGTTCGCAAATTAATAACTTTCATGTTTGTGGCGCCCATATTCTTTCTCGGCCATTTTAGTGGTAACCCTTCATCTACAGAGTAACTCAGCTGGCTCGTTAAACGCTGTTGATCACAAACTATTTAAGGTATCCAAAGCTCCTTTATATTTTTTACTACTTTTGCATATTGAAGCGTTCAGCGATCACATGTCTCATAGCTGAACTTAATTTTTAAGTAACGTAATTAATCACGTCGAACATTACTGAGAGTTGTCTTTGCTCAGGACAATTAACTTTTCTTCTGATCAGACAAAACCATCAAATTAATTCGCTAAAGCTAAAAGTTTCTTTGAACACAATCGATTTCAATCGCTTTTTATTAACGTGCCTCCATTAAATGCAGAGATATAACTGACGCATAAATTTCCTAGCATTCTGATGGACCAGATATAAATCATTGCAGCAAACGAGAATTTTATTGGGGAATAGTGATGGATACGAATTGAATTAGTTTGGAGAATGAATCGGTATTGTTTCAGATATGGCTTTGTGCCTGTGTTTAATATTAGATATAGGATCTTCTTCTAGTAAACTTTTTTTTCATTTTGCGATGTAGTTAATGGCTCAAATATAAATTCTGAACGTAGCAGCAATTCCTTATAGTCAACCGATGGGTACACCGGCCCATATTAAATATTCCATCCAGACTATAAGTTTTATAGATTCTGGAAGCACTACTCAGCGAGGTGTTAATGACTGTGATTGATGGCGACTTCGATTCGCGAGTAGTAAAACTTTACGCCGTGCTGTAAAAAACGGCTCTAAAACGCGATAACGCAGGTTGGAATGGCCATAATCAATTTCTGTATAAATCTGGGCCCTTGCCCACTTTCCAGTCTATGTAAAGTGCATGTCGAACAAGCCCAGCCCCAAAAGCTAGTAACTGTGGACAGCGGCAAAACGCTTCCCATTTATCGCGTGACGCCAAACTTCTTTATTTCGTTTCCCAAAAACAGTCGGAAAAAATCTGGCCAGTGCAGCCCAGCGGAGGCTCATACGGGCAGCGGCACAACCTACCCCAATGTAACCCAATTTTCATTGATTTTCGCCGAGTTTCATTACGTTTCGTTCTTCTCAGAGGAGCGATTTCCACTGCAGAGCGGTGTAAACGGGAAAATTAGTGGGTAACTAATTGCTTTCTGTCGGAAGGTGTATCTGCCATTTATAAAATTATATCACACTAAATTGTGCTCTTTTCCGTTATTGAAGACAATTGAAATTATAATAAAGATTTATCATCAAATAAGCCAAAAATATGAGACGCTTTCAGCAAATTCCTCCTTCAATAAAAGAGAAATAAAATAAATTTATTTATATGTATTCACAAAGATCTAAACACACAAAAGCACTCATATTTTTGCTAAATGTGCACATCATTCATTTTTTACACAATTTAATAATTTTCCATCATAAGCACATTTGGGAAATGAAATTCTTTTTGTTTCTCGCTTGCGAAGGTCAAATCGGTAGGTACGTAGAAAGCCTTGCTCACGGTTCAGAAAATGGGTGTGTTCGAAGCTCGAAATCGACTTTTACCTTGTCTCTATTTTCTCTGTATTTAGCTATATGAAAATAGATACTGCTGAACAAACATCAAATTACCCTTAACCTTTCTGAAGCCGATAATATTACGGCGTAAACACAGCCAGAGGTTCCAGGTAGCGATTAGCACACCCAGACGTAAATACGCTTAAAATGTAGGTTCCTTAATCCGTCGGTTATAAAAATATTTCAAATATACACAGCGTAAATATTGTATACACAGAATGAGAGATAATATTTAAAAAAAATATACGATAATACACATGTAGTATTATTACACAGTGAGGTAGATACACTTACCTAGGTTTAAATTTAGTACAAATTGAGTGTACGAGCAGAAAGACAAGGCAGCTAGGCACCGGTTCGAAAGATGATTTTTGGCGGCAGCTGGGAGAGCAGAATTGAACAAATATCGTGCAAGGAAATTGGTTGACGGCAGTCGATTTCGGAGGTCGCCCGGATATGCTGATATCACAATGCCAATCTTACCAACAGAGTGCTTGATGAATCCGATACTAAACCGAAAATAAAATTCCACGATACGTAAACAGAACGTGAACATAACTTCAAATAATTCTATGCCTGGAAAGCTGTTTATATACGGCAGAAGCAATACATACTACTAGGGGCGTAAACTGCTTCTAAAAGGGCAAATCACATCGCAGTATTACGACACACCCCGACTCAACACTCGTTCTCTCTGCCTCGCGAACCAAGTAGTTCTGACGCGTAAAAAAATTCATACCCCCCCCCCCCTATGCTGAGACCCAAACCAGTAGCAGCGTCCGTAAATTTAGAAACAACATAACGCTTGAGAGGAAAGGGGAATTAATATAAATGGGTGAAGACTTATTCACTTACAGTGTAAGACCCTGGAATAGAAAACGGTAAAGTTACGCCCGGCATGTGAAATAAAGGAAGTATCAGGTGTCAATTTAATAGAAAACTAAAGAGAAAACCAAAGAGTACGAAATAGATTAGGTCAATGGCCGATGTTAGAATGGAAGAAGCTTTAAAAAAAAGAAGATTACATATTTCCCAAAAAATACGTATAGCAAATAAATAATGATAACGATTTTTAAATTTTCTATACAAAATATTCCAGTAGAATCTTCATCAAGAAAAGTGAAAGTAATAATAATTGTAATGAAACGTATCTTTTTAGTTGCTACGAGATGGTCCATTAGCTCAGTTCAGAGATGGGAAAGTTGTAGGCTTTAAGAAAAGATACACTCGCAATGTACATTGAAGTTACCTCGATAACTCCGTGTAATTTGTGTTAGGAGCCTCCTGATGTATCTGCTGGGAATGGAATAGAGTTCTTACCAGGAATATTTCCTCTTCTTCGTCTTCTCCCTCTTAACGTAGGCTGCGAGTCTATTAGTAACCACACAAAATGTCGCTTTATAAGTCATCTTCGGCCGCGGCCGGGGTAAGCAGGTAGTTTAACCCCTTAAATTAAGGAAGAATGCCCTTTAACAGGGATAACGACCACCAAAGGTATTGGTATAGTGGCCGATGTCTGAGTGTGGGGTTCGAACCCACTACTTTCGCAAACGCAAACGCTTGCCAGCCGGCTATCCGCTCGGCTAAGATATGACTTGCCATGCGTCGTTCGGTAATACCTATCTTAATTCAAGAGTTCGTTTAACTAAAATCCGCTTCACAAATGAGCTACGCAGCATGTAATTTGAAAACCACTAAGTTAAAATAACTAAAACCCATTCAGGCCGACCATAGATAAAAGCCAAAACAGCAACAAACAATCCTTAAGAATTTTACCTATTTGTGACGTCACATCGCGCTATAAGAAAGGCCCTAACAGACATTTGCCCGTGATGCAATTTTACTGGAAATAAAATATTGATAACCTGTTTAAGGTGTTCCTGCACTGTCAACGAAGTTGTACTCAAATCTTATGTCCATTGTAAGCGCTCAATTTTTGAAAATCACGCAGCATGCAATGCGTAACTTAAAATAACATATACAGAATGGCGTTAATTCACAACATTTATTGCTTACTAATAGAGCATATTCAATTGTGGACTGGCAGAGTTGAAGTTAAACATTAGAATAAGTCAATCCTCGGTGCCGAGCAAAGATTATGAGGCTAGCAAGGGTCTCGGGCTCATCGAATAAAGAATAGGCTGCTTCAGTTAAAAGCGTCAGTAACGTGCGTCGACGGAAAGAAAACCTTTCAAGCATAAATCGGCGTAGAGTGTCGACTGATGGTGGAATGGTCAGAGTTCTTTCAAATATCCGACCAGGGGTCGAAATGAAATTTCACTACCCAACAACCAGACTGGAAGTGGAATTTCACATTTGTAGCATGTGCCTTGGCAATAGTTAAATCCGACGACGCGACTTCAGGAAATGCCAAAAATTGCCAGATCAGGTTCCTAACATGGCTGCTGCATTACACGGAACGTTCGTTATAAATACGCACGTCACTAGGCGTTAGCTACTTGTCTACCCCCATAACATTAACCTGTGCAAAGAAGGTTGACTAATCAACAACCCCTTTTCCGTGTGCAGAAAAAGTAATGGCGGCGTTAATTTTGAACATAACCTAGCAAAGCTCTACAGTGTTACTACATTTGTCTTTCTTAAATGTAAAATAGCTTTGCCAAATCAAACTAAAAGACAGCATTAATAGCAGTTAATAAATATTCAGAACGCACTAAATCGCTGGTATGTTTGTAAAACCGACGTCATAAATGTACTAGACATTTCCAAAGCACTACAAATCAGCTGCAATTAATGACTCCACTGCACTGACTTCACACAAGAGAAAAATTGCACGAAACGTAAATAAAAATTACTAACGTTGAAATTAAGGGAGACCGCAGTAGATAGGGCCTGAAAAATGATAAATACGAGAGACTTTGCGAACGAGGCTCCTGCGAAACTACAAGTTCGCAACCACTATAAAAGTTAGACAACTTTGCAGGATAGTAAACAGAATTTTAAATGGAAAAGGGTAAAGCTGATAGCAAAATCCTGCACTCATTTCAATTATTCCAGAATCAATAATGACATACAATCTTCCGTTACAGCTATTAAAACTAGATTAAATTAAATGACGACGATTAGAAATTCAAGCACTTTCCTTATTATTGCAAGGACGATAGCACTCCGAGATAGCTTTAATCCCTTCAAGCAGCACTTCCATCAAGTTTGATGACGTCTTTAAGCACCGCGCTCAGTTGGCCATGACTGCCATAAAGGATAATTTGTGGGCAGCATAAGGAAAACTACCACTAATTGCTAGGCCAAGTCAGCACAATTTGTACTAAAGGTTCCATTAAGCATAGTGTTAAAACTGCAATTTTCCCAAATTTTCTGCAGCAGCTGCTTTGAACTGTTAACGTTTCCACAGGGACTCCATCGATTTGTTTGCAGTACACGTCACTTGCATATTTCAGAAAAGGAGTTTCGCAACCCAAATATTTGCTCAGATTTTTGCCGCTGGATGTAATACAGACTCTCCGCCGGTGTTAGCGCTGCGGAAGGGTTGCTCCATTTCGCTCAATTTTAATTGCTTGTAATTTGGCACCCCTCCGAGCGAGTGCCTCTCGAAAACACTCAGCAGCTCTTGTCAAAATGCAGTAATTATGGAGTGCAGCTGTATTTGCATGTAATTGTCAGTAAAAGGCATTTTATTCTTGTTGGGAGGCAGATCTGTTTATAATCTTACGTTCACATTATTTCTGTATTTGTCTACTTGCAATAATTGCACCTGTACCCAATCCATAACATTGATAATCAAACCTCAGTTCCAATGGATTTACGACTAACAACCTCAAATCACACCATTTTCTTCGGCTCGTTGCTTCACAAATCGAACAACCCTAAAATAGTTCAAGCTAATTTCTTTCTAACATGAAATTTCAAATCGATGAAATGCAGGTTTGAGTTGGTGCAAAACTTTTCCCTTTCTTAGTTGCTTTATTCCAAATAATATCTTGCTGAGAAGTGCCTTTTTAAATACAATTTTACACTAATATTTATATTTAAAAATTAGGAAAGATGACAAACGATTCATGGTTTGGCTGATCAAAGAATTTCCTGCGTCAAAATATGCACTTTGGTTGTTGCTTGGTTTAAATAGGTTTGTCATCTACCTACAATTTTATTGAATTTTAACTTGAGCAAAGTGAGTTTAGGGTGTTTATCACACGACGTTTGGGGAGTTTTTGATCTACTCCCATCTTCGGGTGTTCCTGGTTAGTCCTGAAAATGACTGATATTCTACGTCTTTATCAACCGCGCTGGTGGCCTAGTGGTAAGAGTGACAGACTAGTAATCACAGCAATCAGCGGTCCCGAGTTCAAACCCCGGAATAGCGACGAGTGTACGTATAAAGACGTACAATAGCAAGTCCTCAGGACTAACCACGAGCACCTGAAGACGGGAGTACATCAAAAGCTCCCCAAACCTCGTGTGATAAACACCCTAGACAGTGGAAAAAGTCCGATAAAACATATCATAGTAACCACTGCCAAAAATGACATCATTCATAGAACAATGGGAATATCACTAATTCTGTTATTCTACTTCTGTTTCTTCTTTCTTATTAATCTATTAGCATAGCTTTTCACTGAGGTAGCTCCGGGCTAGTTAGCTAGATACGATTGACCAGCTTACAGGCGTACACCATAGAAAAATAGCTTATTTAGAGACTCCACATTTCAATTCAAAACGTGTTTACTCGCCGAAGGTAATTAGGCTTTAATTTATTCAGAAGGCAAAACTTGCACTTTGCACGTGCTCCTCTACTATAAATAACCAATCTTCTAAAGATTGTCGTAAAAATCTGTCAATGTACAGTTTAAACTAAACCTAGTAGTGAGAATTTAAAATATATGTCGAATCCAAATTACATCCACTACTCGCTGCCGACTTGATAATGAGGAAGAACTCTTCGAAAGGAACATCTAAAAAATTGTCAAATTCTGGTGCCAGTTATTGTTAACTCAGAGTCCCTGACAATCATAAATTTCGTATAGGCAAAGCCTCTCAACCTCTTGTAAACCACGTTTGAGAAAAGCATTATATAATTTAAGAAAGCTTTGGGGTGTTTTTGTTTATTAATTAAAGTTATTATTAAATGACTCGATATCTTTTGATTTGCCCTGCTCTAGCAGTGTTCTATTTATTTATTTAGATTTTATTAATGATTAATCTCAAATGAGTTGGGTCTTTACATTCTACCAATTTATTATATTGATTTGTACAATATATTTCAAATATTTTCTAATGTATTGGCTTTTACATAAATTGTTGTTTTATCAAAAGTAATCGCTTAAATACTGCTTATTTAACTACTGGCATCACCATATTTCGGGATTTTTACACTAATGGGAACAAAACCTCAAACGTGAAAAGTGTGACGATCTAACCGCACATTTAATAAATCAAGCTGGCTTAATTATAAACAAATGCATCGGCTATTACGTATGGGTGATAATAAAAACGTAAATAAACACCACTTTAAACAAAACACTCAAGGGACTCGTACTACCAGAAGTGTACAAAAAAGACGCCACTGAAAATTAATTGGTTTTCCTTTTAGAATAAACAGTTTCGGACCTTGTTTTGGCTTCTGCGATGAATACGGCCTAAATCAAGCCCTCAGCAAGTCCCGCAACGAATGGAGCACCTTATTCTCCGTTAGCCTACCATACAAACCGCTGGTGATCGCTCTAAACTACTCACAACTCAGGTCCTATGCTCCACACCTAGGGCGCCGCTGCTTTCCAAGAGGAATATTACTACTTCAGGTTTAGAAGCCCCCCTGCTTACTCGAACTTCGCACAACTCAACACCGAAAATACCTGCTAGACTCGCACACACAATTTAGCACTTTTACCCTCTGCAGGAGTGACAAGTATTAAAGCAAATCCCTCTTGCAGCCTACTCACGACACAGTACTAAGTTGAAAACACTTCTTGAATTGGCGGAAATTGGTATCTATTAATTTTTAAATTGATTTTTGAAACTAAAATAACAGCACAAAGCTTTGTTTTTCTTTAGATCGATCTTACATTGTTACTCTCAAGTCAAAGCCTGCTCTGATTATTTTTCCATATTCAAATCAAGACTACCGAACACCCTAACAAGGGTAAATATGGAAACCGATAAAGAAGAAGAAAAATCTAGGCTAATGCTTTTTTATACAGTTTTTAAAATCAAATTATTTCAAGGCGAATCCTATCTTATTACGATTGCAAAATCAAATTAACACATTTATGGAATATTTTTAAAATAATATTTGAAATGCTTGAATTATTTTTAGTTTTATAAACTTAAATTTGTGTTCATCGCAATATGCTAACACTGTAACGCATGAAAAATTTTGGAGATGTATGTTACGTCGAAATTTTGAGGCATTGAACGTTATATAAATTGTTGCCCATTCCTTGCTATAACAGTAGCTATAAGAGACCTGAAAGTTGTTGAAACGCTTATATTTCAATTTCCTTGGGGTTTACTATTCTGCTTTTGTTATTCTTCTGTTCCCATTCATCGTAGTCAATATTTTCCTCTTATTATTTTTTCCTTGAGCCACTCATCGAGATATATTGGCAAATTTACAAGTTTCTCTTCTATATGAGACTCTGTCCATTCCTGTATTTCTTAAAATACTTCTTAATATTTTTATGGCTGCCGTTTCACTCTGTTATCTGATCTAGACGTTGAGTGTCTCTTTTGTGCTGCATAAAATATTATTAATCGTACTGCGTATTGGTATAATTGGCAGTTGGTTTTTTAATATATAATATTATCTAAACAGTCAACTACTCTATTTGCTTTTATCCATACTGAGATACTGAGATAAGATTTACAAATCAAACAAAACTGTATCTTTGTGGAAAGGAATTTTAAGTAACAAAGATAAACTTTAGCTTTGCTTTTACACACTTTACTATATTTAATTATTAGAATCCACCATAAAAAGCGTGACATATTCATACACTCAGGCAAGCAAGACTAAGTTCCCGTTAAAGGCTATGGTTTCTTATGCAAAGGAGTCAATAGGGCTACTTACTCAAAAACCAAGTGATTCAAAGCGAGTTAAAGATAATTTCTTCATAGAAAAGGATTGCAGGCAAATTTTCTGTTTCCCTTAAAGTTTTAAATATCACCATGCCCAAAATAACCATTATTAAAACATTTATCCCGTAGAAAATAATTTATTATATAATTAGATTAATGCTAAGTTTTTTACTTTTTATGCAAAAATCTATCAAATTATATATAAATTACAATTACTACTAAAATCCTCCAATATTTGTTTCGACATATTTCATCTAAAGGTATTAAATCTTGTCCTGCCATAAATAACACGTGGGTTTAAGACGTATGGACGGTGAGAGGTGCTCATAATGCACATAAATCCATCCGTCCGTTTGTATTTGGAACACGAGAAGGCTGTATAACTCGCAGAACGGAACTTGAAACAAGACAAAACCCTGATAATGGATATTAAGAAAACGATGAGGGCTTTCTCGGTGGTCGCCAGCGCATCATAAATTTGCTTTCTGCCCAAACTGGAGCTGATGCTCAGATTTCCGACTTTCTCCAGTTTTCACCATTGACGACACGTCACCCTTGAGCCCTTCAGAAGTAATTCAAAAACTTTTTGGTCTTAACTGAAGCAAATTAGAGCTTTTTCGCAGCTGTGCTAAGTCAGCATATCGTCAATTATGAGAAGTTCTGACAGCCAATTTCCACTTTCCCATTTACAGCCATTCTCTCGTCCTTAAAAATATACAACCGCGGATATTTACATAAAATACTGGGGAAATTGATCCCTGGGCAAAGGTTATCGATTGCTAGGCAGCTTAATGCAGCTTAATACCGGCCCTGTCTAAATTGATAGCAGCAACCTGAAAGAGGTCTCGCAACCCAATCTTTTGTACCGATTTTGCATCGGACAGCGTTTCTCTTTCCTCTTTCAGTTTATGAAAACGCTTTCATCGCGGTTTGGACGCAATCGTCGACGGTTGCTACAAGTAGACATGGAACCAGATTTTAGTTTTAATAGAACCCAAATTTGACAGAGGTTTGACAAAGGTTGCCACAATAGAAATAATTTCAGAAGGGACATTAATTTCAGACATTTAAAAATATTGGAATAACGACGTTGCCAAGTTGCAGGGCAGCGCCTGGTTTTATCGAAACCCCAACAAGTGCAGCTAATTGAAGCTGACATTCACAGCATGTACAGATATTTCTAACTTCTCCAATTATCGTCGTTTAGAAATGTCATGTAATATATTGCAACTGCTGCACATGACGTGATTATGCTTAGAAATTGAAAGAGTTAACTATTTCTACAAAATTGAATTTCATATTTTAATCATGGTGTATGCCTCAACGACCACAACTTCCAACGATTATATAGACAAATTCTAACGAATTTTAGAAAACAAGTTTCGCAAGAAGGTGGTTTGTACAGTAATCAGCGATTTTAACTCCAAAGTTGGTAGCACTGAGCATGACAAGTTCGGTTGTTGGCATATTTGGTTTAGGTTAACGAAAATAAAGAGGAGAAGTACTCGCACTGATACTTTTAATCAGCAATACTGTTCATAAACGACACAGATTTTTTCAATAAAAATAGTGTTTTAAAAACATAGATAAGTACATCAAGTACTGGATGTATGGGTTACTGTGATTAGGATCCTGGTGTGATGCAATTGGTAAGTTGGCTATATATATTAAGTAGAGCATAAGCTGTAGAACCCCTTGATTGAAATCGAGGGTATGAGCACTTCACTATATTTTACTAAAAAGCTGTAACAGTATTTATAGTCGTGCTATGGTTCAAACCCCCTTAATACGCTATTTATGGTTGCGAATGATCACTATTTGCCAAAAAGCAAGAATCTATTCCACCACTGTAGTGTTCTCGGACTGAAACTGAGTTCAAATTGCACAAAAAAGCCATTTGTTTACACAAATATATGGCTTTAAAACACATGTAAAGATGTCAAAAACAACTATCTTTAACCGCAACATTAAAAATACCTCTAGCCGGTACTTATTTATTTATTTATTTATTTATTTACACCAATAAAACGGGGCATGCCCAATTACATTATTGGCGGTTCAGGCCTCGTACTGTATATACTAGTAGAATATAAAAATACAAATCAAAATCAAATAAAAATAAAAATGAAAATAAAAAATACAAACTACAAACTAGAAAGTACAAACTAACAACTAAAAATTTTAATTTAGAAACTAATAATACATAATTACAAATTAAAAACTAAACATTCCTACTACTGGTTCAGGTTTCGTAGACGTGGCTGCAATCAAACTTTATTATAATAACTTATGTTAAATATATTGTTTTCTGACTGGTGAACATATGCATTGGTGGTTATAATTATCCTTATCATAGGCGAATTAAGTCTGTAATTCGTTCGACATGTAGGTACATGGAATAGATTTTTTGGTCTAGTTCTATGTGCCGGTAAATACAGACTGACAAGAGATAACAAATTCGGACAGTCAATTCTGTTGTTTAACAATTTATTTAGAAAACAAACGTCAGCCACTTCTCTTCTGATATTTAAGGGCAGACTATTATGCTCTAGTCGAATATCGCAATATTTGTCACACTCGGGGAATGTACCATATTTTTTAAAATGTAAGTATTTTAAAAAAAAAATTTGTACTGCCTCCACTCTATTTTGATGAATTTTTAAATGGGAATTCCAAATTTTACTACCGTACTCTAATTTTGATCTTACTAAAGCGTTGTACAAAATTTTTATAGAAAGGATGTTTTGGAATTTGGAAGTATTACGTATTACGAATCCTAAACTTTTTTGTGCTGAATTAACAATATTATTTATGTGCTCATCCCATTTTAAATTCTTTGTAAATTGTACTCCCAAGTCTTTGATCGAATTAACATTTTGTAATAGAATAGTTTGCTTCCGCATATACCTTCTTCATTGTATATGTCATACTTTTACATTTATTTATGTTAAAATGCAGTTTATTTTCATTGCTCCAAGCCAGAATACACTCAACATCTGTCTGAAGTAATTGTAATTGTATCTGAGTCTGACCTTGTTCATATTCGCATGCATTCAAATCGACATATTTCTTATTTGTATTATTCGTTTATGAAGCATATTCTTTCGTACTCGCAAAAGCTTTTCACAGTTGAACGCGAATCTTATCTCATAACTACAAACATTATTGTAAATCAGGTTACTTGTGAATCCTTAGAAGTATGCGAACTACTGCGTGACATGATGGCTTGCTTTATAATTGTATCATCCAATCTTACATGGTGTAATGCATGGAAAATTACAAACACTATGAGGAGCGGGGAAGTCCCGCACCCTTATCTTAAGTTGGCCATCGCCGCGTCCTTCTGCAGGATCCTTGTAGAACGCTAAGCACTCGAATTTGATCAATTTATGCGACGGATCCGCGCACTTTTGTTATTCTAAAATACACTGCTTTAAACCTAATTAACAATAAAAATAGAACTACAAACTGGCTATATCTTTAAAATGAAAATAAACCCTACAGGCGAGCGATACCAAAGGCCCATTCCAAATTGTCGTTCTGTTCAATAGGACTGGATGCGGTAGACTGGCATTTAACTTGTAAATGAGGCCTTCGTGGCGAAATCTTTTGACATGTTCAGGAAAGCAACAAAGAAAAAACTGTTCAATTGTCGCATGTTGGTGACAACATCCGAATTGAAAGCTGTGTATCAGGCTTCTTTTTCAACGAGAGATTTTAATTTGTTTTAAAATGCGTTTTTCGAAATCTGTAAGCACTATAAGTAGGAGGCTGATGAAGCGATAGATCTTACCTTATAACCTGTGCAACCTTCCACTGAGATGGGAAGTGTTCAGTTCTTACTATAAAATTGTAGACTGTAGTCTTATTATATGGAAGCTCTTTTATACTTTTGCCTGTTACCAAGTCGTAGTCTGAAGCCTTGTTAGAATTGAGATTAGTGGTTATAACGTCTTTTACTTCAGATATCTTGAAGTTAGTCGAGTTAGGGGTAGAAGCATCCATTTTCTATGAGGACTTTTAGTAGTAACAGCATAGAGGCTTCTTTTTCTAGCGATGTCTCCTTTGGGAAGGGCTGAAATACATTTATTAAATGCTTACTAGATGTATTGGCTTTGTCTTGTTTATTTCTGGCCCAGTTTTCTTCAGTTCTTCTGATAGGGTGATTTGTTCTTTAAGGATTTCTACTTTTTTAGTTGACTTCCACAAGGAAAAGTGGGTAGTTACAGTCACTTAGAGTTTCTCCAGGAAGTTTTTAGTTGCATTCTTGCTCCGTTAAGGCTTGCGTTATCGATAGGGGCCCATATGGTTTGCCAGCATTTTCACAACGTTATTAAACTTTTTTCTAAGAAAGTCAGAACAATATTCGGGTTTGTCTGTCTCATATGTGCAGGGGGTGCTTTTCCTTGCCGCTTGTTGTTTACTTATGTGTGGGTAGGTGTAGAATTTGGTATCTTTCACTTTTAATACTTATATGGTGTCAAAGTAATTTTCAGAAGTATTAGGTTGAAGTTGAAGGATCTATTAGTAACACGAAATGGGGTTGAATATTACAGGAGAGATATTAAAAACACCAAACCTTCCCCATGTATAAAATTTAATAACAAGCAGTAAGCAAGTTTTTTTTAGGTTGAACTTTAACCTGTGTATTGTTGCATACTTTTTATTGTATAACTATTTTGTGCAGTGAAGTGTAGGATTCGAATTAGCGGTTGTATAAGTTGGGCTCCTTTCACAAGGATTAGTGAGGTTTGCTTCCATTTGGGGCTACTTCTTCTTTAGTTTGATCTTTGTCATCTCTAGATTGTCGTATATGTTAGCGGTGGTCTTTCATGGTTGTTTGTTTATATATTGATTGTTGAAATTCGAGGATGTATTATTTCTTGCGTCGTTTTTTATGTTGTACTTTTCTCTATTTTGTATTTTCTTGCGGTAGGTAATTACGTTCTATTGTGTGAGAACCAAGAGCGTCGTACAAACTCTTGGCCAAGCTGGCAGCCAAAGTTGAGCGATGAAAGACGGGCTTCACAAAATGGAGCTCGAGCTCCATGAGTTGGAAAGACATTACTTCCGCACTCTATTGAGAGAGAATTTTTCCAATACTTCGTTTGAAGACCTACTGACGATGAGCGAAAAGTTTTCAAAAGTTATCTAAAGGTGCCGGTTGGCACAGCCGGGTTGGGCAATTGCAGTGAAGTTGATCTTATTGGTGTTTGAACGCAAAATCAGAGCAACCTCCACTGATTTTTTCCATCCGTTGCGTTCTTCTTATTCTAAATCATCTACGGCTCATTCATTTTTTAGTACGTATTATATTATACTGTTTCCATCACTTTTTCCAGACTTGAATCCATTCTAGCATCTTCAGTTGCTCTGTGAAGAATTTGTGCTTAAAATATTTTACTAATCGAACACTGGAACTGTATCTGTACTTCTTTAATTAAATACATTTGTGAAACCTAATCTTAGTTTATTAAACGATGTAACGTAAAGTTCGATAACCAAAAACACACTTCATCATCGGCAATACGAGTTCAATAGATTTACGTGCTGTGCACAATGTGCTTGTGCCAGATAAGTTAATTAAACCGAAATGTCACAGGGCATTCACGATACCCTTTGAAGTTAGAGGAACGTAAGAAAGGGAGATAAGCGAAATTACCCTCCTACAACTCGTGTTCTTATGAATATCCACACTCGTGCTGCAGATTAGTGGAGTAACATTCTGATTGGTTCAATACTTGCAAAGCTTGCATCTGCACGTAGAAAAATAAATTTCTCTTGAAATTCATTGAAGCTCTGACATTAAATCCCAAAACATATTTATAGACGCTTCCACTGCGAGTTGCAAATTCACCCAAATCAAATGCAATATCAATGCGGGAAACGGAAATGGCGGGAATTCTGCAGACACATGTGAAATATGGAGCGTAGCTTGCCCTAAATTAAGCTTGTCGTTTTACTGCACTGTTTGGGGTTGTGCCATTATGAGGGATATAAAACGTAATCATCGTATGATATGCTTCAAATTAATCTTCCTCTGTCTGGAGGAAGTTTAAGGGCCATATTGTTTAACTAGGCGTATTTGTACACTTCATACCTTAAGATTTAAAGTCGCAGCTTCGATACTACTCGATAATAAAAAGCAGACTTTATTGAAACTGGATATTTCTGAAATTGTTTTCTAAATCTGCAGTCTGCAGGTTGCTTTAAAAGATTCGCCCTGAGTTACGCTTCGAGTCGTGATATAAATATATTTCTGCATCTGCTGTATCCCAGTTTTTGCACCAGTCGTTTATTTTGTGTTTTTTTCCATTTCAAGCTCTTATCCTGCAGGAGATCCTTATAAATTCGCTAAATTTGTTACCTTATTTTCAGCTACTATTTCTAAATTTGTGTAGATAGAAAGTGACGAGCCGTAATTTCTAGGGGTTAAACTAATTTCCTTAGAATTAGGTAATTGTTTTGACTTGTGCTACTTTAGTTCGTACAAAATGAACTAATCAAACTTAATTTACCGTAATTTAAACTGGATGTGCAAATGTAGAGTATTACGTGCAATTCAACGTTAATGAAACCTTGTGAAGCATCCAGTTTAGTGTTTTTCCTGTTGAAGTAAGGTAATTAAAAACTACTGTGGAGTTTAATTTAACGGTTTTTTACACTGCGTCAGCATTTTATTCATGGTTAAACATAATCTAGAATAAAATTCGTAGTAGTATTTACATTGTAAATATAATTAAGTTTTCCAGAGATGATAAAGTGAAGCATTTTTTGTGGTAATAACATTAAATAGACCAAACAAAGGCAAGGAAAGCATCAATAGGTACTTGAATTAACGCCTATTTATCTAGAGCTGGAACACAATCGATAAGAAACTCTACACCAAGTAAGATGTTTCATAGGGGAAGTTAGTTTTCATAGCAAAGGCACGTACAGGTCATGAAAAAACACTGAAGCGCAATAAACTTCAGCAAAGAGGAGGGCAAAGAAATGTCGCCAGAATTGGATATATTAAGCTCGTAAAAAATAGTAATTTGGAAATTAAGAGACGCTGTTTTCTCTTTTTTCTGTAATTTGTGACACCTTTTCCAACTCTTTTAGCAGTTTTATGATTGATTATAATTTTTAAAGCATTATAAACAAGACTTGCTTCATGTGATAATAAATATAGTCCACGATTTTACTGAATTTGTTGCTGATCTGGGCATTTTTCATCCAAAAATAGAACACGACACATATGGGTTTTTTTTCGGTTTTCTTTTTGTCTAGGGCCTCAACTGTTCAACTACATATTTGATTTTTGTAAGCTCTCCGAACTTATATGGCCTCTATTTTCTCTGAAACCAGTCTTTTTGGTCTCTAAGTTCCCTGAAAATTCCTACTGCATTTTGCTTTACAAGAAATCAAACAGGATGCATTTAATGGGGTTTTATTAAACACGTGAAGATACATATGATTCATTGAAGGCCACCGGATTCCAAATAACCATTTACACACCCCAGACGTTAATCGGTCGGTTATTATTGCTTTTTTAGAGGTGGGAAAGCCCGCATGAAATCCCACATAGGAGTATAAGACCCTTGCTCACTTACTCCAAAACCGGGCATCATTACTAGGGCAAGGCAATCGTGTTATTTGTTCTACAGTTTTTTATGCTGCTGCCTGTCTCACTTCTTCGTCATGTTTCTTCGTTTTCAATGCTTCAGTTATAATCAATTTAATGGTGTTGTCCACACTGTTATTACTAGTGATGGTTTCTCCATACATCAGGTTGGCCCTGTCACCTGTCGTGCTCAAACAATATGTGTTCCACGAATTCTTGTTCACAATACAGGCAGCTCGGGCTGTTGGTTCTCTAGAATCTGTGTGGGCAGTATTGAAAACATCCACGGCCCGTTAGTGC
The DNA here is from genome assembly GCA_940337035.1 of Agriotes lineatus. Lineage (NCBI taxonomy): Eukaryota > Metazoa > Arthropoda > Insecta > Coleoptera > Elateridae > Agriotes > Agriotes lineatus. The sequence goes on along the minus strand of OW679201.1, from coordinate 108,430,941 downwards.
ATGGGTTAGGTAATAGTCTATTTCCCCATGGCTTTTCTGGTACCCATGTCCTCACATCTGGGATTAGTTGTTCTATTGACGATTCCATTTGCGTTACACTTCCCCATCTGTTTTTCATTTAGTTAGTATATTTCTGACGGCTCTTCTACCTTTCTATATCTTGCACCTTCTCCTAGACCATTAGATCTATAGGTAACGTTCCGATTACGACAAGTAAAGCTTCTGTGGAGATGGTTGGATAGATACTGCCAATCGTTATAGCTAACCTAATCTGTACCTTTTGTAGAATATTGAACAGAGGACACCACTGCGTTATCACGCCTCGTCTACCGTCTCTTGTTCCACCTATATTGTGCATAGTTCTAGTCAGCGCCGCTGCTGTGTTTTCAGTTTTCTGTATTATGTTCACCACGTGTCTTCTCATCCTTGTGTTCGTATCGAACATTACCCCAGGTTTCTTAAAGCTTCAACCTCCAACTGTCATGATGTGAGCAGCCTCTACAACCACATCCATGTGTGACAGCTGCCTTCTTCCAGCTAGAACAATTGGTTCGAATTTCTGATGGGCTAGTTAGAGCTTCGCTCACCCAATTTCTGATTAGTAATTCTTTAGTTTTGGCTCTCGCCACCACTCCCAAATCGTCAACGTCCGCTATCAAAGTTGTGTCTTCTGGCATTAGTAGGTGTAACACTACGTTGTAAAAGACGTTCCAAAGCATACGCCCCAATACCGACCCCTGCGGTACTCCGCACGTTATTGGTGTCGCCCTTTAGTCTTGTATTAGGAGGGATCTGCCTTGAAGACAAATAATTTGCAGTAGGTAACCGTGTATGTTTTTCCTGTTAATTCTTTAAGTATGCTTTCCCATGGGATCGAACTGAAGGCACTTTTGATATCAAGCGTTGCCAAGACAGAATTGTCTGTTGACACTGAAAACCTGGTTTATGTTGTTTGCCACTTCCTGCACCTTCGCCAAGCCGTTGGTGGTAAACCTACCCTTTCTAAGTCCGTACTGTAGGTTCGACAGGTTTCCACTCTCTTCGGTCTTCTGTTCTAGCTTGTGTTTTAGAAGTTGTTGCAGCAGCTTTTCCAGGGTGTTGATGGAGCACGTTGGTCTATGCGTCGAGAGCACGTGTATTCACTTTTTTGGCTTCTCCAGAAAGATCAACCGTGTCATCTTCCATATAGTGGGGACTTCTCTTTCTTCAGTATTCCATTCATTACTGCTAGTAAGTAGTACTGTTGCGGAATAGTATATTACATACCGAGGTGGAAAGTGTTTCATTCCTGACCAGAGATTAAGTAGTTAACCGAGACGCGTAGCGTCGAGGTGTACTTTATCTCGAGACAGGAATGAAACTTTTCACCGTGGTATGTATACTATTTTATTCGCAACCACTTTATTCTAAACAATAATTGGAAAAATTATTATATTATGATACGACAGGTTGTGACGCGCATGAATGGATCAACAAGATTCCCAGTGTCCCTACCTACTCAGCGGTCGGGAATGAATCGCGCATGAATGGATCAACGATATTTTCATTGTCCCTACCTACACATCGGTCGGAAATGGATTCATTTCCAACCGGCAATCATTTTTCCGACCGGTTGGAAAGTTAAGTTGGGAATAGCTCATTTTCCAACTTATTAAAAGTCAGTAATGACCTTATTACATATATGGTTGCGAATAAAAAATATTTAGCACGATACTTAATCTAGTTACTTGGTTTTATCCACAGTGGCTTAGTGTGTATCTAACTATGACTACTTGACATTTTTCAAATTTTGGAGTTATCGTGTTAAGAAATGGTGCTTCTTCCGCAACCAACTTCATTAACCACACGTTGCAGTGACCATCCCTCTCTTAGTTTTGCGATAACAAAGGCTTTTTCGGCCTCGCTTAGAACGTGATTCGGCATGTTAAGTTTTGATGGCAGAATATCAGTTGTACATCTGACAATTCAGTGACTTTAGTCCACTTGATAAAACTATACATACACAAGGCAGACAAACCGTGCGAAATATTTTTTCCGCAATAGTACATATTCCTTTTGTTTGTAGGTCAAGCTCTGTACTACTTCTGTAGGGAATCCGTCCGGCTGGGTGCCCTCTTTGTTTTTATTTGTTTCGTATGAACTCTTATTTCTTCTTGCGTGAATAGTAGTGGGTCTCTACCACCTATAGTTTCTCCAATTCGACTATTTCATGTTTCGGCTAAAAATTCTCTACTTCAGTCCTTAGTTCTCCGACTGACAAGTCAATCCGAAAGTCGGTATTAGGTTTCTTGGAGACAATTCTGCAGCCCTCGCCCTAGATTCTCTCACCCACCTCTTGAGCTACTTTTTTTCACACTTTTCCATACTTCTTCACTCCCGCCTTATAGCTGTTCAGAGGACAAGTAATTAAGTAACGTAATTCTCCTTTGCCTTTTGTTTGTCCTCTAAGGTAACAGATTGTTGGTTCTCACTAACGGTCTTCTACTGGTTAAGCACTCTTTCCTTACTTCTGCAATAACTTAGTCCAACAGTCTCTATGTTTTTGTTATCTGTCTTTTTCTTTGGGTAACATGGTCATGCGTAGTGATTACCAGTGATCGCACAGCGCTTTGTGATAGTGTCATTAGCCTCGTACCTTTGTAAATTTTTTTCTAAAACCTGCTCGAAATCTTGCATTTTTGTTTAGTTTACTTTCCACCTTGTCGTGTGTTTCGGTACCACTTCTTCTCTTCTGGCTCATATTCCTGATCTTATATATAATATTGCTCTGGTCTCTGAAGATTTCATTCTCCAGCACTCTCCAACCTATCACGCACTGAACATGCTACTTGTGCAACAGGTGATATCGATGTGGGAGCTGCTTAATTCCCTATTTCATGTTGGCACGTTCTCTTCCTTAATGTTCTCTATTTCCGCCTGAACCATTTGGTCATGATTTCACTTCGCTTATTTTTCGTGTGGGAACCCATACATGAGACTTGGCATTGAAGTCTCCACCAATTACTATATCGCGACTGTTGGCCCTATTTACACTATCTCATAATCTTCTTAAAAATGACTAAAACTTTTGGTCTGATATATTGCAGAAGCGGTAGCAGCTATACAGTACTAAATCGCACACTTTGATCCAAACAAAACGTTGATCTCCACCACTCTTCCATACTTTTATATCCGTGTTCTACATTCTAATAACAGCATCTATATTGTTCCTATGATCCATTTTTGGTTTTATTATTGACATTCGGTACCCTGAGAACATACAGACATACATCTATTTACATTTATTTGTAATATTATTGTTAGTCGACACAAAAATGGAGTCAAAATGGAGCCATCATGGCGGAATTCATTTGAGTAGTTGTAGAATCCGATACAAAGTCGAAATTGTAGTTCTACGATACACCAACAGGACGTGAACAGAACTTCAAGTACTAGTACGCTTCAGAAGCTTATATATACCCAAGAAAGAGGCGTAGGTTACCACTTGGTTTGGAAAATGCTTTCAATTGGCAAATCACATCGCAATATACCTTTGCTGGTTTACTGGGTCTTGACCTGCACCCGTTGGCTAGCGTTTGCGAAAATAATTTCAATGTAAAATACCTCGTTCCGCTGGTATCTAACGAGTGGCGTAGGTATCCGTATCTCAAATCGACATAACATCTTCGCCATGTTCGCCTTTATGGAAAACTTGTATATTTGGAAGAGTGGCGCAATAAACAGGTCTATCATTTGCTAAGTTGGCCTTATCCTCTTTTTGAGCAATAAGATCATGTTACTCTTATGTTCATGCTGTATTCAACCTTCGTGTAAGCATTTATTGAAATCGATTGAATGCTATCCTACAATAATATTAAAGTATGCCATGTAGCAATAATAGTATATAATACCAAAAAGAGCAAGAACAATAGACAAATACACACCATGGTACTCAGAAAGAAACAAAATGATTACAGTGTAAAATTACAGCAAAGGCTATTAATGAATGAAGTTATTGAATATATGGTACAAAGGTATTTATTTTTTCTCTACTGTTCTCTCTTTTCTTCGCTGTGTTTTGCCCTCTCTTTTTTTGTCTTTATCTGTCTTTATCGTGTGTAACTTCTATAGCTTTATGAATAGATTTTCTTCGTTACGTACAAACTATAGTAACGCAGCTGAGACAAAAAAATTCCATAGAAATAGAATTGATGCGTTTGAGATGCGGGTGTACAGGCGTAAACTGAAAAAACGACCTCCAAGGGAAACTGACTCGATGATGATTTTAAACTGGCCAAACCTTATACAAAGCCACCCATTTAGTCCAAGACATTTAATAATGGTGAAGCAAGATCAATTCAACAATGTAATTCACAATGCAACTGTGTCTCTACGAGAGTTAAAGAAAAGAAAGGAGAGTCCTGTATGTTGTATATCTCACATGAACCTGATCGTATTCTTTTCATCCTACCTTCTTTTGATAAGGTTTATAGTATAACCACGTGTACGGCCTAGTTTCACTTTTGACATTCACATCTAAACACTGGGTTTTGTATATTCGTATGTTTAGCATTCGAATATTAGACAATTTCGGGTAACAATGCTCATTTAAGTTGCAGATTTAAGCACCACGAGATTTTAAGCTTATACTGTTATATTGCTCTTTAAGACTGTTAGAAAGTCCTAAAGTCTCTTCCATTCCAAGCTGGTTCGTTTTTATACTTCCTTTCACATTTTATCTTTCATAGCTATGATTTGATCAAGTTAGGTTGCAACATCTTTCGGTTCACTATGTTGTCTGTCATTGTGTTTTCAATACTTTAGAAATTGGCTGGTCCCACTGTCTTCCACTAAAGCTTTTAAACACGTCTACGAACAGGATGGCGCCGTCGACAAAGTGCAGATGATCATTTATTGTATAGTTCAGCTTCCTAAAGATGTCTTCAAGGCAATGGGTGTTCTTATTGTAGCCTGTGCTTTATTTCAAAAAAATGTTTTCTGTTAATTTTTACCTTAGCTTTGCTATAGTTGTCAATCCCTGCTCTTGTGTGTATTTCAGAAGGATTATTCTTCTTAACACGGAATTTCGGTTTAGACCGCGTAGTATTTGTATATGAACACCCAGCAGTTTTTGGCTTAATGTGCCTTGCACCTTGTGAAGTCGAGCAAAAACCCGCGCGATGGTTATGCTCTTTGGTGACTCGTGTTGTTTGAGTATCTTGAGAACGAGGATGCTTAAGCAGATTTGGTCGTTTTGCTGTTTGTGCATCCATATTCACTAACGTTTCGCAAGACTTTGCAGCACTTTCACTCTGATGATGCAAGCTGCAAAGTCTTGCGAAACGTTAGTGAATATGGATGCACAAGCAGCAAAACGGCCAAATCTGCTTAAGCATCCTCGTTCTCAAGATACTCAAACAACACGAGTCACCAAAGAGCATAACCATCGCGCGGGTTTTTGCTCTACTTCATCAGGTGCAAGCCACATTAAGCCAAAAACTGCTGGGTGTTCATATACAAATACTACGCGGTCTAAGCCGAAATTCCATGTTAAGAAGAATAATTCGAGTAACCGCGAATGCCTCAAACAGTATATTTCAGAAGGATGCCTTGATGCTGTAGTTCATGGACAGTGATTTTGTGTTCTAAGCTATCAAAAGATTTTTTTTATCTTCCATGACCATATATAAAAAATGTGCGTGATCGTTTGTACAATTTATTGTCCTATAATTGGGTATCCTCTTGGACAAATAAGGATTATTAATATTATATGTAGTGGCTTGTCGAACTCTTTATGTTTCTCCAGAATTTGGTTAATCGTGTATATATGATTTACGGCTTAAAAACTCACTTGCTGCACTTGTTGGTTCTGATCTAACTCGTTTCTCTGTATTGTTTTGCCATTCAATTGTTCGTTTTGGCAACTTTCTACCATGCCTACTTCTATGGCGCTTTTATAAACTTTTGTAATTTTATTCATTCCTTCTCTGTACTTATTATTTCCTTTTTCTTACATTTTTAGGAGGTTATTACTTTTTCATACTGTATTAAATGGCAGGTGATAATAATGATAATAATAGTAATAATAATAATAATAGTAATAAAATCGTGGAATATTTGCCGATTTTCGTAAAAATCGCTTCTACAAGCAGTTCTATGAGACGATTCTGGCTCTATTTTGGCTTTATCATTGCGGTCTGTATATTCTACGTCGTATTTTTTTATGTGTCTATTATGAAGTTCATATTTCCTGAATTAACCTTTACTTCCACCTTACTTCTCCACTTCATTTCGGATTTAGTCTGGAAATGGCAAAAGCAATCGTTATCCGTTTACCTCCGGTAATGTGTTCGAACAGATTGATTTTATGAACAGGGTATTAGTAGATCAATGAGGATTGGATTACGGCAGGGATGACCGTAAAGTCGTTAATGTGAGGCCATAAGATGAACAAACGATAGGAAGCGATATTTTTTATTTTCCCATGTAGTTTACGGTACTGGCGACGACAACATTACTTCTAATGGTATCTCCAATTACGACCTGCCTCATTGCTGTTTTTTAGGTGTCGTTAAGTTAAGGCGGGTTTTTGTGTTTTTTCATTAGCGATGCACACCTGTGGCTTGACTAATGGGTGGAGAGGGATGCGCAAGGGTTAATGATTATTACTCATACGAAAATAATTAATTTTAAGATTCGTGTGCACATCACTTTTTTCAGAGTATATTTCAATTTTTTGCATGTTTACCGATACGTCCAATTTGTTTGATCTAAAGTAATCTATCTAGGTACCTACTAATACGTCTAGTTTTAGTTTTATCAACAAGTTTCTATTTGATGATATGTTTTAATAATAAAATTCTTGTTATATTACTTGTGTTCTTTTCTGTTGTAATGGCAATATTTTTATGCAGATGGCACATTTACAGCTATTCCTGTGATGTCAAGCGCAAGTACACTGTAATAATAAGTAGGGCAGATTACAAACGTGGTGAAATATGTCTTACTGTATTGCACCTGAGAATTTCAATCTAATTTACGAAAATAATTAGTGCTTGTCCCAAAATATACTTAGTAAAACTTCGGCAATTTAAAATCGATACGAAGTTACTCCAAGTAACAGCTAGAACGTGTTCCTTTAAGATTTAATAATGCACCATTTACTACCCTCATGCAAATTTAGGTCGTGGCATGTGTTACTGCTTATGCAATCGCAATGAAAGTGTTTGCTCGTGTCGATTAATAAACACCAAGTCATTCTTATCTGTGCACACACCTGTGTGTTACGTTGTTAATATCAGTAAGATATGAAATAATGTCTTAAGGGGACATTCATATTCATTCGTTTGTCATATACTGATTTGATATGTATCCATGGCGTAACGCTCGTTCTCCTAAGTCTACTCCTACCTGCATCTCTCTATTTATTAAACTCTTCGCTAAATCTTGCCCACTGACTTCTTTATGTATATGCGTTATAGAAAAGTAGAGATGGTTGTGTAATTTTTAAACTATTTTTGAAGTGCTCCATTCGCTGCAATATATAATGAATTTTACTCTGGGCATATTTAAATAATTGTAGCTTTTCTTCGCCGTTCATTATACTTTGTTTCCATTCTTTATTATCTAGATTTAGTTTACATCATTGTTTTATATTTACAGTTTCTTCTAAACTAACCACATTGACACTCTTGATTTTCATTTGTTTCTACTTCCATTGATATGTTCTTTCGTCTATATTTGATGCTGTGTAAAGTGGCTATTCGCTTTTTTATTATTTTCCTATCTTATTGCCTTCATTTATTCATTTATACAGTATACTGTTCCCTTCATCTCGTTCCTATAAATACGTCACTGAAAAGTTTATCATCTAGAATATTTCCACCATTTTCATTTACAATTTTAGAAATTTCTCAAGCTTTATCATCAGTACATTCGAATGTGCTCGAACTTGTGCATTTTTAGCTTTTCGTTAAATTTACCTGATAGAGTTAGCATGTATAGTTACGTCTCCTTTATTGTTGTTTGCACTCCATGTTCTGTTCTATATTTGCAGTGTATTTGTAAAGTTGTGTGTATCTATAGTGTTACAAAATAAACGCCGTTTAGGAGACGTAGCAATCCTAAAGGGGTCCAATAGCTCAAAGTGAGGGGTGGGTCTTAGACTGGAAGAAAATGGAGCTCGCTTGCCACCTGATGTTTTCTCTATCGGTGATATACTGAGGAAAATTCCTACCAGGAGAATGTTCCCCTCGACTATGAGAAACGTGCGTGTTCAGCTCCAGATATGACTTAACTTAACAACTTATTTTATTGCAAGAAAACGTGTCAATGCACGTTGTTTCTCAACTCCATACTGTACGTTTAAGAACTCTCATAATATAACATTCATCAAAATACATTTAAGCAGGCGCCAACGGAAGGTCAGAACCGCAACAAACAACCCCTAAGAATTCTACCTGCTCGTGAAGCTACGTCGCGCGATGAAGAAAATCCCCAGCAGAACAGAATGTTCGCATGTAATGCAAATTCCACAGGGGAAAGCAATATTGATAATCAAGCACAATTGCAAATTTGCTTATAAACACATACTAAATTGGCTGGAATTTACGCATAAAAACTTAGATTGTGCAGTAATTTAATGGACCAGAAGGTATGAAAATCTAAAGAAGGACGCTGAACGAAAGTCTTAGCGGGCGCCGAAAAGTTAACCTGGAACTCGGGCTCGAAAATGGAGGCCATTGCTGACGGCCGATCTTTGATGAAATCAAAATAGGTAGCGTCAACATTGTCGACGGTCAAATTAACGTCGTTCTACACGCGATATGACGCAAGACCTTTTAGGGCTGCTTTGGCTTGTCGGATAAAAGGTGGACAATTACGAGAATTAGCGTCGATCTACACGCTGGCAAATATATGTTTCGTACAGAATATTAATATAAAGTTTGTTGATTAGACGAATCTTTTAAATGTATCTGTTGGAAAACTTATATAAAATTGTACGGCACTGAAACGAGACAGAATCGGAATATCAGAAGCTGGGATATTGCAATTTTCCAAAATTGGCACGGTAAGGGCTTCCCGCGCAGCTCCATTTACAAAACCACAAAACTAATACGCACAAGCTCTTGGCTCGATCATCACTAGCCCACTGGTGCTCGGATCTCCGCTTAAACGTGGTGCGAGAACAAGTTCGAGAGGCGAATTACCGATCCCCTCACCTCTGTTTATAAAAAGGCAGTGGCGGCGTCAAATTTTAAACTGACGTAACAATAAGTGTTATGTCATTACTTAGTTTAAACTTAAATTATCGCCCATCTACCAGATACTTATGATTGTTTTTCCCCACTTGCATCTGGTGTATTCCTCATAAATTTATGTTTTTTGCAGCTTTAATAACCAATCCCTGTATAATTTTGAATGTTTTTCTTTTGCATTTGTCTGCCACTTTGTTGTAAAATTGGTCGACATTTTGACTTGAAAAAATATATGTGGCGTATTGTATCTTTGAATATTTATTTTGCCTTTAATATCTGTTATACTTAATTGTTGTTCAGTTTATATGCTAATGAGCATGGATACAGTATAGTGACATTTACATTATACTATCATTTTTAGACAGGGAGGTGATCCATCATGCTGATAGTGGAGGTGTCTTAATTAGAAGCAATAAAACGCAGTAGTCTTCTCCACGTACATTTATTAAATAGGCGACATGTTTCGAAGCCAAACTGGCTTCATCTTCAGGCCAAAATGAGCATTGGTTATAAAACAGGTGAAACCACGTGTTCCAATTTATAGGTTAAATTGAGGTTAAGCGCTGAAGGCGAGGTAGTAATAAAAATTCACAAAGAACACCACATTGGAGAAGAAAATTAATTCAATAGCCAGTAAACTACGTTATAAAGATCGTTGTACTGGTTATTTCATCAAATTTAACAAATTAAAAAACGACAAGTAAAATAGCAACCATTCTCTGACGGAGAAGGCACTGTTCTAATGCTGATTATCTATTGCTTCTGCATGTTTTATTAATTATAGTACTGTTATTTAATCACACGTTATAAATACGTTTTATAAATTATTTTTAATTTCGATGACCTAATCGACTTGCATTTCGAATTTCTAATATAAATATTTACCCTTTCATGTTCTTGAATGGTTTTTACTTTATTGGATTGATTTTTTTTATATTATGCTAGGAGTAGTAAATCTTTTTAAATATTTTTATCCATACTCTAATTTTTATTATTATTATATTTTAATGTGGGCTAGATTCTTAACGTTTACTATTCATTTGTTATCAATCTAAGTTAATTTCAAGTGCTACTACGATTATCATAGAATAGTACAACTGAAATTGTGTGCGCTCTTTTCTGCAAATTGGTGTAAAAACCTTTGATTTTTTTCGCTTAGTAGTATACATTATAGACACTTTAAACTAAATATTGTATTTTGTTTTTCTACTACACGCATTAATCAAAGGCATGTGAGTACTTTTCTCTATTTACTATTTTTAATGAGAAATTCATTACGGAAATGCCAATTTAAAAACTAAATTTGTCTTTTCTTGTTATGGTCTAAGACAGAGCAACAGAACAAACTATTGACCTCATAGTTCAGCTACTTATATATTTTTTTACTCACACCTTAAATGGGTTGTACCACATAAGTACACGACAAATTCGGGAAAAATTGTTAGGCGCTACCTGTTGATTAAACCTGACGATCATATGGAAAGCCTTCCAGCAGAATAAGAACTGGTCGAATATTTATGCATTAATCTGAAATTCACGATTCCTGCGTTCAGATTGCAATCAAATTACAACATCTCAACATAAAGAACTGCTAAATTCAAAACATTCTATATTACTTGGCTCAATCTATTGTAATAGATCGTGACGTCACGTTACCAAAAAAGACATTCGTAATTACGCATCGTGGTGCAACCTGCGACTGGCAAACTGTGGTGGGTCTCATGGACCATTAATGGGCGTAAAGCACTTTAAATAAACACAAAAATTAAAAACAATGCCTAAAAGTATTTCTTGCTGAGAGTGAATTCTTAATTACGTAACAATTCTTCAACTCTCGGACGGAAAATATGTATTACATGCAAAATGCACAATCAACTTAGCTGACTACAGGTACGAATAGGTAATTGGCTTCCAAGCAATTTCTTTCCCCGGGAGAGTAGGTGTTCTAACCTTGGCCGAGCGAAAATTTGTTCTGCTATGACTGCGAGAGAGAGAAAGAGAGAACCGCTCATCCACAACAGTGTGAGCGCAGTAGAGAATTGGTCGTCAGTGTTAACATGATAAAGAAATTCAGGATATATGGCAGAAGTAGCCCCACAATGAAGAGTAGTAGACGAAAGCTTCAAATCAACTAAATGCTACGGTACGTCAAGGCTCTCGGGGATGAGAATAATTAGACCCATTTCTGTACCCGAAATGCCAAGAAACCACTATTGTCGATCTTTTCCTCAAATTATGTTTATGTGCATCTGCATTTGTTCCGACTATTTATCAATTTGCTATCTTTCCTCTACTAATGCGTATGATTAATTACGTTTTCTTCACTTATTTTGCTTGAAATTTTCAATGGGAATCCAGCATTTTCGCAAAAAAAGAATCAATTTCAAGCCCAACCACTTCCCTTCAACTAGAAAAAGGTAGAACATAAATTCAAGGTCTCCAGGCACGGCCAATTAAGTAAATGCGCCGCTGTAAGAAAGGAGGCGAAGCACCACACATGTTTTTTTTGTTTCATCGTGGAATAACATCCGAACAATCCTCTTTCGACCTAAATGTTCTAAAGCTTCGTTATTAAAGCCCCGTAGCGTGTTAGATAACTTAAAGAAAATTAATGACAAGGTCAGTCATGTGTGTCTTATATTTATTGCATAATCCAAGAAGACGTTCTTTGCACATGGATGAAGCGTCGAAAGTCTGCAATTGGGTTAAGTGCGCCCTTTACCAAGCTGCAATTAGTCATTGCGGCGAAGCTGTGAATATGGCGAGCTAATTTCCTGGATGTTTAACGCTCGAGCAGTCGATATAGGGAATTCGCATTCGAGCTGTATCGCAGAAAAATTGAAAATAAACTTAAAATCCCCGTATGGCAGCTCAAACGGACAACTGCAAGGGGGAAATCAATAACCTGAATTTAGTTCCTGATGTTTTCGTCCCGCAATTGTTATTCCGGACAGTTTCCAATTTGTGCCTCCACAACTTCCACGCTAAGCATGATAATCAGGAATAGACTTCCGTTAATGGTGGCGGTTTTTTAGATTTATGCTGTCGCATATAAGTGCACGATTTTAATTAAATTGCAATAGAGCAATCGTTTTTTAGTATAGCACACTTGAAGCTTTAAATGATGTCTACAACAGAGCTTCCATTAGCGCATTAAAGAACGACAAATAAACTACAACCGCAATGAGATTCTATGGTTATTTATATTGATAAACATGACGTTTTCAGAATAGAAGGTGCGTTAGTGTGTCTTGGTACAGGTATCTTCTAAATAGCTCATCAAATTTTGTTAATGTACATTATCTGGCAAATTATTATGTATAGGTCGACTATGTTGTGAGAATGGTTGAATACCATTTCAATTTCCTCTTCGTTCAAATTCTGAGCCCGAATATAATCGGATTAAGTATAGAATGGTCTTGAATTATAAGTATAATATTTTTATATCGCTGGCCAACTGATAAATTCCTCAAGCGTCTGCCCAGCAAATCGATACTCAATAACTACCACTTCCTTGAACATTTTTTTCTTGCATTATCATACGGTATTTACGATTCACCGTTAATCTATTAAGAATCTTTCTTTTGCTATAGGTTTCGACATGCTATTTTTTTTTAAACATAAGCAAAACGGCATTTGCTTATTTTCTCTGTTACGGTATAAAACTGTTAATCGTGGGACAAATTACAAAACTCTCTGGAAAAAAAGCAGTACAGGTGTTCTTACGCTCGTTCCAATCTACAGAGTATAACTTAAGTACGATGACTCATTTCATAGCGTATAATTCTTAATGACCTTTAACGGATCTGTACTTGCGCGAAATGTGAAATAAAACAAGACAAAAAATCCAAGATATTTACTAAAGGCGATCATGCTACATTAACTTCTTCGTTATTTACTGATAAGTATTTAGATCATTCGTAATTGAAAATAGCTGAAAACATCAAGCAAACATTCTTAGGCAAATTCTTTTCTCATTCGGCGATTTCTACCAACAGCCAGCGGCAAAATGTATTCGTGCGGGAAGAAGCGCGAAGGTAGCTGCAGCATCCAACAGCGGTGAGAAAGAAATGGAGTGCTACAAATAGAAAAATGCGACGTTATTCGAAGGTGAAGTGCCTCACGGGATTGCTCAATAGTTACAGTACGTCAAAGACACTTCAGGAATGGCCCACTAGTCCCGATTTGTTATCACAAAAATCTAGAAATGACAAATTGGTAGGAATGCGGGACTTGGCACACGGGGTCTGTCAACAAGCTGTGGCTCCAGCCACTTTTCTTTTGAGGGGTAGAATTGAGTCGCTAATTCGTAGCGATTCAGCAGTCAAGGCGGAAACTTTAAATAAAATGATGAAGCTAGAATGCCAATAGCGTGCCAATATAGTGATTTCGCTTAGCTCCTCTCAGAATAATTTTGTAACTAATGTGCTACGATAGCTAAGCCTTATTAATACACGATAGCTTAAATCGCTAACAAACGAATTATTCGTCCGCGTCTTTTTGCTATAAGCTGCAATATGAGATCGAGTATGATAAATTCATCCCGGGAAAAATAACATAAGTTGGTGAGAATCCGAACTTTATCACTACTTAATATAAACTAATATACTAATAGTATCGTTTATCAGAATACCTGCGCTTTTATACAACTTTTCACCAGTAAAAAGTTCTTCTTCTTGTTGTTCCACCCCACCCCCCCACTCCCCCATTTTATGTTTACATAACATTCTATCTTTCGAATATCCTTCACTTAAGTTTCTTTCTCTTTCTCTCTTCGTCTTCTATCCAAATAACCATTTCGCCAGTTTCTTCGGTCATCTATTATCTGACATCCCCAAACATGCTCATACCACCGAGACACTCAATTTTCCAGAGTTTTGTTAAGAGGATCTTGCTCAATTCCCATTCTTTCCCATATTTCTTCTATTCTTAATCTATGTCTTCTTGCAACCCATAGACAGCTTCTCATAAAGTCCAATTCCAGTTTTTCTCCTACTTATCTCGTTAGCAGCCTCATAATGGATAATATTTTTAACTAAGCTACGTTTTTATGACAATTTTGAAGCTTTCATCCCATAATAAGCCAGGTAGTGTTTTTCAATTCTCTTGGCTATATCTTAATCGCATGGACCTGCGCACTTATACTTGATCTTATATATTTAAAGGTATTGCAAGCTCTAGTTTCCTGGTTGTCTACTTTTACATTCTGTATATTTCCTCCTACACACACGTATTAGGTCTTTTAGAAACTGATTAGGTTACGTTAGGTCCCACATTGTCTTGATTTGAAGAAAACTTTTACCACTTCTTACATATCGCTCCTTCATAAGGTATCAAAGCAATGTGATTTTTATAAAACTGTCATAACTGAACTCATATCTTACTTTGATCTTTTTGTTCGCCCATCTTCTGTTTGTTTTCCTCGATATATAATTTTTAACGCTCTTCCTTCCCATCTTTTTATCTTGATCAATTTTCTTAACTGACTCTCCTACATAGGCGTAAGTTACTATCTCATTTAGAATTGCTTTGTAGATTCCTATTTTGGTATTTCTTGAAACAATTTTTAAGGATGAATTTGACTGCATAGCTCTTATACATTTGTTCCCTAAGAAGGGCTTTCTTGACATTTTGATTTTACTGCCGTTCCCAAATACATAATTGATCTGCTTCTATCGAATACATGCATCGATTATAATTTCTAGTTTCCCGTATTGATTTGCTCTTTCTTTTGTCTTTCCCATTACCATATACTTAGCATTTCTTAGGTTAATTTTTAGCTCTATCTGCTTTAGTTCTATGTCTATTGTCTAGGTGCTTTAGATGGCATTATCAACTGCTTTAAATTTAACTGTGGAACCTATATCCGGATCTTTATATCTTCAGTTCGTGATTCATGCCTTTCCAATTTTAGTATCAAAGTTTCGCTTGCGTATTGTACCACTGGTTTTATTCTTGTAAGCATCTGATCATCAACACATACTTAATGTTTTCGTAATTTATTTTTAATCCGTCCTTTTTCGCTTTGCTTTGCAGAGCCCATTCCATATTTATAGGCACGTGGGTTGTTGCATTATCTTAAAGCGTTTCTCGTATGTTGTAAAAGGCTCATTTCTATCTGATATTTTAAATAAATTCAAGCTTCGCTAAAATCACATTAAGTGCTTTCATTACCAACCCTGCTGGACTGAACAGACATACCTTCAACGCTCACAAGCTTTTCTAATCTGTTTAAAAGCTTGGCCACAACTCCGCTAGCGAGCACTGAGCTTGGTTAAACTGAACGCTATTCGCTTAAAACAAACCATACCGTTTCTTACGTGCGGCACGTTCTCCATTAGAGCTTTTAAGATGAAGCAAATTAAATTAGCCTCATCTAGCACCTGAACCTGCAGCGATTCGTCACGCATGTCATGAGACAAGGTGAAAGATGGCATAACGCTAAGAGCATATACCAGCAGAACAATGCCTCCCTCTCTGACAGCTAAATAATGCCGAGTTCTTCAGATGAAAGCAAGTTTATATTTTCCCCTACATTTATTGCTGTGGGAAAGCGCAGAATAAATACGGGCTGCTTCGCGCCTAATGAGTAAAGGAGTTGTCGGATCGACTAATTTAGGGTAGAGGTAGGGAACGTTAATTTTAATTGTGCTGGGATGGATAATGAGAACACCACAGCTGAGAAAAGTTGGGGTTGCGTCGATGCGACAGACGTGTGGCCAACGCCACTCGAACAAAATCAATTTAACTGTTGCAGATTAGTTTCATGCTTCGTATCGGACACAACTGGGTTTGGTTAATTTCGGGCATGGTTTGGTTTGCATACAATCTCGTAGAATTCTCGTTAGCCAATTAACATTACCTCCGAATAATCACCTGATTTTAGCAGGATTGCAAAAATTGGTGTTGACTGAATTGACTGAATGAACAACTCTAGTCGTACCTTTATATTGCAAAATAGAATCCCATTAACATTCCCAACCATTGTCGCATAGCATACTGCATGCAGCACAAGAATGTACTTTTAAGCATTAAGCTATGTTAATTATCCGTGAAGACGTATGAAAGATATTTATTAGTAGTTGTTAGGCGTCAATCTGTTATTTTCACTGTCATATAATGGAAAGTTCTAACATGGCTTCGGGAAATGTGAAGATTCCATAAGCTGAGTGAACCTACTTTTGCCTTCATCTACAAAATTGATATTTCTAAAATCATTCACTGCATTTTGCTTCACAATAAAATTAAACATGAAGTAAGTTAATATTGCTGTATTCTACACACAAGGGTGCATGGAGTTCTCGGAGATCAGCTGAGGGCTGACCTTTATCAATTATAATTAAGGAGATTTCTTGACCGTCACGTCACGGAAAATTGGATATTAAAGGAAGTGTTGATGGGCCTGCAGGAAGCCGGTCACGATTCCCAAATAGGACTAGCCCTTCCAGACGGGGACACGCTCAAAATTTAAAACCGTTAGATGAACGATGTGCAGTATCTTACAAATAGTACCACATAAATGCGTAAATATTGGGTTCGAAATTATGATAGTGAGCATGTAATATTACACAAGCAATAGAAATTTTACAGTAATGCCGTAAAAACATTACCCCGTTAATGACAGAGGTCGAAATGGTAGATTCGAGCGGCAGTTGGATCACGAAAATGTTCAAAAGGTTCGGAAAGCTCCGGTTCAAAATGATGGCGGCGTCTGGCGAAGCATGAACCACCAGCTCGAGCGAGAAAGATGGGATAATAGTAAACAAGCTACGATAAAATTCAACAATCAAATTCTTCGATATTTCAATTGGCACGTTCTTAGAGCTTCATATAACTTAATACCGAAGAAGTGGATGATCCGGCCAAAACCGTAGAATTGCCACAAGACCCATTAAATTATAGTATGAGCAAAAAGAAACTTCAGCAAGGATGCCTTTGGAATTTTGAAGACGTGTATTATAACACCAGAAAATTATATCTAATCCTTGACACTGCCGTTTTATAGACAGTGGCTGAGAGTGGCTAATATCGCAATGTGATCATAACAGTGTACAAGACTTCCCGTAATAAACGCAACGAAAATATATCCAAAACCTGCAAAAGAAGAGAAACATCACAAGCTCACTTTGCAACAAATGTCAAATGACAGCTTCATATTTTCTGTTGTTATAATACACATGACTTCAAAATTCCAAAAGCACTCTTGATGAACTTTCTTTTTGCTCATACGATATTTCCAGAAGTATTCTTCTTTCATCTCTTACCTTCCTTGGTTGGGTTAGTCTCGCAACCGGGCCACTAAAAGCGTTTCTCCCTTCGCCGATCTAAAATCAGTGGCGGCGTTTGAAAATTTCAAACGGAAATAAACATAATAAATTCCGGCAAGCTTTAAGTTTTTTGCCATAATTTTGAAGTTGGGAATGGTAGTTAAAACTTAATTTAACATATGGAGAAACGTTTTATTCTCGTATGAACACAATAGGAAAGTCATTAAATATGATAGATAATCAAAATATCAATATAAATGGCCTTCATAACATTGTAGATCTTTGCTGATCTTAGAATAGTCTAATAGTCTAGCGCTCTCTGATTTCCTTGATAGATATAACCTCGTAGATCAATTGCAGTCCCAAGAGTATATCTGGAACACACTCCAGAACGCTATGGTATAGTTTTTCTTAATTATTTGGTTATTATTTTATTTATTACTTCTGAACATGTATAAGCTTGGTTATGCCAATATCGGAAATTATTTACTTATTAGATATCCTGTTAGCCAATACACATTATTTACGCATAATAAACTTGAATATCTAGGATAGGATGATGTTATTTTGAATTTTGCCTCAGGTTGATAGGTTTTTTTAATAATGAATGAACACTGATTTTCAACATAATTACTATATTTGATATATCCGTATAATGACCTATAGGTAATCCATATATTTGTGATATAAATACTTTGATATGACCATATAATTAATATATTGGATATAACTATCTATTAATCAATTAGATATGTCGATGGGTCTATATATTTGATAAATATGCCTAATATATCAATGACACGGATTTTGTTGATATATAAGGTATTATTATCGTCTTCAGCATCGCACACCACTAAATTATATATATTGTAATATAAAATTGCAAGCTATAACATTTAGTTCACCAAATATCTTCTATCCGATCCCTCTGTTAATCTGAAGTAAGAAAGTAAGAAAACAGTGTGTTATGTGAAAGCGTAACTCTAAGATGTATCGCATTCTGCTAAAATGTTGCTTCTTTGTCCATCGAATAGTTTCTTGTAGAAGAGGTCATCCATAGTAGGTTATCAACTCTATTCAATACATCCGCATTGGAGACGAGTTGGTACTAACGAATTCTCAGCATAAACAGTAATTTTCTTTAATATAGTTCCGCATGTAAGCATATAATAATAATGGTGAGGCACTAACACCCCATGAAGGAGCTTGGCCTATAACATTAATAAAAACGTATCAAAATAACGTGATAATCTTTTAAAAACGCAAACGTCAAAATGTCTTTAACAAAAACGCAATGGCAAAATTGCATGAAGCTCTCAGTTGAACGCAATCTTATCACACTGACCCGATAATATTTTGCCTGGAACTTCACTCCGTACTCTTAAAAACGTTTTCGATTGCATCACTCGCTCCTGATTGACGTGATCCTGGGAACCCCTAATTGTTAGTTTGACCGCCGCTTGTCTGAATTTCGTCACAACTAGTGACAAAGGCAACTTTGGTTGCAGCGGAAATCCACGTCTTGAATACAGCACAAAATCGTGTACTTACTGGTACACCCGGAAAATACTTGTTTGCCGCACTTTAAAGCTGTATGCAAAATACAATTTACTGTAGACCTTTTCAGGACGCTCTAATTAACGTATATCGCTTTGGGTGAATTTGTATACTACACTTTCGATTTTCTGCATAGACACCGTGCGACTGCAGTTTTCTTTGTTAAATTTGCATGAGTTAAAATTCCCTTCGTTCGCTGTTCGTCGTCGTGTGTTTCTTGCTGAACTCACACATTTATAGCTAAAAATACTTGTCAAACGTCAAAAATTATAACCTAACTTAAAAGTGTATACCTAACACCTTGTCAGATTAGTTTCACACAACTAAATATGACCTATTGAAGATACGTTCTCGAATGATCATGAAAATACCATTAACCAATGGAAACATGGATTTAAATTATTTCATGTTGTATCAAAGCAGTGAAAGTATATTCTGCCGAACATATCAAACCCACACACAATGCAAAACTAGTTTTTTGCAATGTTTGCATGGACCAATCCTATTTATTATTGCTGAATTTCAAGCCAAGTTTTAGTTTCCTATGCTCGATTTAAAAAATCTCTCACTGTATAAGTCAACTGCAACCAGATTCCTTCCCTCCCCCGCTAATTTGTCCAGCATATGCACCATCAATTAGCTTGAATGACAAATTTACAGCCGCACTACGCCGATAGTAGTCCGAAAATAAAGCTCGCCCCAGTTCCCAAACAATAACGCCTGCTTTTCTTTGCAGCTGAACTTCCACAAAAAGCTCGGATCCTGTGAGTGCTTTATTTAGGCCCAAATACGTCGTAAAATGATACATTCTAGAGCCTCTTTACTGTAACAGATGCGGACTTACGAACCAGTTGCTCCTTCTTATGTAAAATACAATGCGGACATATCTCCGAATCGACTTTGCGTTCCTCTGCGATAAATATATTTGAAAGGCGAGGGAGTAGAATGCAATAAGTGTAGAAACTTCGGGAAATGTAATATATTTAATTAAAGCTCTGAAATTGCTGCAGTAGAGAAACTCGGTGTATTTGATCAACTCACAATGCAGTTGCTTCACTAAGATCAAATACGGAAGTAATACAATTATCATTATTTTGTTTTATCTCAAATGTAACTTGTTAATTTGTATCTTCCTCAAAATACAAGACTTTAAAACATGTGAATGTTAAAAAAATACTGAAGGATAAAATTGATCTACCAACCTCTAAGAACTGTATTCTATGACACGCTTTCTTATCAAGCTCCAATGTTGTTCTACGCCATTTTATATGTTAATGGCATGAAAGATAAATGATGGTTTATCAACGTCGCCATTTTTTACTGACGTCTTGACGCGCTGTTGTGAGAACAAATTTGTGGATAGATAGAGTGAATGTCGGGACCCACAAATTGAAATTTGAAGCGCTAGAAAGTTTGTTTGCCTGAAGCTGCGAGTAAAAATCTTGTTTTTTATACAATACCAACTCTATTTGTATTTTTCTAGAAGAACAAAAGTCATTTCTCCACAACAGGTTTACCAATATTGATTCTAGTTATTTGTTTGGAACACAGTAATGATTTTTTATGTTAAAATTGTCATATTTTAATTTGTACTAGTGGTACTTCTCCTTTTGTCAGCTTTAGAGTTTAGAGTTTTACAAGGCTTTAAGCTGATATAGGATATAAGTTTTTAATAAGGTAGTGTTAATGCTTTCTGGTCGCCATATAGTTTATAAACATTTTCTGACATACTTACTCTTACACTTTACAGTGGATTTACGACAAGTAATTAAATCAAAGGGGCATCCAGCTAGCTACAGTGGGACATGGGCGCAGTTCTATTCTGAAAACGGGTTGTGTTTCGGTCAATTTAGGAGGGACCTAGAAAGTAGCCAAGAAGTTGGGCGCCACTTGATTATGAATTTACGCCGCAAAGGGTGATGTACAGCTGCAAACTTACCTGGCCGTCACCTATTAGGGTTTAATTTTCTCATAAAATACCCTGAATGCAGCGGTACAGAGTACGGGCAAACAGAGTGTACATATAATAACGCGCATTAAACACCCAATACTGTATGGCAAAATATCCGGCGCTGAGCGCTGCGCAATTTATTACCATCTGAGGAAAATGGCCCTAACGCGACGTCATGGTTACAAGCCTAGTAGATGCTGATACATTTCAACCCACTTATTGACAATATTCGAGGCCTTCCTTGAGTGGAGGGGGAGCTAAAACTGGTATACATGAGCAAACACTCGAATAACACATATATAATGACAATATACGATGTAGCGATCTAATTATAAATGTAAGTAAGCTGTAAAAAGTCGAAGAAAAGGTATAAACATGCAAGAACTGCAAAGTCTGTAAAGGATATCCAGAAAAGACTGAAAATATTTAACGTAATGTAGCAATAATACCGATTTACAGCAAACCGAGACTGCAGGTTAAAGTAGCAAATTTCAAAGAGCTCCAGGTCCCTGAAGGTACACCTAACGGAGTAGGAGAGCTATCTCAAAAGCTGGGGCACGACTGACCAACGGAGATAGACGTCGGAATGACAAAGATGCGGATACTTAACCTGGGGCACGTAGTAAGACCGAAAATGTATTGTGCGTGTACGAAAAATGCCACTAACATATTTAAGCGATTTGAAGTTTATTATCAATCCGGTTAAGACCGATTATTCACATACGATAAGAATAATTAACTTAACTGCATTCGCACAGTATATAATACGTCAGGCAGGAGCGTCATCTAGCTTTGCTGCAGTCCGCTGCTTCTCCCCGTCCGTTTAATTCTATCTTTCAAATTTAAAAAACAATCAATGCAATGCGCCCCATTTACGCTCAAGATAAGTTCCTGATTTTTCGAGCAGCCGGTCCCCTCTAGATGTCATGTGGGACAGCGTAACAGTACTGATGGTGTCGCGCATTTGAAAGAGGCGACCACAAGCAGAACTAAAATAGCGCCTCTTCCATCAATCATGGAGGCGAAAATTTCGCTGTACTTTAATTTGTAAAATATGCTAATATAAGGGCAGTCTCAGTCCATACGTCGTTATAAGTGTCCAGAACACGGTTACGCTTCTCTTAGCTGTCCCATACTCCAAATCGAGTGTTTGGCATAAAATGTTATTCTTCAGTAGAAAGCCTCTAGAATAGCATGAAACTATCAACAGTAACAGTAACAAAAAATCTCCATCTGGAGCTGACGTTTGTCACTCTGAATCACAGTGTTGGATCACTCAAAGTGTGACGTGGAGAGTGTTTATGGAATTGGCTCAGCTGCCAGCGCGCCAAACAAACCTTGTTATGCACAGATAACTGATACTTTATATTCCACAAATAAACTTCGGTTTTCGAAACTTTTGTTATATTCTCCTTCTTCTTTTTGCTAGTTGTTTGTTCATAGCAAGTATTATGCCAATATACAATGATCTTTTTGGATACTTTAAGCCTTCCACTCTGCGTCAGCTTCTCTAGACAGTTTCTTCGAATGATATGTTCGAAATACCGAAGAACCAATGTATTTAAATCTCTCCCTTATATTGAGCTCGTTGAGTATTCAAATATTTATTCTCCTTAGTGTCCATGATATTTTCAACATCCTCATCCAGCAGTGCATCTTGAGTGCGTCAATATCACGCTTCTCAACCTCTTTAAGCGTGTAATCTTCTCTGGCGTCCAGGAAGATTGGAAAGACTAGGCTTTTCATCTATCTTATCTTCGTTTCCATGAGTTTTGCAAAGGCACGTTTAAAGATCGTCTTCAGATTTCTTCACTGCTTCCTCTTGCTTTAAAACACTGAAACACACTAGTGAGAGTTTTAGGCTGCAATCATTGACGTAGCATGAATATACAACTTTAGGATTACAAATAAATTAATATACAGTGATAATTGTGTAATTAAAATATTGGTTACCCCAAAAAGTCATTTTGCAATAGTGCAAACCATAAAACTTAAACATTTTACGTAACAACCTAACCCAAGTCCCCTTTTTAATTTGTTAATAGACTAAAATAGCCCACAGTTACTAAAAGCTGCTAACGTAAATCCTCGGTTGCAGAGCTTTAGGATCACTTTAGTTTTGAAATGGTTGAAAGCTAAACTAAACTACATAAGTAACAAGTTTAGTACAAATATAAATTTATCGATTCAGCCTAAGCCCCCCCAAGCAGTGCGTACTTCACAGAAGGTTGTTTCTAAGCAGTGTTTAAATCAACAGACATATTTATACGCATAATCGCTAGTACTACGAATATAACTTAGTCGTCCATATATTTCCGAAATAGCTTTATATTTTTCGCCCAACTTTTCCACGCTGTTCGTACATGCATTTTTATGCTTTTTGTAGCTTCGTCGTTCTCATGTGAATATAATACCAGAGTTATTTTATATTCTGGAGTCAACAGCTCAAACTGAGCGGTTTCCTTGTAGATTTGTTTTGTACATTTTTAGTTGTATCAACAACTTGCGTTTAATATTTTTATTTACACCAATTAAAAATACTAATGAAATACATAAATTCGGTTCTTTGCTCAAACACACAACTTGGTAATTTTTCTTTGCGCTCGTAGTAGTGCTCTTCGGTTTTCCAGATATGATTCACTTAGAAAAGTCTGATGTTTGGAAGATATTCTGGTTTTCTTGGTCCGTCCGTTGGTTGTAATTAAATAGTGGATGCATTGCAGATTCGAACATAAATTTGTACTAAATATCGCTTCTTCATTTTCCACTATCAATTAAACTCAAGCTTTAGTTCCTTTTGACTTAAATATTTCTAGTAATATATTTGTAAACATATGTGTAACGCGACGATAACCTCCACTGTTCACTAAAAATACTGTTACTACTGAAACTGAAAGTTTTATGAAGCATTAAGACAGCAAAAGTAGCTAACTTTAAATTTCCTCGCTCCAGCAAGTATCTTGCGGGGAAGTAATTAACAGCGCAAGCATAAGTACACCCGATGGAAACTTCTAATTTAAAACCAATTATCACAACAGTTTACCTTTTAAGCGGCCATAAATCATATGTGGCGAAGCATCCCGCTTTTGCAACAAAGGTATTGCTTCCTGCCGCAATTAAAGTTGAAGTTTAGCTTGGTATTGTCGCGAAGTGTCACTGAGCGCAATTTAATTGGAAAGTTTCTCACGCTTACACGCCCCATTAAAGTGCCTGAAACGCTCAGCAGGAGAATTTCGCGTTATTTAATAGGTCAAAAGAAGAGCTATTTCGAGGCGCCCTAATTTATTTGCATTTGCAGTTGTGATTTCCCTTCGCACGCCACCCGCTGCGTGATGACTTTCCGTTTAGCAATTTCTAGCGCTGTTTTGCAAAAATTATGCTGATGTGATTACGGAACTAGGAAAATTTATGGTTACGAAGGTTTCTGAAATATTAGAAGAAAATAAATTACCGTTTCTTTCGTGTCTAGAGTCTCGGTTAAATAGAGAAAGTGGTAGAACACCACTATTATTGATTTCCCTCTTTATGTTTCAGCATCCGAAGAGCTTATGTATAGAATATTAATATAAAGGTAGCTGCGTCCATTCATAGCAAACTTTTAATGTCCAACAGGTTTTTTCCCTCGAAATTACATTATAACTGCTTGATAGTGTAGAATAACATTTTCCTTGTCCTTCCTGGAACTAGTACTAACAGCATTTCATTTTACTCATTTCTATCTGTGCGTGTGTATTGGTTGAACGAGCCACTGGTTAATTCCAAAATTGTTCTTCTTGTTGTTCTACCATCAAATTTTAAACAAGATTTTATTTTTCCATCTTTTTATTGGTTCTCCAATGCTTCTGTTTTTTATCTCCCACTAATTGAAGAACGGGAAATACGGGGACTAGAATATGTACAAATTCTTCTTCTTCTTCCTCCACCGTCATGTTTCAAACAAGATGTTGCTGCACTTTCCACTTTTCTCTTGGTCGTACCCTGTTTCTTCTTTTCTCTCATATTTAGAGTATTTTTAGGCTTTATCCAAAACTCTAATTAATTGATTAAATTGAAATAGAAGGGAAACTAGATTATTATGAAAGTTTTCTTCTTCTCGTTCTTCCATCAAGTTTTTGGACAAGATTTTACAGGTCTTTCCACTTTTCTCTTGGTCGTTCCATGTTTCTTTTATTTTTACTCGCATGTGTTTTAGGTAGCCTTTCATCCCCCGTGCATGTAGAGGCTTTATCCATAGCTCTCACTAATGGTGAAATAAAAATAGAAGACGGACTGGATTATTATAAAATGTTTCTTCTTCTCGCCCTTCCATCAAGTTTTAGACAAGACTCTACTGGTCTTTCCATCTTTTTCTTGGTTGCCCACTACTTCTATTCTTTTATCTCTCAAGAAAAGGAAATACGGGGATTAAATATGTAGCAATTCTGCTTCTTCTTCCTCCTCCGCCAAATTTCAAACAAGAGTTTGCCGGTCTTTTCACTTTTCTCTTGGTCGTTACATGTTTATTCTATATTTTTCTCGTATGTACGGTCTATTTTAGGTTGAATTTTATCCCCCGCGCCGTGTAGCTCTCACTAATTAATGAAGTGAAAATAGAAAAAGGACTAAATTTTTATGAAATTTTTCTTCTTCTCGTGCGTCCGTCAACCTTTAGACAAGATTTTACTGGTCTCAACACCTTTTACTTGGTTATCTATTGCTTCTGTTTTATCTCCCTCTAATTGCAGAAAAGAAAATACAGGGATTAAAATGTGTACAAATTCTTCTTCTTCCTTCACCGACAAGTTTCAACCAATATTTTTCTGATCTTTCGACCTTTTTCTTGGTTGTCCAATGCTTATGGTTTTTATCTCGTAGTAATTGAAGAAAGGGAAATGCTTAAATTGAAAAAGGACAAATTCTTTCTCTTTTTTCTCGACCGTCAAGTTTAAAACAAGATTTTACTGGTCTTTCCACCTTTCTCTTGGTCGTTACATGTTTCTTCTATATTTCTCTCATATTTAGAGTATATTTTAAGCAGCCTTTTATCTCCCGTGCCATATAGAGACTTTATCCATAGCTCTCACTAGTTAATGAAGTGAAAATAGAAAAAGGTCTAGGTTATTATGAAATTTTTCTTCTTCTCGTCCGTCCGTCAACCTTTAGACAAGATTGTACTGATCTCAACACCATTTACTTGGTTGTTTATTGCTTCTGTTTTATCTCCCTCTAATTGCAGGGAGGAAAATACAGGGATTAAAATGTATACAAATTTTTCTTCGTCTTCCTTCAGCGACAAGTTGCAAACCAATGCTTTCTGGTCTTTCAACTTTTTTCTTGGTTGTCCAATGCTTATGTTTTTTTTATCTCCCACTAATTGAAGAAAGGGAAACACGGAGACTAAACTATGTACAAATTCTTCTTCTTTTTCCTCCACCGTCAAGTTTAAAACAAGACTTTGCTGGTCTTTTCACTTTTCTCTTGATCGTTCCATGTTTCTTCTATCTTTTCCCGCATATGTAGAGTATATTATAGGTAGCCTTCCATCTTCCGTGCCATGTAGAGGCTGCATCCATAGCTCTCACTAATTGATGAAATGAAAATAGAAGGGTGACTAGATTATTATGAAATGTTTCTTCTTCTCGTTGTTCCAACAAATTTTAGACAAGATTTTACTGATCTTTCCACCTTTTTCTTGGTTGTCCCATGCTTATGTTTTTTATCTCCAACTAATTGAAGAAAGGGAAATAGGAGGACTAAAATATGTAGAAATTCTTTTTCTTACTCCTCTACCGTCAAGTTTCAAACAAGAATTTGCTGGTCTTTCCACTTTTCCCTTGATCGTTCCATGTTTCTTCTATCTTTTACCGCATATGTAGAGTATATTATAGGTAGCCTTTCATCCTCTGTACCATGTAGAGGCTTTATCCATAGCTCTCACTAATTGATGAAATGAAAATAGAAGTGTGACTAGATTATTATAAAATTGTTCTTCTTCTCGTTCTTCCATCAAGTTTTAGACAAGATTTTACTGGTCTTTCCAGCTTTTTCTTTGTTTTCCCATGCTTCTGTTTTTTATCTCCAACTAATTGAAGAAAAGGAAATACGTGGACTAAAATATGTAGACATTTTTCTTCTTCTTCCTCTACTGTCAAGTTTCAAACAAGAATTTTCTGGTCTTTCCACTTTCCTCTTGGTCGTTCCGTGTTTTTTCTATCTCTCCTCTCATATTTAGAGTATATTTTAGGCAGCCTTTCATCCTCGCGCTATGTAAAGGCTTTATCCATAGCTCTCAATAACTCATGAAATAGGAATACAACAGGTACTTAAATATGACAATCTTCTTCTTATTTTCGGCCACCAGACAAATTTTACTGGTCTCTCTACATTTTTCCTGTTCGCTGAATATTTCTTCCACCTTTTTCTCGTATTTATAGTATATTTTAGATAACTTTCCATGCACTATTCGATATAAAGGCTTTTTCCATAGCCAGCACTAATTGATACAACTAAAATGCAAGAGAAACTAGAATATGATAAAATACTTCTTCGTCTTGTCCTCCCGTCAAACTTTAGACAATATTTACAGGTCCTTCTATCTTTTTCTTGTTCCTTTAGTACTTCTTCCACCTTTTCTCTAGTATTTATAGTATATTTTAGATAACATCCTTCATTTGTTGTAGAGGCTTTATCTATAGCTCTCACTAATTGATTAAATGGAAATACAACCGGGACTCGAATATGACGATATTCCTCTTATTCTCATTTTTCCGTCAGGTTTTACTGATTTTTGTTTGTTTTTCCAATACTTCTTTCATATTTAGTGTATATTTTAGACAACCTCGCATCCCACATGCGTTGTAGATGCTGTATCCATAGTTCTCACTAATTGATGAAATGATAGCAGCGACTAGAATATGACGAAATTCTTCTTCGTTTCGTTCAACCATCAAGTTTTTGATAAGAGTTACTGGTCCTTCCACCTTCTTCTTGTTCGCCCAATATTTCTTCTACCTTTTCTCTCGTGTTTATAGTATATTTTAGGTAGTCTTGCATCTCCCATGCGTTATAGAGGCTTTGCCCATTAGCTATCACCAATTGACAAAACTAAAATGCAACAGGGACTAGAATATGACAAAATTGTTTTTCGTGTCGATCTCCCGTCAAATTCTAAACAAAATTTACTGGTTTTTCCTTTCTTTCTTTTTCTTGTTTACCTAACTTATCTTTCACATTTTTTCTCGTATATATAGTATATCTTAGGTAGTTTTCCATCCCCCATGCGTTGAAGAGGCTTTCTTTATATCTATCACTAATTGATACAACTAAAATGCGACAGGGACGGGATTATGACGTAATTCTTCTCCATTTCGTTCTTCCACCAAATTTTACACAAGATTCTTCTTCCTTTTCCTTGTTCGCTCAACGTTTCTTCCACCTTTCCCCATGTATATATAGTAGATTCTAGTTAGCAATGCATCCCCCATGCGTTAATTGATCAAACGATAATGCAACAGAGACTTGAATATGACAACAATATTTTTGTCTCGTTCTACCGCCAAGTTTTGGACAAAATTCTACGGATCCTTCCACGATCTTCGTACAATGTTTCTGCCGCCATTTCTATAGTATTTATAGTATATTTTAGGTATTGCCTTGCACATTCCCCATGCGTTGTAAAAGCTTTATTCACAGCTATCACCAACTGATAAAACTAAAATGCAACAGGGACTAGAATAAGACGAAATTGTTCTGTGGTTCGTTGTCCCGTCAAGTTTTACTCAAGATTTACTGGTCCTTCATCTTTATCTTGATTGTTCAATTTTTCTTCCGCCTTTTTGCGTACTTGTAGTGTATTTTAGGTAGCCTTGCATCCGCGTGCGTTGTAGAGGTTTTATTCATAGCTCTCACTAACTGATAAAAAGAAATAGAAAAGGGACTAAAATATAATGAAATTCTTCTTTTCTTTCTCCCGTCAAGTTTAAGGCAAGATTTTACTGTTTTTTTTTCACGTTCTTTTTCTTCGTCCAACCATTTTTCTTTTCTCCCACATTTTCTGTCGTATTCCCTACTAATTGATACAACTAAAATGCAACATGAACTCGAATATGACGAAATTCTTCTCCGTTTCGTTCTTCCACCAAATTTTAGATGAAATTTACTAGTCCTTCTACCTGTTTCTTGTTCGCTCAACGCTTCTTTCACCTTTTGCCTCGTATCTATACCAGATTCTAAATAGCTTCACCCATGCGTAGCGAAGGCTTTATCCATAGCTATCCCTAATTGATCAAACCATAATACAAAAGGGCCTGAATATGACAAAATAATTATTCTTCTCGTTTTTTCGCCCAGTTTTAGATACGATTTTACTGGTCTCTCCTCTTTTTTCTAGTTCGTCCAACGTTTTTCCGCGTTTTCTCTCACATTTAGGGTATACTGTAGATAGGCTTCCATTCTACATGCGTTGTAGGTGCTGTGTCCATAGTTTTCACTAATTGATTCAGTAGAAATACAACAGAAACTAAACTATGACAAAATTATTCTTCATCTCGTTCTCCCATCAAGCCTTAGACAAGCTCTTACTGGTCTCTCCAGCTTTTTATTGTTCCTCCTATGTTTCTTCCGCATTTTCTCTTATAGAGTATATTTTAGATAGCCTTCATTCCACATGGGTCTTGTTCTCCCATCAAGTTTTAAACAAGGTGTTATTGGTCTCTCTATTTGTTTCTCGTTCGTTTAATGTTTCCTCCGCATTTTCTCCCATATTTACACATGAGTCTATCCATAGTTCTCATGCAACAAGGACTAGAATATAACAAAACTATTCTTCCTCTTGTTCCTCAGTCAAGTTCTACCAAGAATATTTTTTTTTACCTTTTTAGTGGTCGTCTCATGTTTTCTCTGCCTTCCTCTCGTCTTTATAGTATATTTTAGGTAGAATTTCAGTGTCTGTGTTTATGCGTTTTACATGCTGCGCCAATAGCTTTCGCTAATTATTGAAGTGCAAATACCACAGGAACTAGAATATGACCAAATTCTCCCTTCTGGTTCTCTCCACACGTTTTACACAAGCTCTTATTTGTCTTCCCTCCTTGCTATTAATCATCCAATGTTTCTTCTGCTTTTTTTGTATTATTTATAATATATTTTAGGAAACTTTTTATGGCCATGCGTCATAGATGCATTACCAATATTCCATATCATCTGTTTATTTACTGTTTGATCCCCTTGGTCTACAGTACATTCATCTGCTGTACATCCGTCAATCTAGTCACATGTGGGAATTTAGTTACTGCTATTACACTTAGCGTTCCAGTAACTTCCATTCTTTGTTTATTATTTATTCTCGTTTTGCTCTAGGATTTTTTTTACATGCTTTTAATCTCTTGAGTGATTTTTTATTCAGCGTTGGTTCAGGCTGATAAATATCTGAATCAAAATTAGGATAACACCTTCTAATAGGTATTTAGAGAAAGTCATACGTGTTACAGTATCAAATACAAATTGTACCACCCTTAAACCACTTCTTTATGATTGCCCCAGATATCAAAATGGACATTACTACGATCTATAACGACAGCCATAAATACAATCTACAATGGCAGGAAAAACTTCCTAATAGTAAGTTACTGTTGTTTCTTGAACTTATAACACTTCGGATTTCCAGATACATTGTTCAGACCTATACGCAGAACGTTTTACTCGTATATTGTTGGTTCGAACCCATTTCTACCCCCATAATTCTCCATTGTACTCTACATCCTTTTAAATTAGTCGATAATTCGAAAACGCCCCGATAATACAAAAGCGTCCATTTTTCTCCGTATCCGTACGACTAATGCCATTTCAATTGGAAAATGTAAATTCCTGAAAACACAATACAAGCGACGCGTCTTCCCTGTCAAATCGAACGACTACACAAGCAGACATCCGAGCAAACTCGTGTGTACCCAACACATCGCTCCATCACTTCAGCGTTTTATCGGTTTCCGTTGACAAATCTGCAGCAGCCCTATAAATGGCACTGACATACCATTTCACCTGTTTTATTGCCATTCCGTGCGACTTTTGAAGGCCTGCTTTTTA
Source organism: Agriotes lineatus (assembly GCA_940337035.1). NCBI lineage: Eukaryota > Metazoa > Arthropoda > Insecta > Coleoptera > Elateridae > Agriotes > Agriotes lineatus. The sequence goes on along the minus strand of OW679201.1, from coordinate 108,399,868 downwards.
TAGCTGAAAGGAAGCGTGTCCGATAGAGAAGCCGTGAGATTATTTTACCCGCCAAGGTTCCACTGATGAATAGGTAATTCCGTGCCACCATATAAATTTCTCATGAGGCAACCTGGCGTTTCAACGCGTAGTGCTTTGATAAGTGTTGAGACAACTAGTGGTTTTTCAAGAATTTCCGTTCTGTATGCCGTGATTATAGCCCCATTAGCAAGTGGCTAGAAATTCAAGTTTTTGGCCTCTCTGTAGTGTGAGTTGCAATGTAGACGAGTTAGTTGTTTGTTCCATCTCGTTACCCTTTTGTGCTGTTGCTTTCATTCAAGTTTGCAAAACTCGTGGCGTTTGTTTGCTTCTGTTCTTTCAAGAAGTTAGTTCTAGATAGTTTCAACAGTAAACAACTTTTTACCTTGTTACCCTATTGCCTCACAGTATATTGTATATGAATAGCTCCATGAATATAAACCAAAGGAAATTTTTTAAAACTTCATGGACGCTAAGAACTGCTCCTTTCGCCAGCCACGACAACTCCCAACAAAATTGCCCTACATGGGCATCTGAAACGAATGCTGAAAGGATTAAAGATGCACAATGTGTCGACAGACTCATCCGACATTCTAAATCCAAGAACCTTTTTGAATTACAAGCGACTCGCGTCCTCTGCTTATGCTCATTTAAATTCCGCTCCCGACCATGGCGAAGTGCTGCCATCACATAAACACTCTACTAGTAAATTCTGAAAATTAATTATGTGGACTTCGCAGATGTATGACATCAGTAACATTCCGGAAGTTTACGGAAACGCGGTGCGGATAAGTGAATTAACCTGTCTCCGTGAAGGATTTGCTAAACTATCTACTACGCTTTTCAAAACTGAATAGATAGATGTATCCCAATAGCAGTGTTATGCTGCTTTCATTTTGGTATTTATTCTTCTGTAATTCTTCCTGTTTATTAAGACTTAATTTGTATGAAAATAAAAAAAGGAAGCACTGTAGTATGCACATGATTATTTTAGAATGTTCTTCTTAAGGTTTATTGGTTTTTGATAATCACTAATGCAACTATGAAACCCTTCCACGTTCAAAGCCCTTTTTTATTTGTCTTGTAATATGAGTTTTTTTACTGGTTCTATAACTGATAGCTGTCTGTTCATTCTTTTGCAGTATTAGGTCATGCCATATAAGAGAGTAGAGGGGAAATACCTATCATCTGAATTCGATGTTAATGATAAGCATTAAAAATCTCTCTTCAGAGAGTATTTTCCTAGTACACCCAATTTGCTCATATATTCCTCCTCTAGTCTCCTGTATAGTCTATCCAGGTTTCTAAATATTTGTTCTACCAATTACTAAAGTGGCGATTTGAATGCTCTCCTACTCCATGTTGGTGCACCTTTATCTTGTATTCATATGAAAGAACAAGAACCATCTTCTACTGCTTCTAAGAGCGGTTCTATAATTTTTCAGATTTTTCAAAAAACTTAAAGGGTTGTCTGTAGCTCATCGGGATAAGCGCACCTTGAAAGGAAGGGGGAAATGGGTATACATTCGTATTTATTTAGGACTCCACCATGCTGTTTGAATACCTGCAATGGAGTGGAGGTGTCATGAATGTGAAATACGATGCTTAGCTCCGAGATTTGAACTTCGTCTTACTTCTGGACCACCGAAAATGCTTATTTGACTTCCAATACGCAAAACTGCGTGCCGATCTACAAATGAAAATCCTGCTGGGAATTTCAAAGGACTCTATTAAGGTAACATTAGGTAACAAAGCGATATTAATGCACTGGGCTCAGAGCTCTAAAGACGTTACTGGGCTGCTAACGGGGATATGGTAAAAAAACTTATTCCTCAACGGCAACTACGTATAAACCATACAAAATTTGGAGGTAATTTACACGTAAACACAAGTTCAACTTATTCTAGCACAATATAACATACTTAAAATTGGCGGAAATAATTAATCGTAAATGACGTAACTGGGTTCAGTACTTTCAATAGTCGGCAAATGTGAAACTGAAGCGGAATCACGGTTCTTGAACGTCGCCCATGCTCGCCACCAAAGTAGAGCGATGACGGCGGTTTCGCAAATAGGAGCTGCTGACTCGAAAACGGAAGGGAATGGAGAGCTCTCCCTAAGATATGGACGAAGAAACTGGAATCAGTCCTACGCTCGATATAGAGGAAGGTATCTAGAACTTCGTCAGAAGAATGGACAACGATAAATGAATATTTTCCACGAGTAATCAGCTCGAACCTACACGCGATGTACGGAAAATTTCTTCATCTTAAAAAACAAGCTCTTTCCTCGATTATTGTTTATCAAATACTCAAACTGGATTGACAAATACAATCCGGCATTTAACTTCCAAACGACCCTAACAAATTTCTATTCTGTTATTGCCATTAAGAGTATGATCTTCTTCTTATTATACTGTTATGTGGGCTTCGCCTACTTTTCATCATGAGATTAGGGATATTATAGTTTAATTCGGTAGCTAGATTTTAAAGGCCGACTTTTCAATTTTGTTTGTTAACAACGAATTTCAAATTTAATAACTTTAATCGAATATTACTTAAAAGGGGTGGTAGTAGTAAAATATTTTTTCCTACAAAACTTTCTTCTTTTTTAACGATCTTTTCAACAATATGTTTTTCGACTTATGGTGCCATTTAAAATTTTGGAGTTCCGGACATTGCAGACAAAACTACTCGTGATGCTGACTTTTTCGAGAAATAATAATATCACCGTTCGATTCTTTAGTATGACTTTCATAATAAATTTTTTTATCCCAACTCTCTACGACTCACCGTTCTTTAAAAAAAAATACTGATACGGGTGGTCTCATTCACCCTGTATTAAGATAACACTCTCAATACATGTCTACTAAATACAATCCCTCATAATCCTGCCTGCTGATCGTGACGTCACGTCTCGCGGTAGGGAAAACCTTCACAAGTGTTCGCTTGGGAACAATTCGCAGGAAAAACACCTTTGATTAACTGGCGCAGAGCGCTTAATGTATTTCTGCAACTCGGACTGGGATACGCGCAAAACTTATTTCACAACTTCGTCGATAGACAATTGACGTCCTTCTGACGCTAACAACGAGGTATTTCATCAGGGCTGCGTCGGAACGGTACTATATTTATTGCGAGTTTAATACAGTTTTACAACCTTTTCTCGCATCGTAATCTCCATTTCTTTCTGTCGCGCCAGTCGTGTTCTTGGAGTCCTCTGTTTTCCATAGCTTCCTGAACTCCAGCTTTCCAGCTTTTCCTGGGCCGGCCTTTTTCCGCCTCACACGTGGTTGCCACTCCCACACGTGTTTTGGTAATCGGTCATTTGTCATCCGTCCTAAATGGCTTTACCATTTTAACCTCTTCGCCAGGACTGTGTCGATTATTGTAGTGGCTATGCCCATTCTTTATTTAATGTCTACATTGCGCATTCGGTCAAGTCTAGTAAGGCCGCAGTACCTCCGCCAGTAATCCATTTCTAGAGCTTTTATTATATTTTCATCCCTCTGGTTAATGACCCAGAGTTCGGCCCCATATAGGGTTATGCTCTCTATTATTGTCTATTTATTTAATTCGCACTCAGCCAACAGCCGTTAGGCCAATTATAGGCGTCGCTGTGCAGTTATGAGGACTTCCAACCCCACTAACGACTGCCATGATGTTGTATGACCGCCGGGACCAACTTTTTTCCGTGATAGCCGTACCACGAGGCGCCGAGAGATGCAGCCGTGGAACTCCCATCCAAGTTCTGACCAGAGACAGCGTTGCTTAACCCTGCTGATCGAACGTGGACGCTTGTTCAAGCTACACCACTCGGGACCCTTGTCTTGTCTATTTTAATTTTAGTTCCGTTTGTTATGTTCTTACTCCATAAGGTACTATAGTTTCTTTAAATACTTGTATATCTGATCGGAGATCGTTATGAAATTCTACGGTACGCTAACCAAAATGAGATCGGGATTTCAGGTGGGTAAGTTGGGCTGTGGAAAGCTAGTTGTATACGGCAAAGGTCGTAATTTGCCAAAATTGACACGGTAACAGTTACAAGCTCTCTTCTTAAAGTCAATTGCCGCACTGAAGATCGGACCCTGCGTTAGCTTCGCAAAAAAAGAGCTATAAATGTATCGATCTTCTTCATTTCCCCACATCATATAACCCAAGCATATTCCGATGTAGGTGTAGATCATCTACAATAGACGTTACCCTACTCTTTTCTCCAATAAACTACTGCTTTAAATAGAGCTGAGTACTGGAAATATAGCAAGTGACTCATGGCTTCGCACCTTCCAGTTGTGTTTCAAAAATTCGTTTGAAATCTTCCTTAATTAGTTCATTGTATCTAAAACAACTGCAAACTATTTAAAACATTATTGAAATGGAAAAAAACCCATGAGCAAAATTATTTTCCTTCCAAACACCGAAATTACCTTTTGACCGCCACTCCTAACTATTGCGTGTGGTTTTCCAACTTTCGATCGTAAACATACATTAAGACAACCATATACCGTTCCTATATTTTCCAACTTCCTCCGAGGAACCTCGTAAAACGCACTATTTATTCTCTTAATGATAATGGCCGGGCTCGGGACCGAAAGAAAGTTAAATTTGAATATGCAAATTCGCGGCTGGTATCGATTAACATGATAAATATAAGAACATTGTTTCCCTTAGATTACTTCGTTAAAATACCACCAACATTCAGAGCTGTTGCTCATCAGGGCAGGTTTTTAAATCCAAGCTTACGTTAAGTGAATAATAATTTTGTAAGCGCAGTAATTAATCTACATTCCAAGCTTAATAATGCACGCCAGCTAGATTGCCGTAGCGAGATCATCGGATTAGTTCACAATTTCCCCTTCGGGATTTTATCGAACTGACGGAAAATTGAAACCATTGACGAAATGCTCGATTTTGCATTGTTCAAGATTTACAGCCCCGAGCGGTTAATACTGAAATTCCTCCTGCGGAGACAAGGTAGGAGGATTGCGGCGCTATTATAAATTCTTTATGCGGGAGATATTTCATAAATCAAGCGGAAAGTAATTCGGGGAATGTAGAACGAAAAGGTACAATAACGCTGAGCGAATAAATAAGCAGAAAATTGTAAGGAACCGAATCCAGACTAGTTTAAAAGCTACTTTTGGACGATCTTAGTGTTTCACGACATGCTTCAGTTAAATTTCAGAAGTTCGTGTTAATGTTATTTATTCCGTCGTCAGTCAGCAAGTCTCGCAAAAACTTTGAAGTCGTGATGCTGCTTCTTAATAGTTTGAATGAGGCTGTTCTTCCAAAGCTCGAACCAGAATAAAGTCACTTTTCAAGTATTTCTAATTTCAGCCTGGTCTCCTCCTAAAAGGTTTGGATCAATTAAATGGTTTTCAAGTATTTATCTTAATGAATCTCTATATCATCTTAGACATTAATTAAGTATAATTTAGTGAAGTAACTAACAAATAGTAAAACATTCACTGCTTCTAAAGAGGCAATCGAAAGTGAAAGCGGAACAAAATTAAAAATATATGTTACAGAATGCCTGCTCCTGTAAATTGCTTAATGGCATTTGCGTAAAATTCTCTGAAATTTATTATCCGTTTTCCGTTTGTCGTTCTCCAGTCATTTCGGGGGTTCATTTAACATTTCCGGTAGCTGCCCACGTTGCACATTTAATTACTTCCTCTATCTAATTTCTGTTTGTTTTTCATTCTGACACCTCTGCCACAGCATGGCTTTGGTTTGGGGTTTCCATTTTTAACCTTGTCTCGCTGGTGAGCACAACTTGAATGTATATACACATTATGGCGCGATATGTGTTTTGTGGTTCCCGCTGGAACTATTACTGTGGAATTAAGTTCAATAAATACAACAATTTGTGGAAAACAATAACATTCCTTTTATTTTTTTAGAACACACGAACAAAATACAACATTATGAATTGGTTAATATTAATTTAAAATAACAATACGAATTTTAGTAGCCTGGTTTTCGATACTAAATTAATTATTAATAAAAGAATTTGGAATCTGATCTCAATCCTCGACTTAGCAAAATACGTACAAGTCTGAAAACGTGATATTAAGTCAAGTGATATTACTCGAAGTGAATGAACTGAACTGATGTTACGTAAAAGTAAAAGTAAAAGTGATCTCGAAAACTAAGCTATTGCGTTTATATATGGTGCGCCTGAATGGAAGGGACATTCCCTATTCTTTTGAGTACAATAGGATTGTCCAGATATGCTTCCTTTTTTTTATTGTGGCACAAGAGGTTTAAATTTTCTGTCGAAAAAAACTTTCCCTTTTCCAGTGTTTACGCCTGTATTGTCGACCGGGCTTAACCCTTTGCGCCTGGTTTATTGTTATTTGGGACAAAATGGTTTGTTGGCCGATATTCCTGAGCTTACGACATAACCCCGGCTATCCTAGAAATTGCATCGTGAACGTTTAGACAAGTTAGGTTTGATTGTTCAACTCGATGACACAAATCACATTTGACATTACAGATGTTTCGTATTGCACGCGTACATCTGATACTTTCTCAAAACTGACACAACACAAACTCCACCTATTTATTAACTGATTTAGTACTGCACTTTATGTCACATTTTAGTTTATGGCCTTATCTTGCACGACAGATTTCTTCAAGCCATTCGTCACCGCTACGCTACATGTGCAACAACTTCGGTTAAAGGAAATTCACGGGAACTAATTATTGCAAAGCCTAGGCGAAAGAAATTGGTTTACAATCAAGTCGGGGATTTACCAATACCATTAAGCGGGAATTCGGACGAGGCAGACAGCGCCGATAATGTGGCATAGATTTAATTTGCACCCGCTTGTTTCTATAACTTTTTAAAAATCTCACCAGGGTCGCAACTTCAGGCGATACTGTCCAGGAGAGTGCCATTACAGTAGTTTCACAAGTTTACTTAACATCTATTACTAGTAACCCGAATACAAGGAAAAGCAGTAGATTTCACCCAAAAGTTCTTCAATTCTATACATTAAAATTCCGCAAATGATCCTGTGTTATACTGTTCTCCAGCTGTTGTATTTACATCTATCCCGCATGACATGCTCGATTTTTCTTAGTTTTTCGACTTTCCGTCCTTTAAGGCCAGAGTGGTTTCAGAAGACCGTTAATATAACTTGGATGGGTGTTGATTAATTAAACGGTTGCGACAAAAAGTGTAAACAAACTATCAATATTGTAAAAATGCATATAAATTTCTAAAAATAATCTCACATCAACGCGTGCAACTCGTTGTTGCGATGTGGCATAAATTAACTTAATGTGAAACGCCAGTTGAGGGTAATTTTGTTTCGTAATCAACATGAAATGTAGTTTATTTGAATTAGTAAATGACTTTTCATCTGCTGTAAATAACCAACAGCAAATACAATCTGCTTTCATATTTATACACAGCATGTACAAGTTTCGTTGTTTATATAACGTAATGAAAATGTTCACCCTTGTTCTATTTATGAATTAATTACAGTTTTTACTAGAGTAAAATTTGTTTATTAAATTATGCTCATTGATAATGTTCCTTGTTGAAAACACAACCCGCTTGAAGTATGCGTTTTTGATAAATTGTGTCATTAATTGCCTGGAATTACTTTTCATTATACATCTAGTGTAAAAAATATACTTTTTGAGAGTTCCAGTTAAGAAAATACTGTTAAATTAATGTATGTACAAAATGTTTAACTTTTGAAATTGAATTTAAAGCACATCAATTTATTTTTCTTTACAATTTATTCACCGCAAGAGAAAATACAATTGCGCCAGTGTTCAACCTTTCGATTCTTCCCAATGTTCAACCTTTCGATTCTTCACCGGCTGTCAACACGTTCTATTACAAAATCGAATGAATTAATATTTCACTCTATGTTACGTAATGGATACTTGTATTTTGGCTCATATTTGGAATTACAACAAATAAAAACCTTTTCGCCCTTTATTCATTTTCAATCGCTCTCCACCCTTAATCTTTAATATTTTTCGCCATTCTGTCTCTTTTGCGAGCTCGGTGCCGTCCTCCAAATCTTCCGGCCATCTCAACTCCGCTGCCATAAGCACCTCTCAGACAGACCTCTGTGCTGCGTCTCTAACGAACACTCGAAACAGCACATGTCTCCGAGCCCTCGCTGCAGTCGCATGCGCCATCGGTCTTCCCGATCCGTACCAAGTAGCAGCGAAAGACGCTAAAATTAAATTAATAACACACTGTTCTGCATTTTAACACATTCTTATTACTAAGTTAATATTCAAACTGTAGTTCCTGCTCGTGTAAACAAACAGTTTAGTATCTTAGAAACTACAAAGTTTCGTACATGCGTTTATTAAACATTATGTTGTCTTCTATAACCACCTCCATATTACATTATGTGGATTAACACTGTTTTAATCAATCTGAATTTTGTGCATCCATTTAGTACATTTTCAAGATATATTATTTTAATGATTTACTCATTATAATATTCTGTAACTCATATATGCGATGTGCAACTTTATAAGATGCAAGCAGAGCTTTTTAAGACAACGACAAAACTGTGTTAAAGGCTAATTTCTGATTACTAAGTTTTTCAACTTCTTCACGAAGAAATCGCGAAGTATATTTCCATGATCTTTATGTGTTGTTTGCAAATGCCTCTTTAGTTTATTTGGTTTCATACTATCAGCTGCCAAAATATTTAAACATATCACACACCATTAAATACTTAAAAATTCAAATACTCGCCACAATATTTCCTAGTTTTTGCTTTGGGAGTGTTGGCAGCTTCTTTATCTGCAGACGTAGCTGTACTTGCACGCTCAAAATTACTTTTAGATCTGATTAAATATTTTCTATACTTGAAAAGCATTTGTACAAACTTTAAATCACTTAGGTGAGGTGCAACAGAACAAAAACGAACTATTACCCGCCTACTCGTTGCCACTCTCTACTCACTAACCTAACTGAACATGCATCATAGTTCTTTTACGTTCTGCCCCCACTATTACATTGTCTGAACCGTTCTACAGCGCTCGGGAAAGTTTGAGATTTCATCTTGCTAGAAGGGGGGCGTGTATCATAACACATTTCAAAAGGGGGCCGCGAAACCTAAAAGTTTGTGAAACGATGCCTTACTGTGTCTAGTGAGATTTCGCATATCTTCTTCCATTCTTTCCTGCTCGTCGCCTTTCGTTCCGCTTCGGGCCGAGTTAATCTTCTTTTTTCAGTCTTTAGTTTCCTGCATCATCGCATTTAATTGTTATCAGCACTTCAGATCCCTACCCATTGCCTTTTCTCTCCAGACTGTGCTTGGTATGTTTTATTCTTATTGGTAGCATTCTTTCCACATAGTCGAACCATCACATTTGGTTTACCTGAAATATTTCGTTAATTGATGTACTTAGTAGGTTCTCCATTATTTTATTGCTAGATACCCTCTCCATTCTAGTAATACATTCGACCTTCCTCAGGTATCTTAGTTTAGCTGCCTGCTCCCTCGATCTTTACCTTTCTGTGAGAACCATTGTTTCACTGCTATACGTTATTGTGGATACATAAGTACTAGTATATGGTTTTGAATACTGCCCTTTCGGTATTTATAGGTACATCTCAAATTTTTATACATTTCTGCCCAGTGTGTGGAATGGCCTCCCTGCCGTTCTCATTCAATGGTTTCGTTCCGCTGTTATCAATCCATGGCTGTTTTAACGTAGCAAATAATACTACTTCAAGATTCCTCTTTCTCTAGCACACTTCCATTTACCCTCTCCCTCAGTATTACTTGCGTTTCCCCTTTCCCTACTCGTAATGCTTTAGCTGTTTCATTGTTTACTGCCATTATATTTCTCGTAAAGAGATATCGGGATGTCTTTGTAACAAGAGTGAAGTCTATTAAGGTGGTATATACCCTATCTATGCATAAGTTTATTTAAAGTTGTATTATCTACTCTAATTTTTTCTTCCATTATATACATCACAGCGATATTATTTACTGTATTGGTCTACCTCTAGTATGGTTGGTCATAACTAACCATTATTATTGATTTATGTTTTCATTATGATTGTTACCTTCTAGGTCTTCCATAATTTGCTTAATATTTGGGCTTCGGCTACATCGGCCTCTTGTTGCACAATTTGTATTACTATTTTCAATTAAGCACAATATTAAGATTCTAAAGATCACCATAAATTCAAAACAAACATAATTAAAAACGTCTTGTCAATAACACCTTAGACTAAACGTAACAACCTCCTCGTATTTCGGCGAAGCCATTTTCAGAACAAAATACAATTTAGGAACATCATACCAACTCTAAGAAATTTAAAAGTTTAGTGTGCTTGCTCTGAAGAACTTACCAAGCGATTGGTCCTCTGTATATAACATAACCCCCTATACCTCATATCGTAACACGCCAAGGCAAAATTAATTCAATGCAATTTTTTCTCTACTTTTTCCTCTTAATATAAACTGAGAGGGCGTTACTACACCATGTGTGTGGTATACATGCCACACGGTAAATTTGAGAACTCTATTAAGATAACATTAATAAAAATACATTTACCGCCAGGCACAGCTGCAAGGTTATAAATCTCAAGTGTTGACCTGTAGTGCAGTTTCACAGAGGAAAAAATGATAAACTAGGGACAAGCCAACACGCAACGATTAAAGCGCTACTAGAATTCTAACGGATATACGCCCCAAAATTTATTTTACACATGCATTGCTTAACTAATAATACACCGGTCTAAGCGAACATTTGTTTGGCGGGCTTCGAGGTCGCGGCGCGGTAGCGGCTAAAAATTTCCGGAAATTGTAGGTATGATTAAACAAAAATGAACAGCTCCAAAAATGGAAACGAGCGAATTAGTGTCGTTTTACATGCTGCTAACAAGAGATGTGAAACGATTGATGGCACGACCATGCGGGGTTCATTCAAATATACCTGATACGGGGCGAGATGAAATATCACTAAAGTCAACGAAACGGGAAGGAAATTTCGGATTGGTAGGTTGTGCTTTGGGAGCTTGAGCAAAATTGGTCGATAATACTTCCCAAGCAGCTACATTTACGGAACATAATCAGTCAACATTAACCACAACTTCCCTGGTTGACAGTAACTGCCTATTCGACGAAACGAATTTTTGACCACTTTTCTGCGTGCATAGAAAACAGTCAATTCTTAAACTGACGTAAATGTTATAACATCGCCTGTTGCCTATTTAAACTCTATATTTGCTATATGATTCTTTTAAAACTCACAATATTTTCTGTAGATACGTATAGATATAGAATTCATCTTTCAGTCAATGATTTCTCTCTATTGACTTGTTAGTGGCCCCTTTCCATTTTGTAAAAATTATAAAATAATATCGATACTGACTAGACACTTTTATCTTAGTTTAATGATAGGGGGGGAGAATTTTGTTTTTGTACTTATGTTTTGCATGGCTTTCTGTATTATCTACAAGTTTGTTATCAACTTTACATACTTGTGTGCATACGCATAGCTACTTTTTACTAATAGTTATTGTTGTGTATATATACTAGTCGCACGTTGTCGCTGGTATTTTTTAACTTCGAGAATAGATGCTACTCTTGCCGCCTGCAACACCATTACAATGCAATCCGTAACCAAACAACAATGCAGTACCTTTTTCCAACGTACACGTTTGCTGAACCGAACTGATCCCTTATTCCCAACAGTGCAGCCTCTATTGCTTTGTTTAAATTAAATTTTACAAGCTACGTTGCACTGGCTTTTCCTGAATTCCAAACAAAAACTCACAATCCATCCATGCGAAATGCACGCAATATACATCTTTTGTGTACTTATTGCATTGTAAATTTTCCTGAAAATATCCCGCATGTTGGTAGCTACCTGCACTACAATAAAATTCCTACCCAAATAGCTTTGCATTATTGTTTTCTGAACCGTTTGCTGAACTGCTCCCTTATTCCCACCCGTACGTTCTATACGTATTACTTCAAATTAAATGTTGCAAGCTACTGCATTGGCTTCTGCCGAAGCCCAAACAGTAACTCACAACCCCTTCACGATCCAGAATGCATGAAATCCGCAGTTTCCGCATTGTTCCAATTGGAAATTTCCCTTAAGAAAAGCCTCGTGCTGGCAGGTCCATCAATATTCCAAGGTCATAACCTGTTGCTGCATCTCAAATAGGGCAGTGATTGGCTGAGGAACTCCGCAACCAAGTTGATGCTGTGCCAGTGCGACTAGGTGTAATACGAAGTTCTTTGAAGTGAAGTGCTTGTGACCCACGGCGGCCAGGATAACTACAAAGTTCAGAGTGTAGTGGCACTTGTGTGATACACCGCCACAACCCTCGAGCTCGCGATGGCAGGAAGCAGGAGGAGCTCACGAACCGGGGGCACTCATTTCTTGCCTTATTCATACGAAATGCTCCCGGATAGGGACCGCTTGCCCCTGCACAAGGTCAGGGTGAACTTCCCCCCGGATACCCAGGAACGCAGACCCAGCAGAACGGTTTTCCTGCCACGCCGCAATCGGAGTATGAGTGCGTGGAGCGACATTAGCCGGTCCAGCTGGAGACTTGACGAAAGGTCAGTGCTTCTGAATTGAATAAGTTTTTAGAGGGTGTCTAAAGCCGTAGCTTTTACATACTAAGCTGTTCGAATGTGACTTTTCATATAGTAGGCTTTAGATACGATTGCACGTATAAGATTTTTATTTCATCCAAATGTATTTGATATTTACTTCTTAAACTACCTGTGAATAGCATTTCTATACGAGTACAAAGAAAGCCACTAATCAAAGGAAAAACTGCAAATTAGTCAAATGTAGCAAGTGGCTACTTTTTACCCTTAATATAGACAATATCTTTACCTGAAACAGACTCTGTCAATTTCATCTTCTTTCTCTTATCACATTCCCTTTGCCATTTGTATATTTATTTGTAAAGCCTGCTTTCAACCAGTTATATATTGTTGGTTCTATTGCTTCTCGTTATTTTTATAGAGTAACATCATTGGAAATAGTTACAATAAAGTCGATGTAACGGCATATTTTATTACAATTGTTTATTGGTCACGTTTGTATAGAATCAAAAGCCTCCTCATTGTCAATAGAGGCGAAGTGTCTGTATTTTTAACACCCCTCCATAACACCAATGATATTATTTTATGACACCACCCATCTTTATACAGTGAAGTCCATTCATAATGCAATATGGCCATATTTCAAGATAAATGGTCCGCCCACTTTACAATTGGAATATAGGCAACCCATTATACATTCATTACCAGATAGTTTTATCTAACCGAAGTTAGTCACAAAGCATTAACAAATTACCAAGAAAGGTTTAACTTAAAATAAAACGTGTCCATAGTTAAAAAGGATTATTTAATAACGAAAATTAATTATATAAAAATGAAGAAATAGGAACAGCAGCAAGCAATTGCGAGTATTATAATAACTGCTCGAAGTGCCCACCTTGCATTTCCAAACAGAAGGCTAAACGATTGTTAAATTCGGTGATCGAATTATTGTTTATTCGAATGTTTCGACATTCATTAATTAATCTCTCTTTTAACGTATCGATGTTTTCAGCTGGCTCTACTGTATAAATTTTATTCTTCAAATAACCCCATAGAAAAGTAATTTGGAGAGAGATCGCGAAACCTCGGAGGCCAATTGATAACGCCCCGTCTTCCAATCCACAAAGGAAATGTAGCGTTAAGATAATTAACTACCTCCCTGTTACAATAAGGGAGGGCACCACCCTGCTGCATCTCGATATTAATATTAGCATCTACGATTGCTTGAGGTAGCTGGACTTGTAATAGATGCAGTATTTGGCACTATTTAGAGTAGGTACCATCTATGAATATTGGTCCTATAACCTTGCCGTTCATAATAACACACCAACTATTTACAGATTGCCGATACTGTGTATGTGATTCTTGATCTACATGCAAATTTTCCGTTGACCAAGATCTAGAATCCGGGAAACAGTGGAATATTTAAGAAAAACTAGATTAAGAAGACACATACCTAACGTTTTGAGAATTCACGATCTCAAATAAACGAAACGTGCATTCATCAGAGAACAGCATGTGATTCAATAGAATGTTTTCATTAAGTATTCTGTTCATCAGTGTTTCACAAAACACTGTTCTATTTTCAAAACCATTTTGAAGAAGCTGTTGATGGTTGCCATATTTGTAACTTTTGTATTTGTGTTCATGAAGTATACGAATCACCGATGTCTTAGAAAGTCCTGTCTATATAATTTATTGTTTAATTTAATTATTATTAACCCTGTTTCTCTAGTAACCATAACTAAATTTACAAGGGAAGCAAATAAGGTAAATGGAAGTGGTATAAATAACTGCATTTTCAGTTCAGAAGCTATAGTGCAAAATTCAATAAATCTGCCTGATGTAATTTCGAGTAATTTGGAAAAATGTTTTATAGGATAAAAAAACTGATTGCGGAACAAAACAAGAAGTTGATTTAATTTAGTGCGTTTTGTATGATTTTCTTATAATAATCGATATTAGTAATAAAACTAATAATTACTTGATTGGCAATCCCTTTTGTAGAGATGTTAATATTTTCTGTAATGGCTTGCAACACATTTAATTGGGCAAATTCCTGCGTTACTGTTCTACATCGATGTTTTTTTTTCATGTACAGGCACAGGCAGCCTCTACTTGCAAATTTTCTAACTGTTCTTGATATTGTCGACACATTAAAAACTGGTCTCTTAAGATATTTTACACTAAAATGATCCCTAACATTACCTAATGATAATCCGGAGTGATACATTATACACATTTCTATTTCTTCTTCGTCTGTATAAAGCATGTTTAACAAGTCATTAGTTTTAAATCTTATTATTTATTAAAATTTAAAAAAAACACCTTGCATAATTTGACAAGTGACAAAACAAGACACAATACATAAATGACATTTTTAAATTAGTGTATAATGGGTTGCCTATATTCCAATGATAAAGTGGGCGGACCATTAAGCTTGCAATATGGCCATGTTGCATTATAAATGGACTTCACTGTACGTTGCATTGTACTACGCCAACTAATTCGATCCGCTGCTTCAAGAATTGGCCGTAGTTTGACTTATCTAGCCTGCTCCTTTCATACGATATGTTCCAACTATTTTTCTTATATGATTATCATCCATAGTATCTCCAAACTTGGCACTGCAATCTCCTATTATCATTACTATTTCTCTGTTAGGTATTTTATCAACAAGTTGTTGCAATTGCCTATGAAATTCATCAACAGTGGCGTAACTTCAAATTTTGGGCCCAGGGGGCCGTGATCTTCACCGGGCCCCTTAATTGCCAAGTGTAAGTCCTATTCTTGCTAAAGCATTTTTGATTATCATTTTTCAATTATTTATTTTTAATTCATAAGCAGAAACATCACAGCAAAATGAACAATAGCCAGTGTTTTTTTCCGGACTCATTGAAATTTTATACGGGACCGAGTTTGGACCTGCCGGGCTATTACTTCAGGAGGCCCGTTGGGCCCCCTGAAGTTCAGGGCCCGGGAGCCGCTGCCCCCTTTGCCCCCTCGGTAGTTACGCCACTGTTCATCAACTTCTGCTTCATCTGCTTCTGTGACTGGGGCATAAATTTGTGTAATATTCATTATTAGAAGTTTGATGGATCTGTTTCCATATTTTTTAGATATTTGACGTTCATATGTTCTTCTTTTTTTGTTCAAACTTTCTTCGTTCTTCATTGGTTTCATTTTTTCTGAAATAAGTTGTGTCCTTTTTACATCGCTTCACATATTATCATGACCAACCCTTAGTCGCTTCCCACGTTAGTTTCTTTAAGTACTTCAACGCTCTGTAACAGTTTAAAAATACACAATTTAATATAAAAACCAAATATTTTCATTAATTTGTAAAGTATTTCCCACTTTGTTTTGGACGTTTGAGAATTTTCCAACCTATAGGTAGTAGAGCGAGATGACACTGTCGGTTTTGTTTAGAAATTTCAAGAAAGTTGTTGTACTTCTCATCTCGAACAAAAGTTGATTCTTGCAGCTTCATTTCAGCCTTTACCAAGCTGTAACTGATGCCTACGCTTCGTGCTCAAAGAAATCTTCTTTTAAAGAGTTCAATACTTATTTTCTCTAGCAACAGTGCCTGATTTGAATCTAGACAATCGTATGTAATATTGACGCTACAGCAACCACAATTTTGTGATATGGCAAATAGCATTGTTTTCCATTTTGTTAAATTTTGCAGCACCAGCATTACACCCATATTTACGATACACAAACGTCATGTTAATATATTCTTCTATAAAATAAATTTCTGGTTTAGAAGCGCCACAATCAAATATTAGACATCCTTTACCTATCAGCTAAAGCTACAGGACTATAGGAGCTAAACATTGTGAAAGTCTGATGCATGGTACAATCTAAAATGATTTACTAAAAGTATGTCTAGATTTAGTGCACCTACTCTCAGCTAACAGTGTATCTGTCCTGTAATTTCGATTTGTTTTATTAAGAGAAGACATACGGGTTTCAAGTCATGGCCATCCCCATACGGTTTTATTAATAAACACCCGTTAGTAACTATGAAAGCATAACCATTGTTATTTTACCCAACAACGAAATGTAGTTGTTTCAAGTCAAGTAGAAAACAAAACAGCATCCTAAACCAACTAAATATTGATTTTCTCAAGTTCAAATGTAGGAAGGTTAATTTCAATAAATTTAAATTTGAAGTCGATTGAACAATGAAATTCTTATGACAGGATTTGCGTCCTCAGCCTTATTGCATCCGACCATTTTTTTGCAAAAAAACTATCAGATTTTCGATCACCTTGATATATAACCCCTACGCAACTTTTTGTGTTACTATAGAATTCAATTTTATTCTTTGAGAAAAACGTGTTATAGTTCAGTTAGATTAGCGTCTAGAGAAGAACATGATACACAACCAGCAATTACTAATGGTTGCCTCGCGAGACCAACCCTATCGGGAATACGACAAGCACTGATTTGGGAGAGATATTCGATCCTTTTTTGCCCTCTGCTGGCAAGGGAAAATAAACATCAGTGTAATGAACTAATATAAGCTTTATTCTGGCGTAAGTAGTTATAATCGAAACAGTTTCATTTGATATAAATCTGTCTTTGGCGACAAGTCGTCGATTTGAATCCATAGGCCTGGTCACCATTCGCCGTTGAGATAAATTAATAGTTCTCTCCCTTGAAAACCACACATAATATACATTAATTTAATAACTCCTGGCAAGAAATGCTTTATACTAAATAAATAAGTATTCCGGACTGTCATCATACTCAATATAACGACTAATAACGGAAGAATGTGCATAACAAGAAGGAAAAGAAATACTCATAAGTTTATGCAACGAGGTGCACAATGTGTACAAACATAAACACCTCTCTAAGGAGGCTGTATAGCAGTACACCGTAAGACCGAGATGGAAACATTATTCGCAATCATATTCACTATCCTAATATGCGATTACGTCTGCCAAAACACTGTTAGTATAATTTAAAATGCCTAACGACATCTTCAGAGTTCTGGAAAGACGAGCTCTATCTTATCATTTCTGTTTTGCCATCTCGCTTCACGCAAGCATCACTTAGTGTTTTGGCTATGAAATCATATAGGTTGTTCTATATCACGTTTGGGATTAATTACTTTAAGCATGAAGTCAGCCGTATGGCCCCACGTTGGGCGCCAAAATGTATTACAACCGAAATTGGATTTACGACATATAATAGCGAACATGCCACGGTTTGAGATCGACGACTGGTAAGATAATTTAGTACCACCGACCGAAGGGTGACGGTATTGGTATAACAAAATGGCCTGCTAACTCGTTGGGAAGGATGTAGATTCACTTCAATATTCGTTACACCGGGCGAGGACCTGATGATTTAAGAACATGTTTGTTGCTCTAAGCGCCACCGCCTTCAATTATTTTTCCTTATAAGACAGATCGCCCTAAAGTGGAAAGAGGCAATCCTCAGGTTGTCGACAGTGCTCGTGTACGCCGGCCCGCGTGCAACTACATCGAACTTACCATACTTAAATTCCCTGCAGCCGCTACGATAATAAAAATTGCATGCAACATCCTTAATGAAATCAAAAGCAAGATTAATGTAATGTAAGTAGTTATATTGAATTTGTATCTGTTCTCACTATCGCCAGACAACTGATGCTTGTTTGCTATTTACCAAATTAGAAGGAACTTAAAATGTACAATATGCAAGTTGTACAGCAAACGCAATTCGAAAATCTATACGGTTCCAGTCGTAGATGAAGGCACAAGCCCGGTGGTTGCACTGCCCCGAACACTTAAGTTGAAAGTAGGAATCGCAATCTACCAGAATGAATCCGCTCTTGCAAGTGGTAAGGTTTTTTCGGCGTGCGATGTTCAGCTCAATAGAAGGTGAACACCAAAAATCGTTAAGGGTCTCTCAAACGTGGAAAACATCAGGGTTACTCCAAAGCAATTTAAAAATAAAAACCACAAAGCGTCAGACTACGTAAAGGCAGAGCGATAACAGTTCTTCTGAGATTTTGGGCCGTCCACAATCTTCATTGATTCTTGTTGTGAATATATGAGCACATCCCTTAATTTCTTTGACGATGCAACTATGATAAATATCGTCAGTATATCTTATATTATTAAGCATTCTGCCATTTATGTTGATGCCTTCACCATCCTGCTTTAGTTTTTTGAAAATGTGTCTACGGCCAGAGTTTTGGCGATACCGTATCCCCCTACCAAACTCCACTATTTATAGAAAGTTTCTTTGTTATAATATTGCCTTCTATTTCTTTTTCCCAATCTAAATGAGCCTTGTAATGCGGACCGAGAAGTTTCCTGAACTCCATTTCATTATGCAAGAAAGAATAAAACGTAAGGTGTGTAGGAAGAAAACGTACGTAATGGCTAAAGAATTTCAGGCAGTGAACTGGAAAAACTTCAACAGATCTCTTTAGATTAGCCGAAAACAAAGTCATATGGTCTCGCATGATGATAGCTAACAGAAACAGTAGAAAGATGCATAACAATACGTATAACCAATATATTCGTCTGGAATAACATTTTTAACTAAATAGGTACTCTACAAAGTAGGATGTTTGTAATAACAAGGAAAGAAATAAAAACCCAAAGAAACATAGAGCGAAGTACAACTACATGTCTCAACAACACGAGCAATAGATTTTATAGAAAAATGTAATCCCATTCGATAAAGAGGAGGCAAAAATAAAATCAGTGACATCAATGTAAACAGAAGAAGGCTATTTCCTGTATTTTACACTGAAATCATATCCACCACATTAAAACAATGTGCTGAGAATGCACTATTTGCCTCTATAATCTCTATAAATACAGCCAACTTGCTAAAAATACTTAAAATCTAAGATACCCGCAAAGGTAATAAACTGAAATAAGTAAATGAAAGCTACAAGATAAAACTCAAAGGCGACATCCTTAAAAACAGATGATATAATAAAAGTGTTTATATTATCTGCAACCCTCTTTAATATAGTTTGAAGACACTGAAGGAACAACACAAATAAAGGATTAATAACAACTATTGGAGAACAAATTTAACATACCTATGCAGAGTTATGAAAACAATAAATAACTTTAAAAAGTGGCCGCAAGAGCGCTGTTTAAAACAAATGAAATTAAATGCACCATGGTCTTCTAACGTATGAGAGGAAAGTAAGATTTCCAATTTGAAACAATTAAAAAGCCACATAAGGATATGACTATGCGGCAATAAACTAAATAATCCTAAATTGGGATCCAGAAACAGACAAATGTGAAGGCTAATTGATATTGAATGAAGTTGTTAGGTCACGTTAGGAATTGACGCCGTCACTGCCTTTTTCTACACGCAAAGAGGGGCATTCGCTTAAGTTCGGGCTGGCAACTACGGTTAAGTAAACAGAGTGTGCGTGTTTCCGAGTATATAGTTCCATACGATGTGGCAATCATTTTTGGAGAATTCTCGTCAAATCTAAGATTTCCCAAGGCATAGTCTACAAACTTAAAAATCCGTTCCCGTCTGTTATCGCGCAGTGAAATTCCGTTTATATCCCTGATCGGATCTTTGGAAGCACTTTGCTTATTCTACCTCCAGGAATTTTGCAGCCCTCCTGTAAACCAATAGTCAACCTTCTCATCGAAGCCCGTTTCCGACGCCTTGAACTGCTTCTACCTATTCTTGTGTCTTCGATCCTGAGAACTCGACTCAGTCCAGATCAAAGTGACCCACTTTAATTCGTACATCCCTTTACACCAGCTAATTACTGCAGCCCGCTAAGTTGAACGTCTCTTATTAGTTAAGCGATTCATGTTGTGAATATGTTCTATAAACTTAAACGATACATAATGTGAAATATTTAAAAAATTGACCGCTTAAGCGAACCAAACGTTTACCTGCATTAGGGAGCCCAGCATGCCATTTACAATCGGTTACTTGTCACTAGGGTATCAATACTAGTTCCCTTATTTTGCGTACCCTACGTAACGTAACATGCGCAGGTAGTTTAGGGGTAATTTATTTCAACCCTAGCATTTGCAACTATGACCTGCGAGAAATTTATTTGTAGGTATGTTATTTTAATATAGCCATGTCACATTCCATACTGTGTGATTTAATTTGTGAAGCCAAATACAGTTACGTGTATTCTTGAGGTAAAATATAATTTCAAGAAGATTTACACGACACAAGGTTGGTCATATCTGAAAGTTGAAAACATCTACAGCCGAAAGGAAACTTTCTAGTCGGATTCTCCACCGATCCCCAGCAGCAGATCAGGTGGTTGCAACATAGCTACACGAATGTGTTCCGGTATTTTTCAAGGTACAGTTTGTTTGAGTTTTTTTGACTAATTCGAGCATCTTTTAGGCTTTTTAAGTGTCGAAACGGGGTTTCCCCTGTAACAAGATAGATCACGACGATTTTCTGTATGAATTGGTATCAGAATATTTTAGTAGGTTTCAATTGCGGAACATTTGTTAGGTTTGCAGTGATAAACCTTATTTGATTTTGTTTAGAAACTACAGTAGTGCTTCTATTGTAATGGAATGGTCCTACCAAAAAACACGGTTACAAACTTTGCTTGTTTCCAAACGTCAGAAGAGCTAAAGTTTTACCCAAAAAGCTGCCACGTGCCCTGACCTCCGCCCATCTGAATTATTCTGCAATATTGGCCTCTTTCCTAATTGGAAGCTGCTTTTATTAAGAAGCGCGACCCTCCTAATTTTTTATTCATAGAAATTTCGTCTTTAATGAATATATTATTAGTGGCATCCCATCGTGATAGATGGCACATCTGCTTTCCCTCTACTACATGAAATAAGCGACTTTTAACACCATCAATCTGTCTCCTCATTTCTAATTTGATATTTAAAATTTTCTGCTACTTTTCTGCTAGTTTAATTATTATTCTGTAATGTCCCAAATATAAAAATATCTCGATCTGCAGATATTGGATACGAATCGATGGTAGGAAAATTTCGAAATATGGATTTTAACTAATCTGCAAGATATAATAAGTGCAAAGTCGTTTTCCAAATTGTATCTCATCAAACTACAACAGTATTACAATAAAATTGTGATCGCCAACAAAACTCAATAACCAACAACCTGCATTGTCTAGCAATACTAAAGTGCTCCCCATTCGTTACTTTACTTAACGTTTACGTACTCTGTCTAATCTAAAGTCCACTTTCTGAAATAGCAGCGCAAGCTTTATTACCCTGGAAATCTGCTCAGTAGACAAGTTTCCCGTTAAATCTAATGCAATCGGATTTGATTTACGTCAGTACTTCGAAATTTAGTACGATTGCATTCGCATTGAGTGCTTCTGAAATTGATGCCGATAAATAAACTTTTATTTTATAGATTTTTACTGAAAACTATAAATTTAAATGCGCAAAGGTTTTGTACACAACTAAAATTATATTACTTGATAATAGACGCAACACTAGAATATAAGTACTTGAGAAGATAATTAGACGATCAGCTTTTGCCATTTGGTATTTTTCTGATTCAGTTCTAATCCGTATACGGGGGTTGTTTGTGTGGCTTGTATTTTTCAACTTCGGCTGTAAATATTGAATTAGCGAATATTATTTAGCATTTTACGTTTCATTTGGTCGTATAAATGCTCAATTAAAAAACCGTTCTCAGCATAACTTCAACAGTAAAGGAGGGTATACACCTTTGTCTCGCACCACGTTGTATCTGTTTTTCGGAATTTTCATCAAATGGCGTTGCTTCTGTTCGCTGATTCTAATTCAAGTTCGAACCACATCTTGACAATCTAACTTCAATGTTGCAACTATTACCAAATAATAAACTATTACTAAAACCATATACATTAGTTTGGGAATGTCCAGGTGTGAAGCAAATGTTCCAGTTTACTCTCACCCGAGGTGATTCTCCAAAAGCGCCACTGGTTCAAGGCAGCTCAAACCAAAAAACCCGCAGGTGAAAATCCCAAACTATATAAAATCCCAAAACAAAGTAATGAAAACAAGTAGAAGTTGCTTAAATCCATAGTATTTATTATTATTATTATTCAACAATGTTAAATTTATAAAAAACACATAACACTAAATAATCAAACAAATATTTAAAGGTAATAAGTTGCTGAATTCAATACCACAATAGTATACAGAGATTTATAGTACAAATAAATATTCAATTGTTTCTTAGCGCGCGGAAGCGATTAAGCGAAGCAGAAATCCGTAAAATGATGGTGAACATACTCCCATATTCAAATCTACTAATTAATACGTTATAACCCCCACATTAAGCGAGAAGGCGTATTCATATCATTCATAAAAAATAACGCAACAGATTGCGATAATCCCTGCAGTTAGGCAAACAAGTAATTTTACTAGTAATGAATTTAACGCTGCCAAAAACAACCATTGTTACCAAATTAATCCACAAAAAATGTAATTCTACGCAAAACGGTGAGTACAATTTTCCCTTTTCAACAACGAATGTAGGTTCGGCTTACTACGATATCCCAGTTCAAAAATCTAACGTCACCTGTCGGTTTCAGTTGAGTTAAAGATTATTTGCGCCGTTTACAATTGTGCATGACTTGAATATTCACGGTCATAGTTTAGCGAAATTGGAAACTGAGTTCATCTTCAGCGAATAGCCTAAACTTTGCTTTTCTTTTCTCTTCGTTATTTACAACGCCTTCCGCACATTTCAGCTATTGAAATTGTAGATTATAGATTGCATCATCAATGTATGTTCCTTCGTCTTGCATCGCCAGCGTGACGTCACAGAGCAAGATTTAGAATAAACGCGCACTAAATGCTTTGCCCCATTTTGTCCACGAAATTCCTGTAATTTGAACCGGCTTGGCGCGATTTCAAGCAAAGGCATGTTAAGAAGTCTTTGTTCTGCTGGAACGCTTTTCACTTTATCTCTAGAGTTAAATTAACAGGTGGCGCCTGATAATTGTTGGCATTATTATGTATCACTAAGATACAACCCTATTTTAATGTTCGGCGAGAAGAAAAATACAGAATTGCCCCTCCCTCCTCCACTGAGCTATCTGGCCCCTTTTTGGCGTGTTACGGTGTCAAATCCGTTTGACTTAACAAAATAGACGAAAGTGGTGACTCCTGAAAATTGGAAATAATCAAGCTATTAATGTATTAAATGCAACAAATTGAAGAAGAAAACTCGATCAATGTTTATTATTAATTTCAAGGCATTTATCCATTTAGAAAACTTCAATTGCTTACGAAAAATTATGAAGTCATACAAAAGTTAATATTCAACACATTTATTTCTTACATTCCATTCATTATTTTAAAAATTGTATATCATATTGCAATGCTTCCATGAATTGTTCGGAACATTTATTAATTAATTTAATTATTTTTGCGTCGGGTATGCCCATGGGTTCATTACCACTCAAATGTATAAGTACAAGAATAAAAAGTTTAGAAATATATCTTAATTAGTAACGATATGTACATGGAATTATAACATAAAATGTCATCTGGTGAACGGTCTGGACCTATGCTACTTGGCGGTCGGAAACCCACTATACACGTCGATTCTGCCCGGTTGCCCCCTTGGATCCTCTCCAATAAATTTTGGATGAGGTAGAACTTAGAAAAGATCGGTCTGAAACAAGCGCTATTAATGTAGCCAAAAATGGCGACTATTTTCGAATTTTGTGTGCGACCCAATTCCATGGAATAACTAGTTTTACGGTGCTGGTGGCGTAGTTTTAAGGTAGGCAGGCCGCGGGACGTCCTTGGTATATAAGTTTGAGTCACCAGGAATAATTCAAACAGGACACGTTCACATGTAGCAAAGTCCGCCTTTTCACGACTTGGTTTTGCGAGAGACGCTGGAAGATTGCCTGTTTGTACGAGACTCTGCGCACCGCTGATGGGCGTCTTCTTACCTTTTGTTCGGGCGTTAGGGCGATGTCACGGCAGGTTGTGACGGAATAAGCGTCGTACAAATTTCTGGCATAATGTTGATGCTTTAGATAAATTTGCTACTGGCGCTAACGTTATCATATAATATGCACCATTATCCTAGAATAACTAAATACTATACAAACAATAACTTTGTTGGATATTTAAGAAACTTCTTATCAAGGCTTTAATGTTCCAATGCTGCTCATAAAAACAGAAAAGTATCTTGTCGGCTGGAAAAAGCGGTGACTTGTACTTACTGAAAACGTTACGCAGCTTTTCTAAATTAGAAGGAACGCTGAGCTTCAGGATAATCGGTCTAGGACGTTTAGGCGCGATTCTTTAGGCGCGCATCTTTAGGCGCGCACTTTTAGGCGCGAGCGCTTTAGACGCGGACGCTATTAGGCGCTTGGACGTTTAGGCGCCGCCACTTTAGGCCCGGGGACAGTTAGGCGCCACATGAAAGAAATTCACATTATTCTTGATTTTAAAATATTTTTTGGGTAATTATTACAGTAATTAATGTTGAAGAAAAATTAAAACCTTCATAAACAATATGTATTTGGCGCTTTTACGAGCCTTCTTCAGTGTTAAAGTTTTACAAATTTACATATTTAATTTACATTGTATCGATTATGAAAAATGAGTTATTTACATTTTGTATATGGGTAGTTTAACGTGTTGTAATTATACACACCATATAATTTCACTACGTTAAACTATCCATATACAAAAAGTAAATAACTAATTGTTCATAATCAATAAAATGTAAATTCAATATGTAAATTTGTACAACTTTACACTGAACACTGAACACACTGAAGAAGGCTCGTAAAAAGCTGAATATATATTGTTTATGAAGGTTTGCAATAATTAAGTAACACAAAATTTTAAAATCAAGAATAATGTGAATTTCTTTCATGTGGCGCCTAACTGTCCCCGCGCCTAAAGTGGTGGCGCCTAAACGTCCAAGCGCCTAATAGCGTCCGCGTCTAAAGCGTTCGCGCCTAAAAGTGCGCGCCTAAAGATGCGCGCCTAAATGTGCGCGCCTAAACGTCCCTTTCCGCACGATAATATGTGTCTTAAAAGTGGGGCTACTTTTCAAAAACGGAAACGTATTAGAAATTTAAATCTCATTAGGTACCCCCTTTATGAGTACCTTTCACAGCTTACAGTGACACTGATAACGAAACTGTTCTCACAATGATTTACTTTGCTGGAAAGCGTTTTCAAAACTTCCAAACATTGAGTCGTTGCTTCCAGAAGCTCCACTTTAAAGTGTCCCGGAGAAAAACGCAGTGCGGCACCTTTCATAATTCAATATCAAGGATCAAATATTATTATTAGCTCACAAAAAGTTTAGCTCGCCCCAGTTTATAATAAAACTGCGTAATATAAAAGAGGTTGGCGTTTTGCCATTTTGTGATTCTTGTCACGTACGAGTAGAGGTAGTAGATCAACATATTCGCAAACTTGCCGTCGGCTGTTAAGCGGTTTATTTAAATGGTTTCGAGTTTGGCAGTAGCGAATGCTTTTCACGATATTGAACATAAATCAATGGCAGTAACTGTGATGGATTAACTTTTTTATGTGATGCAATGATTTGTACAGCTGCGAATGAATCCATTCAGTGTTGGTCAGTTGCAGGCCAAGATAATTTATTGACGGCTGTCTGGCTTTTGGGCCATGCCAGAGATAACAAATGTTTTGATATTCATTTTTAAATTGAACATTTGCATTTATAGTTTTTGTTTGCTTTATTAAGCAACGCTAATTTAAAGGTAAAAAAACAAATGCTCAATGAGGTCAAAGATACGAAATTTTATAATAAAAGCCAAATAGGATCGGTTCGCAATAATTTAGAACAGCAGCAAATAAACGTTTAATTCAGACAGCTTACCTTGCGAATTGTGAACGACGTGGCGAAGTTACAGCAGATTCTGAATAATCATGGATGGGCGTTTAACCCTGAAACCAGGATAAAACGCTTAGTAACGCATAATATTTAGACTGCTGAGCAAACGTGATCTGTTTTGAGGAGGAACAAGTATATTCTGCATCGCTTCACGTACACATATCGAAGCACATGTTCCTGTGCAATTTTCCATTCTACTGTTGAAGTTATTAGGGCATTCTAGTAGAAATGTTAAGGAAAACAGTTCTGTAGTTGCTACACTTCTGAATAGCCTCCCTTTTTGCGACTTGGATGAATACAGATCTTTTCCAGTCTTTCTCCCGTTAGACTGAAACGTAGAAAGTCGCCAGGCGAAGATTAAATACAGGTAATAATGAGAAAATATTAGAAATACAACACAGACGTGCATATACTATTTTTTTATTCCCAACAATGATTCGATCAAGTTAATAGAAGCACTGAAAACACTGAACATACCTGATCAAATGATTAGAATAATATTGTAAAATACTACAGCTAGTGTTAAAGCAGTTGAAGGAGAAACAAACAGCTCCAAAATCAATGTAGGAGTAAGGCAAAAGAATGCAACCACATTATTTAACATAGTTTTCATGCAATAATGAAGAAAGGGCACAAAGGACCGATGCGAAGCAAAGAGGTCACGTAATAGCGTATGCTGATAGTCGCAACACATCGGAAAATACTCCTAGTTACATATGCAAATTGCAACCTTAACCGTAACCAAATAGGAAGAAGAATAGCCAAACAGGAAGAAGAATAGTTACAAATATCTAAAAGGAAAGTAGTAGGAATAATATCAAGACCAAATAAAATCAACGGCCAAGAATATAGACCTAAAATGAATTTTAAATTTGTCTGCGGTCTTGAGTTTGTGTCATTCCTTCGATTTGTTGCACTTTTTCAGGAAGCACGTCAGAAATGTAACTTGTAAATTTATAGGACCAGGTTATTTTGCTGAAGGGTTGAAGCTTGTTGAAGGGGATTATGGTTGTAGGGTAAGATGTGAATGTAGTAGCCAGGCCTAACTACCCCTTAACACATTTGTAACCTAAGTCAGTTCACAAATGAACGCACTTCAATGCTAGAGAATGTATCAAAGATTCACCTAAAAATATACTGCTTATATGACTTTTGTGTCATGTTTTGTTTATTCTAGTCGATGGTGACCTAGTGATTTACTTGACGTAAATTGAAAACAAACGTCTGCAAAAACTCTTGGCTTGCAAACAATACATTGCAACTTGACCTAGTGATATAACACCAATGCTGAACGTTGGGTAAATATGGCGTAGATATTACATATTATGAACTAGTTTTGAGGTTTAATTAATAGTGAGACAAATACAGACCCAACGAATTTAATGGCTATGTTACATTATAATTTAATAGAATTCCAATATAGCAAGAACCAAAAGAAGGCCAAAACTTAGGTTATTAGGAGACGTTAAATTAAGAACTAGGTGGCACAGGTGGAAGACCAAAAAGCATGAAGGAAGATAGTCACCAGTAGCAAACAAATAGAATAATCCACCCTAAACAAAAAAAGGGATTATAAAACTTTCTTCTTCTTGAGGGTGCCGTCTCCTTACTGGAGGTTGGCAATCATCGCAGCTATTCGTACTTTATTCACGGCTGCTCTAAATAGTTCAATGGTGCTGCAGCCATACCATTCCCTGAGGTTGCGTAGCCAGGAGGTTCTTCTTATTCCGACATTCCTTTTTCCCTGTATTTTCCTTGGACAATGAGTCCTCTCATGATGTGTCCGAAATACTGTAGTTTTCTTCTTTTAACTGTTTTCACTACTTCCAGTTCCTTATTCATTCGTCTAATCACCTCTCGATTCGTCACTCTTTCTGTCCACGATATTCTTAATAATCTTCTGTATATCCACATCTCTGCCGCTTCCAATCTTTTAATGTCTTCTTTCTTCAATGTCCACGCTTCCATCCCGTACATTAATATCGATAAAATGTAGCTCTTAATCATTCTCATTCTTAATTCTAGCTTTAGACCTCTGTTAGTTAACAAACTTTTCATTTTTAGAAAAGCCCCTCTGGCTTTTTCAATTCTTGTTCGTATCTCCTTTTTCTGTTGTCCGGTGGAGTCAGGCCAAGACCCTAGGTACTTATAGGAATATGTCCGTTCTATCGTTTTATTGTTAACTATTAGATTAGCATGTAGGTAAATTATGTTTTTTTGTACAAATCATAAACTTCGTTTTCTGCAGATTCATCTTTAAACCGTATTGAGCGCTACTATTACTTAATCGTTCCGTTATTTCTTGTAGATCTTGTATGTTCTGAGCTAGTAGCAGGGTGTCGTCAGCGTATCGTATGTTGTTTATTCTCTTCCCATTGATTATTACTCCACTGTCATTTTGATGTAGCATTTATTTAAATATATTCTCGGGGTATATATTAAACAACAACGGTGATAAAATACACCCTTGTCTGACCCCACGTTTAATCATTATTTCGTCAGTAGCTGCTCCTTCAATTCTTACTTTCGCTTTCTGCTCCCAGTATAGATTGGTTATGATACGAATATTACACATGTCAATGTTTTTTTCTATGAGTATATTTACAAGCTTTCTAGGAGCTGCTAAATTTCATAAGGAATGTAATGCCTCGAAAGAAGAAGAATTGTTAAGAATTTGAAGTTGTTTCCTTATACCGATCAATATTTGAAGGTGCTTCAAATTTCATTTTTGGAAAAGCTGTATAGCAGTGCGTTGCTACATTTTGAAAAGGCCAGTCGAAGATACCCATTAATAATGAAAACACGATAAAAGAAGTTGTATTGTTGTTGAATTCCTCTTGATTTGACATATACACGAAAACACCAAAGACCCAAATCAGGCCAGAAAAGAATGTTAGCAAAACTCGATTAGTTTAGGCTACAATGTAGTGCTATGTGATGAAACGTGGGTATATATTTTTACAAATTTGAATATACAGGTCAAACAATACCAAATGAACAGAAATCATAGACAATGAACGGAGCTCTAGCCAATGGTCGAAAAGTACATTCTTTAATTTAGTACCCATTGTACTTCTAGTGGAATTTAGAACCGCCGCTGTTAAAACATGAAAGATGGTTCAGCATTATGACAATATTCTATACTGTCATTCAGATTTTATCTTTGGGCGCCTCAGAAATAATATTTTGAACCATCCACAATCCAGTCCTCATGTGGTACCTTAGAAAACATATTTGAAAAGTCACAAAAGAAATCAATGAATGGTGTGCTTCAGGAATTGTCTTCAACATATAATAAATACGTTGAAGAATAATAATTGCAAAAATACATAACTGTTTTAAATACCGTAATATGTGAAATTCCTAAAATGTGCAAGGTAACCCAATGAAACGCAACTGATTTGTATTAATAACGCTCAACAGTGAGCTCAGAACTGTATTCAGGGGATTATCAAAGATCTTGTAGTAAGCCAATCGACCATTGACCTTACCTTCTTGTTGAAGCAAAAAAAGACAACTAGGTTATCGAGAAAATTAGTGGAGTTTGCTATGTATTAAATCTCACCTCAATTTAGCCTACGACAACGTGACAAAATGTCACGTTGTTAGCAAAATGTCTTTTTGTAGTTCTTCATAAATAATAGAAAATTGGTACTCGCGCATGGTGCAATCTAAGGATGACATTTGCTATATTCTTTAATTTCGAAATGCAAACATGAAATTTATAAATCAAAATATAGCTGAAGACAAAATTATTATATGTTTGTACCAGGAATCCGTGATCTACAGTGGTACATAGTTTTATAACTCCCAACAAGTGCTAAAGTAAGGTAAACAGAAGTAGTTACTTACTTACTCCTTAGTACTTAGTTAAGAGTCATGACCTTTCAAAATCAGCTCTCACACTGAATTGCTCCCTACCAGCTAAATTACCCGTCGCACTTCTCTACTTCTTTCCACCTTTTCCTATCATCTCCGATATGTAGCTCCCATAATTTCCAATCCTTTTCCCCATTATATATCGGCCCCTTCCGCGATATGACTTTGAATATTTTTTCTTCAAAACTTCCTTTGAAGATTATTTTACTATACCTTTATATGTCTATTGCGTGCAAATACCTAGCCGCGTCATCCTATTGCGACGCAATTTCTATATTTTCTATTTGGGTAGTCAGTTGCCAGTTCGTGCATTGCTTCGATTAACTAGATTCAGAACACTTTAGAAAATACTTAATAATGTCTTAATATTACACGTCATTGTTATAAATAAATTTGAGTATAAAACGTATATATAGTGTAAATACAAAATAAAATAATTTGAGTAAATGGCCACTGGCCAATCACCTAAGTGGGTCTGCAACCCGTGCGGTGGGTCAGCGAAAGGGTTGCTTAGGTTGAGGTGCTTCGGTTGGAATGGAAACTAACAATGCTAAATAGCGGCGCGGACCTGTTTTTCACTTTTGGTAAGACCACGTTCAGCTATTTAAAAGTAATTAATCCCTAAAGATCTTTTATCGGTGTCGGGAGTGTAGTGTTGGTGCTGTTGGTCTGACACGAATTTGTACCGATCGGCTAGCTGCGCACTGGCAAAACTTTACCATTGGGGTCGTTCGAGCGTCCTTGACTTTTCTCCCGGGGATCGCGGCCTAATTTTGGTCCCGTCATCGAACTCGAATTTGAAGATGTTCCAGGAACTCACCGATAACCAGGAGGAGGTTTCTGTTCTCATATGTTATGCATTTATCTAACCACGGTGGTGGTTTGGGCGGATTAATTGGGGACGACATAAAAGATATTTTTACGGCGTAATTATGAAGGCCTGGGATCGCTGGTAGCGGAAATATCAGCGGGCCAGGGGAAGTTTCGGGACCTGGTTTTAAAGGAATTATCCGGTACCGATATCGGCGAGCCGGGAAGTAGTCTAAGGGTAGGTTCTGGAGTTATTATGTAGCACCAAATACCGGTGGGCCATTGGGGAAGGTTCAAGTTTATAAAAGAGGTTGAAGCTCTGGAAGACCTCTACTGATACTTACTTATCAGTAAAGTCCGTGGACCTGGATCTCGAACCGGCAGCGGTTCGCCTTTCAGGGTAAGGCCACTTTGGCATAACCTCGCTATGCAGAATTAGCCGTACCTGGAGGCGGCATGGGGCTCAACGGGCTCAACCGAAGAGCCTTCTCTGGCTACAGGCGGCTTCACCTGTTAGTTCATCTAGGTGAAACTGGATTCAACTGTAGTTGAACTCAAGTCCTATTAAGGAACCAAGCATCGTATACCCTTCCGGTACTCTATCATCTGCATCTACGCCTGGCGAAACTCAAGTATGGATTCACTATGATGAACTGCTCGCGGACTCGGTCAATGCTGGGCCGTTTCTCTTATCGTCAAGCCTCCGCGTCAATTGTGACTTATGCTTGGGGGGTTTACATTCTAGCACATTATTTATGTGTAAATTTTATCGTACTTGTATTTTACTAGTCGCATTGGATTGGCCGTACATATTTCTAAACTCAAACGTATGGTGTGCTCCGTATTCGTAATTTCCTTTACAAGACCAAATACTCTTCTAACAATGTTGATTATTCAGGTATTCAGTGCGCTTTAGTCTTTCTTATCAAGTGTCCATGATTCCCCTCCGTATATTACAACTGGTCTGGCAATTGTTTCATATACTGTATTTTTTTTATTTGCCGATAATTTTGTTTCGTTTTTAACAGTATTTCCTGTGTACATTATTCATCATACCGTATTTTGCGCTTATGATTTTCTAACTTTCTCGACTCGCGATTCTGGCTTCGATTCCTACAATTAACAGCCTTCCTACACTGCCAAGTATCCACTATGTAGATATTGTTTCTCAAGATCGATTGACATCTATGAGGTAAGATGGTTTTTAATGCGTTTCACTTCTGGTCTCTGAGTCTTAGATGTGGGTGGCTCTGTGAATATTTTGTTTTGTACACACCACGATCCGTTCCGGACGCAGCATATCTACCTCCGAAGCGAAAGCTTTATCAACTACAAAGCTTGCAATTTTTTGAGTTTGCTTCGCAAGCGACGTACCATCGAAGGTCGTAATTTATTTCTGCATTTACAAATCGACAAACGTGCCTTTATTTATTTTACTTGCATGCTGCTTTGTTCCTTTCCCTGAATAAAATTATGCTTAATTACTACTTGTACGTAAAAGCTAAGATATTTGTGAAAATTCAGTGTTAAGAACGTTTAACTATATAACTCAATAACACATTAGAGAGGATAATACAGAAAGAGGTCTGAAGATCCTAAATAAAAATAATGCACGAGTAACGGCATTAGATGCACGAAAATGGAAGCAAAGCTCATAAAATGTTGCTAATTTAGTGATAAATATATCAGTACCTACGCACACTGTTGACAGCAAAGATAATAGAATTCTTATGACTGAACTACTTCAAATGATCTATGATCGGTATGTAAAAAATGCAACGTAATACAAGCAGCCGGCTGAAGATATCGCCTGTACTATTTTAATAGTATAAATTTATTACATTAAAACACGCTAGAACAACTACGTTGTGTTGTTTTTAAATAAAAGTTTTTTTACATTGAATCTAAAATGTGTAGTTAAGAAATACATCATTCCTTGCTAGCTATTAACAAAACGAACATTTCTTTTAAACTATCGCTTCTCTAATTATAATAATAAATTATCTACGTCGTTATATAGTGTTAACCATAATCTAGTATACCAATTGCTCCTTTCTCCAATGGCCGATTGCAACTGTAATGCGCATTCGGTCTCTTCAGTAGTCACGACGCTCCTTACTATACGTAATGTTGAGGTATGGTTAATCGTAACTACTAGTTATTGACTTAACACACCACAACCCTAGTGCCCAGCCCTCAGATTTAATGCGATAATAACATACCGCTTCAAATTCGCTATTTCTATGCAACTTGGTACAAACTGTTACTGGTGCAAACATCAAAATTTTAGGATAGTTAACTACGTAAAGCAAGAAGTAACGCTGTAAATTGAAAAAGCTGCAACTCCATGAAAAATAATCAAAATTGTTTTTGCCTGCAGTTGGAAATACTCCCGAGCACTGTTGAAATCACAGTGCAACTGATGGTGTTACAAATCCTCGATTTTCTGCTCACGCTCCGCAGCTCTCAAGAGATTATATTTTAGTCAGGAGACCTCCAGGCCAATCCGACACTTTAATATCCGGACGGCGAACTAACCACAGGCCAGCCATTGCAGTCGTACGAATTCATCTCTCAGGACAGATATGTAACCTCCAGAGATAAATCTAATATTTGATCTCGTCAACCCCTAAGCAGCATGAACAAGCACGTGCTTTCACAGAAAGAGGAAAATAATCAACTAAAACGATGGAACGTACTATTACCTATTATTATTATTTTATAATTGGTTGTTGTTTAATATGCTTCATGCAATTGGGCATTTTTAGTTTAGAATGAAGGATTGTCTGTCAACATGATCAGCAAGTGAATAGAATACCACATTCATACTCGTACTACGCTATGGTTAAAGAAAAAAAAAACGTAACCGTTGCACTTTAAGCTGTTATCAGCAGCTACTTAGCAAAAATTTCTATTTAGCGGTCTTACTTTGATAGTGAAATCCAAATTACGAAGAAATTGTATTTCTATTTCGTGATTTCTTGAAGGTATCACATTGATAACAATAGTGTACATAGTAAAAAAATTAACTTACTGGTACCTAGTAAAAACCACGTGTTACATTTGTAGGTCAAATTAAATTGAGGTTAGGTTGCAACAACGAGGTAGCAATAAAATTCACAAAACACCACATTGGAGAAGAAAAATTAATAACCAGCAAACTACGTTAAAAAGATCGTTATACATCACAATATAAAAATTAAAATTAAAGCAAGTAAAATAGATACTAACTTTGAGGAAGTTAGCACATAGAATGAATTTTTAAATATTTAATACAAAAGTAACTAAATAACAGGTCAAAAAGTAAAACAACAAAGTGAAAACCAATAAAGGCACGAAATCAGCCAAAGACAAAATAACTATTTAATATTCCGGAAAATGTAATTGGTATCAAAATCTGTGACTTCATTGAGTCTGAATTCATTATTATTGGACATAATTCCAAAAATTTCGAGTAAATTCAGCAACCTACCTTTGTTAGATATATGTAAATTTTTTTAATCTTTATTAGGATCAAAGTTGTGGTTGTGTTCCAAAATGTGATTAGCAAAAGCTGATTTATTAGGTTGGTCAATATTAAAATTGTTGTTTCTAATGCAAGCTGAATGTTCTTTGATTCTTTTTTTGAAAGTACGTCCAGTTTGACCAATGTAAAAACAGTTGCGAGACGAACAGCCAAGACGGTAGACTCCAGATCTTTCTAATAAAGGGGTGGGATGTTTATTGTAGACTACCCATTTCTGAAGGGAATTGGTAGTAGAAAAGGGAATTCGAAAATTGTATTTACTACGAATGTTTTATATGGACATAGAGATAGTACCATAATAAGGGATTGAATAAAACGTTTTGTTTTCAAAGTTATTGATAGGGGTTAGGTTTGTTGAAAGTTTTATACGGAGTTTATAATAAATGGGTGAAATGAGTTGAAGAGGATAACCGTTTTTAATAGCAATGTATTTAATGATGTTAAATTCACTATTGAAATTTTCAATTGGCATACGGATGGACAGTAAACGGCTGAATAAATATTGAAAATTAGCAAGTTTATGGGATAAGGGATGAAAGGAAGAATAAGAGATAGTATGGTCAGTACAACTGGGATTCCTATAAATACTGAAATTTAAAGAATTAGATATGGAACTATTGTTTTTACTTATCAAAATATCTAGAAAAGGCAAAGAATTATGTTCTATTTCAAAAGTAAATTTAATATTAAGATCTACTGAGTTTAACCAGGTGATATCATCATTAATATAAGGGTTATTAGAATTGAAAATGACCAGGATATCATCGACGTACCTGCCCCAGTAAATAATTTTGTGTCTTCAATAAAGATACCACCCCTTTATTAGAAAGATCTGGTGTCTACCTTCTTGAATCTTCCTCTTGCAACTGTTTTTACATTGGTCAAATTGGACGTACTTTAAAAAAAAGAATTTGGCTTTTTGGGCTTTTTTGTAAAATGCGGAATACTTCATATATATATATAATACTTCTTCTTTTCCTTGAAATAACTATTTTTCGGTGTAAACTGTATCCATATAAGTCAGTTTGGGAACTTACGATGTTATATAATATAATATACCAAGAACAATAAATAGAATTTAATATTCATCAAACCAGTATTACCAATCCTAATTAATGCTGGGGGCTCAAGTAGGCCCAGAAATAGCAATTAATAAAATTTTAGGTAAAACCTGACGCTCTACAGCGATAAACAATAAATGAATATGATTGCAGTCAAACCAAATCATAATAGTACAAGTAACACGTAAATAGTCAAACGATTTATATAATTGTTATTAAAATTCTAAACATTTGACAACACAACAAATTAAAATTGCTAACGTCAGCAAACGTTAAACGACTGCGTTGCCGTATGTGTGTGCAGCTCCCTAATTGACTAAGAATGAGCGTCTGATAACAGTCAATAAAGTTACATGATCCCGTGCGAGATTATTACCAAAGGCCTTTGTTATTCCACCGCATAAATTCATAGCTGGCAAATCTGCCTTTATCGACAAAACAAACCACTGAATTACGAGAGAGTATGCAGTTAATGCTATATTCTAGAAAGCTTCTTCATGGTATTTTCAGGTGACAACAACCATAGGTTTAAATACAGCTTGAGATAACGCTGGCGTTTCCTGGTCGAATATGATTGCGGGAAGCGACCTTAGCTCTGCGTGCGCTCAGCAAGTGACTGCCATAAAACAATATCCCAGAAAGTATACCTACTGCAGGAAGATAGAGACCTAATTATCACGTTAATTAGTACAGAAACTAAATAATGCAAAAGAGCTTACCCTTAGTTTACAAACGCGCCTAAAAAAACGCAAGAGACGCTTCTTAGAGCGTGCCAAGCGGTTGTTTGTTTAAAAAAAAAGCGTCTTAAATTACACAGCCTACAAAATCCCTATTACCAGGTCTCCATCGATTCTGCCACTTGGCTGCCTCAACGAAACGCTGGCGCGAGAAGAAGGCAACTTGAATTCCAAAAATCGAAGAACGCACTTATCGCAAGGTTGCGCATTTGGAAAAATAAAACTCCTTCGCGGCAACGTACGAAAGAAAGAAGTGCGAGCCTGGCTATTTATATTATAGATACGGAATTAAAATCGAAGGCGCAATTCACAAGGAACGTCAAAGTAATATGGGGCGTGGTCTACCTATTTATGAAAAAGCAAGCTTCCACGAAAGGATCATCTTTATATTCCGAGACTAGAGGCTAACAAACCATCTATTGCTGATTATGCGTCGAGGCGTTTTAATAAATTATAACAAATATAAATATAGTTTCCTCGAAACTTGTGCTGGAGAAATTGTTTTCAACTAGCTGTCTTTCCCCAGATCTCCTTCTACGCGTTTTTTTTTATCTGAAGCTGCAATCAGCAACATCTCTGTGCAATGTGTTATAGCCACAAAACGTTAAACGTTACTGAGCTGTCACTGTAGCAATTCTTTTCATGGTGCGCGATTGCTCAAGGTATATTTGATTACTAAAAAGAGCCATACTTGCTGCCAACTCACTACCGTTTCAAAATTTCCTTTTCATGATTTTTTTTTGTTTTTTAAGTTTTGGCATTGTCATGCGGCAGAAACATGACATGTTGATACAAAGTTGTAACATACTTATCTGCCACTGCAAATATTATAAAAGAGTGGTAAATATGTACTTGATTAATAAAAATGCATACTGCATGTACTTACATAACCTCTTTATTAGTTAGGAAGCAGTTGATTCATTTAAAAATACTGTTACAAAATTTACCTTTTTATTATACTTACCGTTAACTTCGAAACAGACGTATAATTGAAAATGTATTAAAACGCAAATGAGCAATAACCACGGGTTATGCTCTTGGGACAACCGAATAATTCGATTTGTCCCTTAAGCGATTCAAATGTGTAGCACAAATTATCAATGAAAGGCAAAGGGAAAGAGAAGGACGTACCCAAAATGATAAACGTGGGCCATATTTGCAATTGTGCAAATTGTAAAATATATATTATTCCTTAAAGATCCACTCTGAAATAATAAAATATCACGTTTATTTCGCTGTTTCACACCTTATTCCTGTTTATCAATTAATAATTTAACTTATGGGAACCATATTCGAATGTACAGAAATATAAAAACCAGTTTTCTCGATAGCAACATTAGTGATTCAGAGACTCGCACAATCTCTTATGTAATTTTTAAATTACCTAGTTTATTTTTGTGTTTCACACCGTCACAACTTCGCCATAATATCATAATTATAAAACAACCTTTAAACATTTTCTTGAACAAAAATAGCAGAACACAAAAACAAGGAATTTACTTTAGAAATTGGAATTTATTTAAGAATTATTCGAAATTTAACTTTTGACGATCAAAAAATGCGAGCAATTACTTTCCTCCGAATTACACGGTTGGGGTAGAAAATTATGTGGAAATTAGTACAAGTAGTGTCTACTGTATAAACTTAAAACAAAATAAGAAGTACTTATTGCATCTGTTCATGGTGGTGGTGGACAATGAATTTGTAATAAACAACTAGACTGTGAGGTATATTTAAGAGTGCTGCAAATGCCATTTAAGAAAATTTTCCTGAATCACGATGTACAGCGTAGATAAGAATAGAATCTGGATATTGCGTAATTTTAATGCTGCTAGAAAATGTGAATCATGGAGAACAGATAAATAATTTAACAGATATAAAAGTGGAGGTGTACACAAAAATTAAAAGGAATAAAATCATCGATGGAATAATAAACGACACCGACAGAAATTATTTAAGTAAGTATATTGCCCATAGAGAT
This sequence comes from Agriotes lineatus, assembly GCA_940337035.1. Classification (NCBI taxonomy): domain Eukaryota; kingdom Metazoa; phylum Arthropoda; class Insecta; order Coleoptera; family Elateridae; genus Agriotes; species Agriotes lineatus. The sequence goes on along the minus strand of OW679201.1, from coordinate 108,361,449 downwards.
AAGCATACAATAAATTCGGCTAAATTAGTTAAGTCGAAGGATTGAAGTTAAGAGAGTGTACAAAATTAGAGAGTTTAGAAAAAGAAGAAAAGGAAGAAGGCTTCGTAAACGATGGTGGAAATGCGGCAGAAGCCAGATACATAAAGTGGACTGAGATCACCCTACTCATAAAGGTTAAAACAATGGAAAAAATCTGGTGTGATACACTCACACCACTTTATTTTACAATGATCTTATAATTAGCCAAAAATTAGATTTTTAATTTTTAACAATTGGTCAAAAATTTTCAAAAATTGCAAATTCTACAAAAACGGTACCAAATAGAGCGTTAGTTTAAGAGACAAACTTTCTCTAAAATTTTAAGCTGAATTCAAAAATGTAATAATATACCGGGTGTTCTATTTAAACTAGGAGGTATTAAAAAAAAATAGGAAAAAAAACAAAAGAAACAACCTATTTGGGAGGTATTCAACTGGAAAATCACCTATCTCACATCAATACACATTAAAAATGTAATAAAAATGTAAGGTTTGAAAAAAAATCGTTAGAGCCGTTTTTGAGAAAATCGAAAAAAACTGAAAAATCACAAGAGTAAACACCTACTTCCGGTTATCCGCTTTTCTTCAAAAATTTGCTGTCTCATCTACATAGTACAGAAAACTTATATATGAAGTTTCAACGCCATACCTCTTTTCATTTTTGAGATATTCTGTTCACAGACAGACAGACAGACCAATGAACAAAAACATGTTTTTTGGGTTCAGGGAACTCGAAAAGGTGAAGATCTGTTGAAAACTCAATTTCGAATTTTTGGGGTGAATGCAATACTTCCTTTATCACAAAAGGAAGTAAAAATATGTAGAGGGCTTTACTGAAACACTAAATAACTTTAAAAATCGAAGCAAACTAAGCGTAAACATATTTTCATGTTTCTAATAATACTGAGAAAATAGAAGGAAACACTTGGTAATGCAAAGTACTTCAATTCTTAAATAAAAAAATATTAGCCGTGATGGGATTCGAATTTCAGTGCCTGCGAATAAGCCTGCGCATTCGTTTCATTGTTCGCCGGTAGCCCACAGGTCGAGCAGGCCTTCGCTGCGTAAGCCACCAGGGCGCTTGGAATATAACGTAACGCACTTATTCGATGCTCTCTATTGTCTAGCACAGCATTTATCCTGTATCTGTTGGGTCCCATTTTTGGCAAGAATAAAGTCTGCGCTATGTACAATGCTTTCTTATATTTTTCAGTTAATCCAAAATAAACAACATTTTATTTTTTTAAGGTGCTCACCCTGTATATATTGCAATGGATGCTCTCTAATGACTGGGTTTTAATTAATATTTAATTGTAAGTAAGAGCAAAATCCAATATGCGCAATTCACTGATTTAATATTTTACTGTGTACGGAACTTTGCCTGCTATGAAATTATTAGGCTGGTTAAAATGTGACCCGTACTTCAATTACTTGTTCAAAATAAATGGTTATGTGCCCGTTTTTATATTTTATTTACCTGCAATTAATTAGAAAACGCTAGCTCTCAGTAAAGCAATAACTCTTTAACTCAGTTGGGTTCCAAGTTGATTGTAAATTACAAATTATCTAATTCGGCCCTGTTCACCGCATTTAGTTCCAATGCACGATAGCTAATTGTTTGCAATACTGTCAAAAAAATCTACAAAATGGAGTACGTATGCAAGTCTGCGGTATTTGACGTTTAAAACCAATGTAATTATGAGAATTCGCACGGGAAATATTTAAATCTTTGCACTTTGCCGGTAATTAACAGGTTTTGTTTCAGGCATTAATTTATTTCGTGACGTCACCACCGTTCCTTCGTTCTTAAAAGCGACGCTACTACAGGCATTTGTTAATTCCTTCGCCTAACCTCAAAATTTATGGATGCTTCCTAATTACTTGAACTGCGCCTTCGCTGAGGCTTTGGAAATGCTCGAATCTTCTTCAGTAAGGCCTCCTTGCACATGCACCTTAATTTTCCGACCGCTAACACTGATATTTTAGATAAATTTGGGTACCTTATAACGGCGGCACTGCTTCGGTGCTCGGAGGCGACCCCTGGTGTGTTTCTAGTCCTGGAACGGTTTTCCTCGCTGTTGAAGCTGCCGGTAGCACTCCTGCAGTCCTGCCCACGGTATTGCAGTACAAACCCCTGGCTTAGAATTGTTATCTTGGCTGGACGCAGTTGTCGAAATCTCGAGCTAGATCGGCTGGTGAATCCTCGAGAACGCTCTTGAGAATTTTTTTATTTTTGGTGGCGGAAACCAAACGATACCACTCAATAATAAAAGGGTAAACTTTTCGGCTTGAAAAATGCTCATTTATTAGATTAAAAATATAATTAAAGTGGAGCACAATTTACACTGTCAAGCTTAATTTATTTATTCATTTGTTCTCCTCCGTTATTAAAACGAATTAGAGTCTACTATGCTAACAGAAATAAGTTTTGGTTAATTTAAGTACATAATGGAAATAAGTTTGATTACATAGTTTTAAATCTTCAAATTTCTTACAAACTAAATTTATTGTCTGTTTCTTAGATTTAAAAATCGTTTATTTGAGCCACACACACAAACACGTTATATTATTTGCTCTGCTTTTCAGAACCGTTCAATGCCCTGATTATTTTAAGAGTTCCTTGCTTATCAATTGCTTTCTTCATCTCCTGTTGCCTGATTTGTTAATTGCCTTCTCATGTCCACCTGCCTGCTTTTTCAGATTGCACTTTCGCAATGTATTGTTATCTTATTCTGGCTTCTTTACCTTTTCAGAATCCTCACAAATTTCACTGACTAGCTTTATTGAAACTACGCTTCTTTTACTTGCACATAGCAAACCTTTTTGTGACTATTAATTTCTTTCGGTTCGGCTATCTATTATGCACAAACCCATTATTTAATTTATCCGATAATCAACTTCGACCCCTGTGAAAAACGAGCTTTGCCTTTTGCGTTCCTTACTTGATTACTTTATCATTACTAGCATCTCTTTAACAATGCATTTATTATTTGAAATTTAAGTTTAGCATTGCAGTTATATAAAACACCTCAACTCTGTGCTTATTGAAATGTTCATTAATTTGCACTGCTAGCAGAGTCGAGTCGTGGGCCTAAGACCCTCACAATATTTGTCTCGGTTTTATGCCAGGTAGATATACAGGGTGGTGACTTTGGCGACGCAGCATAGGGATTTCAGCGGTAAATTTTTATTGTTTGATTATTGGCTCTCCAATTTTTTTTAAATTAAAGTGTGAATATGTTTCTTATAGAGAAGAAAATACTACATCTGTAGATACTGCTGTTTATAATTTTCCAATTTCCGAAACCTATAAATTAAAGAAATAAAAAATGCTATTTTTGAAAAAAATTAGTGGTGCCTTGGAAATATGTAAACAAACAACATGCACATTTACTGTTGTCAGTGCTATTTGACGTTCATAACAGATCATTAAATATTCTTCCCGTTAAAATGTATTCAACTGAAGAAAAAGTAGAAATGATAAAATGGTTTTATGTTGGAAATAGTGCTCGTCAAATAAGTGCCTTGTTTAGCCTAAAATATCCGAATCGGCAAATTCCAAGTAGTTCAACGATTGATGGATTAATACGTAAATTTGAAACTACAGGCACAGTATTAAATAATTGTAAATGTAACAATTACGCTGAAAACGTGCAGCAACATGAGGCAAATGACCATACCTTGAATGTTTTGGCAGCAGTAGCTGCAAATCCCAGTGTAAGTTTAAGACAAATAGCGCAAGATATTGGCTTGCCTCACAGCCGAGTCCTGCGAATTTTGAAAAAAACACAAGTTTCGCTCTTACAAATATCATAGTCATCAAGAGTTGCTTGAACGTGATATGGAGGAGAAGTGCATTTTGTCACAAAATTATGGAAAAATGTAACGAAGACAGGAAGTTTTTGAATAACGATTTGTAATCCAAGCAACATTTTACAAACCAGGACCCAATATCCCCAAAAAGTTAATGTTTGGGCGGGAATACTAGGTCATCACATTATAGGACCATTTTTCTTAAGTGAAAACCTCACAGGAGAGTGTTTTTTGCAGTTGTTAGAAGAGGATATAGCTCCGGCGGTGATCGAAGTCGCTAGAGACGATCAAGCGATTTGACTTCAGATGGATGGGTGCACACAACACTCGTGAGCTGCGTGACTTTGTAAACTACAGTTTTTCAAATAAGGCAATTGGTCCAAGTTATTTAATTAACCGACCTGCTAGATATTTCGCCCAACGATTTTTTTCTTTGGGGACATTTAAAATCGCAAATTTACTCTGGAAGAACCTTTCAAACTATTGAAGAGCTACAAAATTGTATTCAAGCCCAATGCGCTAAAATATCACAATATCAGTTGGCAAATGTTAGACGGCAATTTTACGACAGGTTACGTCATTGTTTAGTAGTTAATGGTGCTTTGTTTGAACATTTATTATAATTTATTAATTTTTGTGTTTTGTATTATGATTATACGTACAATCGAAGTCATAGAAAACTGAGACAGGAAAATTACGCAGTTACTCTAGTTTTCGAAAAGTGTAGTTTAGATGTAACATTTTGACTAAACTGAACGTTATTAAAGAAGACAGCCGACCTTTAACAATGTTCAGTCAAAATGCCACATCTGAACTACACTTTTCGAAAACAAAGGTATCTGCGTATTTTTCCTGTCCCAGTTTTCTATGACTTCGATGGTATATAATTATGTTTTGTTATGGTATTTAATAAATTCTGCTTCCTATAGATACTAATTTCTTTAATTTTTCCGGTTCCTGGAAAATTATAAACGATGGTATGTACAGATACCTACAGCATTTTCTCTAGGAAAAACGAATACATTTTAACGAGAACAGAATTTAATAATTAGGTATAAACGTCAAACAGCAAAGACAAAAGTAAATGTGTATGTTGTTTGTTTACATAATTCGAAGGCATCAGTGAGTAATTTTTAAATTGCATTTTTATTTCGTTGGTTTCTACGGTTTCGGAAAATGGAAAATTGTAAACAATAGTATGTACAGATGTAGTATTTTTTTCTCTACAAAAAACTTATTTACACTTTAATTAAAAAAAAAATAGGAGAGCCAATAACCAAACATTAACAATTTACCATTGAAATCCTTATGCTGCGTCGCGCAAGTCACCGCCCTGTATAATGCGTATGCAAAATATCGTCTTCCTCCAACAAATAGTTTTTGAGTTATACCGCCAACAGGTAGACATACAGACAGACGGAATTGAGAAAAACTGCTTTACGGCATAAAGAGACCCTGAAACTTGAAGATCTGAATAAATCTCGGAAGGTGATTTTTTTGAGATTGAGATACTTCAAATTTTAGACGAGGGAAGTAATAAGAAGCTGCAAGTTACATGCCTCGTCCTATATAGAAATTAATAGAAAAGGTCAAACCTCGAGCTGACTTAAGGTACTAAATAGAATTTTATATTGCTATGTTATTGTACTCGCAAGCGATTATACGTATTTAATTCAACAGCTATGTTTTAAAAATAATTAAATTTAAAACAACAGAATTGGTTATGATGTAATCGTTAAAAATGTTAATATTTGATAAAATACAAAATTTGCTTAATAAAACGATAAATTCTATGCCAAAATAAGAGTTAAATGGATTTTAGATGATCATGATTGACTTAAATTTGGAGCAGGTAGCATTTAAAGGACTGAAGAGGAATGTCAAAGATTGCTTGCAAGGCGGATTCACACTTAATAAAATTAAATATGCAAATGTAACCTAATTAAGCAGAAGTTTACTGTAAAATAGACTTTAAAAGTAATGCCAAACAGTGTTAATACATGGTAAAATTGATATTGAATTACAGTACGTTTATAACGGTAAGAATATTTACATAGCGCATAGTGGTAAAAACAAAAATTACATAAATAATGTCAAATGATAGATTACACAAAATACAAGAGGTACAAGGTGCAAAATTATAAATGTAAACTGCAAATAAAGAATTAATAGCTGTTAGAATTGATTTGTATCAAAATTGTAGGATTTCTGAAAATTGAATTATGGAATCTTTTGTTTTCTTTCATCCCTGAATTATAAAATGTAATATTAAGTTAGATAAGGCAATTGACATGTGAGGCAACTAGGCAATATAAGAATTGTAAAAACATTATACTGGTTTTCAACCTCAAACAAAAAAAATATGAGACTGATTTTTTTTCAAAACTTTACTGGGCTGTCGACAAGAATTAAGCTCGACTTTTACCGGTTTCTGGCGGTTTTGTCGGCGACAGATAGCTGGAATTGTGTTGCAGTTTCTTGCCTTGGAGAATACATAATAACATGTACAAACAAATAAAAGGATCCTAATATACACGCAAGTCAATAAAGAAAGAGAAATATCGCCTACATGATTAAGTAACCTGCAATTGGTTGTTTTATTCCATATTCAATTGTAATAGAGGTTATCTTAGAGTAGCTAACACTCCACTAGGCCAAACTCAAGAATATCGTTTAAACAAATTTGCATTAGACCTGATACGTTATATTACCCAATTGTTATAACCCAACCCTGATTTGAGAATTACATATTTTACCGAGCTAGCCATTCATAATACAGATTGAATGATTTAACTGAAAGGAGAGAATACTTGGCTATTTAGATAAATTTGTAGATAACACTTTAACAAGCAACCTTCATTTTCGACATTTCAGGACGTTTTTAAACTCTTCTTCACCCGCCAACTGTTTAATACGCTGAGTTTCATAAAGCTGGGTAGTTCGAGGGTTTCTACCAATGCCGCATAATTAATTGCCTTGGAACCTTTCCCGAGTACTACTAAAACTATGATACATGCATCAGTGTGTAACTAACCGTAAAGCAAAATCAAAATGAATAGCTTATTAATGCGCTAAATCCATTCGTTCGCAAATTAGCTGCGAACTGCGCTGCACCCAATAAAGCCGTCTTAAATTAGAACCTGAAGCTAATATGGCAAACATGGAGTATATGGCGGCATTCACGTCGCCGTTATTGTTGATTTTGCTTTTACCCCACACTTGCGTACACATTATTGATAAATTGGATACTGTAATTGCCTCGCCTGCTTGTGTCAATTCAGATTTTTCAAAAGATTCTCATCAGTAATTAAATTTCATCTACACAGTATAAAGGATGTAGAAGCTTTGTTGCGTTCACATCTAATAAACCTTTATTGAAGAAGCTTGCTTAATTCTAACAAAATATCTAGCAGCGTCGTAGAGTTCTGCTGTGGACTTCTTGCAATTTCGTGATCCACATCCGGAAGAGAGGGCAGTGAGAGATCCAAATTTGGAGAATCTGGCGGATCTAAATTCAGGAAAGCGCTTGCTGGACTGGAACTATTGGTCACCGAAATTGCTTTTTGAGGTTAATTTAATTAGCCTCGGGCTAGTTTGTCCTGTCCTTGTGTAGCAGTGCCACACTCGTGTATTGACTCGTAAAACATGTTGCACTTCGTGTGAGATTGCAGTTTTGGGGTTTATATTGTAACACTAGTTCTAGGCTATGGCTGTTAGCAAATTACTTCAGAACACAATGCCGTTCATAAACTATTAAATTGAGAAAAACGAGAATAAATATTGAAGATGAGATGGCACATCTATGATACTCTGTTTGTTAATGCCTGAAGCAAATTGAACGGTGTTATGGAAGGAGTTTCGAGCATCCCGAAGAAGATTTGGACTTAAAATAACTAAATAATGATTAAGTGTGAAGCAGAAAACGATCATATAAAAATCTACAACTATAAGGTGGCGAAACTGCAGAATTACATATATCGAAGTCAACTAATAACAATATGTCAGGATAGCTAACTGGATGAAGTTACCAGAAGGATTACAGCTGTCTATGCAAATTAAAACAAGTACTTACGTTCAAAAACCTCGAAGACAGAAATTTTGAAAAATGTGTCTTGCCGTTCTTAACGTTTACATAGAAAACATGGATGCTCCCAAAGGAAGTAGTAAATAAGCTAATGGTCACACAGCAAAGCCATAGAAAGAATCATGATAGAAATTACTCTAAGAGAAAAGAGAAGAAGTTATTGGATATGGCAACTGCAGCGGCAATGGGTGGAAGTTAAGTAGATTAACGAAAGGGATCCATATCCATCAAAGAATAAGTAAATATGGTTCTTCTTTGTAACTATCATTCATTTTCTACGTCTTTATGTACCTATTTGGGTCAATTTCAAACGATATGGACTTTTTATATAGGTAATCTAGCATGTTTTCTCTTGTCTACTCAGTCTATTATCGTCTTTGCTATTATTTCAACCGTTATTCTTTCTATACAAATTTCTCAACAACTGAGTTCATCTTGCTCGTTTCTTTTTTGCCTCAGCTGTCTAGGCCATGATCGATCTGCAATACTCCAGGTAAGTAAGGTTCCTGACTTGTATTTGTAATTTACACGTGAGTAAAGTTTTGCTAAAATTATGTGTTATACCTCGCTTTCATACCTATACATTGCATTCTCTTGAAGGTATAGGAAATCATAGAAATAAACATCCGACATCTTTATTATTAGCTGCAAAATTTTGCTTTTATTGTCGGTTGTAACGCAGTTGAATACAAAAATATATTAGCTTTAAACGCACACAAATAAAACAAGAAAACAAATAAGAGTACACTTAAAATAAATGGCAATTGACGACCCACTTTAATATTATTATAATTAATAGCATCAAAACTACAGGCGATATAACTTAGTTCTATGCGCAGTTACCAATCAAATCAACTAGTGAAATTAGGACTGGCCTATTTTTGTAACAACACAATATCAAAAGGACAGCCAACCTGAAATACCACAGCAGCCGTGTCTGTTTAAAAGTCGGCCCTTTTAAAGTTATTTTACCGATTCTGGCGATGTAGTCAGATACTCTCTCGATGAGCTGATATTTGACCTCATATAGTGCCACGATCGACTTCGGCCACCGTCCAAAACGCTTTGTAACGTGAGGTGAGTAAATATGGTGCAATTGACCAATTGCCCAAATTTTACATATGAATACCACCAACCTTTGCTAACTGCGTGCAGATACACAACGTGCTTATTTCCCAGTTGTGGCAGGTCTTCTCACGTAACGTGAAGACGAGAACCACTCTCTGGAAGTTTTTAGCTCCGGGCGGAAATGCTATCGACTTGTATCTAGAACCCGCAAATTTACGCAGGGATCCGACTATAATCAAATTCTGGAGGTTGAGACAGAATTTTACCGCCTTGAACTGACTTGCACCTTTTGAGGTAATCCCTTTCGGTTGCACAAAATGACCGACGTGCATACTACAAATTTGACCGGATACTTTCGCATTAGCGCCCGAGTGAACTTATTCAATTGTAAATAATCTAGCCAGATAGATTTACATTTAAATATGACACGATATACAAAGTGACTACATATTGAAATAATACTAATTGCTCTTGTTGAGCTGAGGTATAGCGGAATCAAATTTCGTTTCAGGTTTTTTTATTTTCAATTAATGAATAAAGTAATGGAAGAACTAAACATACGCAATGAAATAGTGAAGTTAATAAAGCTGATTTTGGAAAAAGCTGAAAATAGGTTAAAAATTAACGATCAACTGTCAGCACATTTTGAATTTAAAACTGAGACAGGGCGGTCCACATTCGGCAAGGACATCAATGTCTAATTTTCGCTCCATTAACCATAAGTAAAAAATAATTACTGGAGGTGACGAGCAGGTTAATACGGGAAGCGCAAATAATGGGCCTAATGAAAGGAAGACAAAGTACAAGCATGATAATTAAAATGCGAGGATTGAAAAAAATAGGAAGACCAAGAACAAGATGAGAAACAGATATAAGAGAAGATTTGAAAGAAAACAAGAGATAGAAATGGCTTAAAGTAGTCAACCAAGTCATAGGCCTACAAAGTCCTTAGAGCTGATTTATATAACTAATAGAAAGCTTGGAGAATGAACATTACTAATTTTTTCAGTATACCTGTAACTTTGGTATTTACGATCTCTTGTAAATATCATAGTCAAAGATATGCTGATATTAGTAGTGTTCACCCCCGGTGGTTCAAGTCGGTATATTTACCTGACTGTGTAATTGTTATTTATTGGTATTACTAAAGAGCTAATTATATGCTCTTTGGTATTACATTAAAACGGTTTAGCTAATTATTAAAAAAATTTCTATTACTTTGTCGCCTTAGATTGTTTCTGTATTCTTCTTATTTTTAATTTTCGTAGTCATATTTCTGGAAATTAATATTATAAAAACGACATTTATAAGAATTTTACCTATTACGGTCTACTTTATCTGCTTTTTTTATAATGTGTTACCGGTAAATCCCCGATTACATGTAACAAGCTTATTGTGTGTTCAACAGTTCATCGGGATGGAGTAGGTCTTAAACTAAAAGAATAACAGGCATTATCACGCGAAGGTCAAATTAATTGTACCTTGGAAGATACGGCAGTACGGAAATAAAAGCCTTGGTTGTTGTTTAGGAGTTTTGAATGCTTGTGATGCAGTGAATAGTTCTACCATAGAAGACTGCTTTAGATTTGAACCTTACCTCATTTCTGAACCTTTGAAAATGATTGCTTTACAGTGGTCTGCGCTAGAAGGTCAACCTTACCTCATTTCCGCACCTTTAGGAAATACTTAGTTTCAAAACAAGCGGTTCTGCACTGTGCTTTACAAATAAAAATTTCAAAGAAGTTTACTAAGATAACATTCATAATAATTATTACATTTGAGAGGGTCAGCGTTGCAGTTGTAATTACACAAACGGTTTTCCAAAACAATTCTTAAAAATTAAACCTTCGCTTTAAGAGTAAAAGTAGCAAACGTGCTTGGCGAAGAAATTCCCCAAGAAAAATAAATTTGATACACTGGTGCATCCCGCTGTATGCGTTACTGAACTACGTATAGAAGTATGTCGGAAAACTTATTCCACAACATGAAACTTATTTGCTGAAAAATAATAAAATGAGTGTAATTCATTTTCTAGGTACGCAAAAGCACATTTAAAATTGACGGTAAATCACACATGCAAGGTAAAATAATAAATACAAATACGACTTAGCTGGGTGCAATCCAAAACGCGCTGAAATGGCCAAACTTTGAGCAATGAATGCCGGTGGCTCGCAGATGAAAACAACATTTGTAAGCTTCTCCAGGATTTCGACGACGAAAACTGCATTAATCCTATACGCTATGTAAAGGAACATTTTCTGCAGAGATTCGTTTGAAGAATATACAACCGCGGTTCAAATATCACAATGTTTTAGGCGTAAGTCTGCATGCGGAAATTTCTGCGATTCGAGGCGTCGAAGATCGATAGTGCTTCCTCTAAATCTGATCAAAGATAAATATGAAAATTCCGCTGTACTTCAGGACGATACGGGATTTGAAATTTGAAACTTGTAACCTGCGTTTTGTGGAAGCTGGATAGATCCAACAATCGTCATACCATGTACAGCGACGCCTATAATTGGCCTAACGGCTGTTGGCTGAGTACAAAATAAAATTTTTAAAAATTGAACGCGGGAAGGCAAGGCTTCACAAAGTATTTACATTTCAGAACGGTATTCTGACATGCCGACTTTAGTGCTTTGCTCCACGTTAAGGTCGGTCGGCCCCTCGAGGCTACGAGCGGCAGTCATCTTGAAATCCACTTAGGCAAGTTTCGACCCAATAGAAGTGAGCACAGGAAACTGTAACCAAGTTACCTACACTAGCCATCCTAAATGTTTTATTTAGCCAAGTTGCGAACCAATTTAAATGTGCCAGAAACACCATACTTATTTAGCAGCGCAAATGTCTGCGGAATGTTAATAAATAGTTGTTTTTGCATAGAAACCTACGACATTCAAAACTGTTAAGCTTTGCTTAGCTGGTAAAGTGCTGCTTTCGTTGTGGGTCGTTATTACGAAGTACTTCGGCTAGCCCAGAGAGGGGTGAATCATGATCCAGCTGCAGCCTTAAATGCAATAGTAAGAAAAAATAATTTCCATATCCATAATGATCCGCCAATTCCGTTGCACTACTAGGCCTCCCTAAATAAAACAATAACAAAGAGGTTCTGATTATCGTCTTTTAAAGCATTGAACACTCCACTCAACGCCAGACAACAAAAATCACCACAACTCCGAAAAATAAACAAAGTATTTACAAATTATAACGAATTAAAATTATAAATCAAGTAACCTCCACACAATGTAATACAACAGGTTATACTTTCAATTGGATCCACGTACACAAAAAATTGAGTAACAATACAACTGACCAGCACTTGCGTCGGAAGGCAGGGGTCTGTTGCTACGGTAGGATTTTGTACAGTGTGCGATGTGCAGCCATACAGATGGAGGATACCGCTGATTACTGGAGATAACGTGTAGGATATCGAAGGTTACTCGAAAAAAGGCATGAGATTGTAGATTGCCAAAAGGTGGCTTTACTTCCAAAATACCATTAAATCCTTATTCAGACATATAGGTACAACCATTCATGAAACCATTATACCAAATCTGCACTGATTTATGCCAATGTTTGCGAAAAATGCGCTTTCTAAGCGTTCATCAAAAATGCGTCCTGTCATTGAAAGTAAAGTGAAGATTCTATTTTTTTTAAATGAAGAATGGAAAAATAGCTCCACCTTGAAGTTGGAAATTTTCTAAAACGAAATAGTTACATACAAAGTCAGTATTACTCCTGTACACCGATACTGAATTCACGCTACAGCAAATTCACTTGAGCTGCAACGATAAGAGAAGGTGGTGCACAAATATTGAGCATTTTTAAATGTATGTGATGCTCAGAATATAACAAATGAGTTTGTTTGGAAATAAATGCATGTGATTATTATAACCGTGTTGCATATTTAATGCATTTTCACGCATTTTAAACAATACACAATTACACAAAAAGCACGTTGGTTTACAAAGACCGCAAGTAAATAAAATCCCAAATCCTCCATCAGTTGACTGAAACAGCCATTTTCAATCCTATTACCTATTTTTAACAACGTTCCCTTTTTAGAAGGTAAAATCTGAATAAATAAAAATTAAGTTTTGCTGCAAAACCCCAAAGATTCATAATATTTTGTGCCCCACATATCCCTCCTACAAATACAGCGTTAGTCTTATCAAACGCAATCACAATGGAGAGACAGAGTGAGCAAGATTTTTGTTGAAGAGCATTTTATTACCGCATATAAAACCATTTTTCAAGTGGAATTCATGTAGATCTTATTTGTGTGCCCATAATTCAAATTTACTGCCAAAAGCAGCTCCGAAACGATTTTGAATTAAATTTCGTCTTGGTTGTTTTGCTACCCGCGCTAAGGACCGTGTTTGTCTAATCTCCGTGGCCCGGCCATAAATTTGCTTGTGCATTTGCCCGTTAGGTATGCAAATAGACAATCGCAAATGTACATAACCGCAGTTTCCTTGTACTTAGTAACTGCAGACAGCTAGTTTATGTTACACGATATTATTCTCAATTAGTTGCTAGCCGAGTTAAACACAAAACTAGTTTGGGGAATAATACCACAGTTCATATTCTAACCGAGATTCCTCAATTAACGTCCGGAAAATAATTTCAATATTAGATTTTAAGGCTCAGTTCGCTTTCTTTTTCCCAATACATTTAGTCTTAACAATCATTTATTTTCAGATTTCTGATTTTCTTTTATCTTAAATCTCCTTTTTCTACATTATTTTTGGATTATGTATGCTCTCATTCTAAACATATTTCTATTATTAACTTTAATTTCTCCTTAAGGCTATATCAACAACAATTACTTCGACAAGAAGTATACGAAGTATTGAAATTCCCTCATATCGAAAACCACTCTGAGTCAAATATCTCGAAAATTCGTGTCAACCGACTAATGAAGCCACTAACGTGCTGTGCGGTGTACGTATGTTTGTATGTGTACACGATTCCGGTCGCCAGAAACCTTCCTGAAGTCACAGAACTTTTTCATATGATACGTCGTCCGAAAATGAAGGCAACATCAACTTTTGAGGTATGGTCGAAGGCACAAAACAATTTTTTTTAAATAAATAACTGGTTCATAACATTACATTGTACTAGCGAGTGTCGGAGTATTGTTGGAAAGCACCCAAGGGCGCTTTTCTTGGGTGAGGGGTACCGTATATTTTATGTTTTAAGAAAGGAAGAAAACTAAACTAGCTCGCATAATAAAATGAACAAACACGTACTCACAATTCAGTTCACCCACTGGTGAATTTATTTGCAATGGTGTGCGTATGTATTTATTTTTTTAAACTAGTGTTTATAAAACCTATGAGGATAGTCACAATCTAACCTGTACATTGACAATATTGACTGCCCTCCCTGATGAGGAGTAGCTCAAAACTGGCGTCCGTGCAGCGAACACTCGAATATAACACACATAAAATAATGACATCGAATTTAATTTTAACTGTAAACTTGCAGGATGTGCAAACTCTGTAGAAACTATCCAGAAAAGACAGAAAATATAATGCAATGCAGTATCAACAATACAGCATGAAGCCAAAGCGAGTCTGTAGCTTTGAAGGAGCGAAGTTTAGAGAGCTCCAGTCCTTTGAATATTCTTTCTCCAGACATGGTACACGATTGACTCACGGGGATGGTCGCTCGGGCGGCATAGATGCATAAATGTGACGATTAGCATTGATCCATGAAGTTGACTGTTTAAAGAGGCTGAAATCCACAGGGGGGCACTTTATTTGGGGTTGGCGCGTATGCGAGAAAGAAATTCGAATTTCCAATCGATTGTTGGCGGCCGACAAGAATATTTTTTCGGCGATATGGCTCCTCTAACAAAATAAAAAGTTCGAAGTTGATGTAAATCCGGCCAATTATCGATTATGCTAGCATGGTATACTGTCTAAACTTCTACTGCGTCTTTACGACACGAAAACTGCGTAGAGCGGTTCGCTCCTCCATTTACACGTCTGACTTCTTCGCATGTCCGGCAATTGATTCTATTTTCTTCACCCGAAATATCAGGGCAACGAGAACAATGAAAGAATGCTCCCAATTCGCGTCGGTCCTGCAGTAGGTCGTATGCGAGACAAAGGGTAAGAACTGGCGGTGTCGTGCATTTGCAAGCCGCATTGCAATCAGAACTAAAATAGCATCCCTTCCATTGATATGGGCGCGAAAATCTAGCGGTACTTTATAATTTTAAACATTATAACACTCTTAAAAAGTAATACCCAGTGTGGCTCGAAGGTAACGGTAATTTCAAAAACCCATTTCCAATGTTATTTACATCTACAAATTGTTTTGCATACCCAATCAAAACCTTATATTTTTAATTCATAATTAGTGAAGAGACTTTTTAAATATTTCCAAACCCTTAATGTTTCCACTTCAAACTGCAAACTTCCTTCGTACTTCAGATGCCATGAATCTCAATCAATATAAGTGATTCTATGTTTTCACTGTAATCAACCTTAGGAAAAGTTTGTTGTTTTTAAACATAAAATTTAAGTGTGAACTTCATAATCAAGTAGGTTGTGCCATCTGCTAGTTTTAAGGATATTTCCATATTCTAATTTGGTCAGAGCGCTGAATTTGTTGTAGTGTCGCCTTATCGACGTCCATCTAATGAAAGTTATTAAACTAATAAACTTATTTTTCTTGACTGATAAGATTGTTCCCAACACTGAGTAAAGGCTCCAAAATTTAATCTACTAATCTACTATAATTGCAGAATTTCAAGGTAAAGTATCATATCCTCTCCTGTGTATATCCCATGCTGCTGCACGAGAGTTAATATTAATCCACTTAATTACAAAAACCAAATCATCTTAACAATACTTCCATTGTTATATGTATAAGCACAATTTATAACTAATCAGGAAACGTACTACCTCTAAATGTCCAACAATAAAACAAGCAGTTTCATTCTGAACCCTGGTTTGAAAACCGTTAAAATGAGAATGGATATTCATAGTGGCTTTATTGTTAAGGGTCGCTCTCTTGCAGGAGGTGCTTTAAGCATTTACGACTAAGTAATTCTAGAATCTATGAGTTTGAATGGCCTTTTGCAAAAAGAAAGGGTTGACCATATTTTTTTATTAACAATGTTCAAAGCTTCCATTATGGGGAGTCCGAGACTCAAAAACTCACATATAAAATAGTATAAATTTCAATCCTAACTACAAAAAGATCTATATGTTATAGCTAAAATAGAACAACTAAATAATGTGTAGAAATCAATAAAATGCGAAAGTTATACAGACAAGAGCCAATTCGAACGTAATGAAGTTGTGACCATAGCGACATGAAGGCAAAATGAGGCTGTAGCTTGAAGCAGCGAAGTTTGCGGACCTCGCGCTCCCAAAGATTAACCTGTGACGGTAGTTAGGAGCACAGTGGTCCTAAAAGAAGGTCGTTTGAATGGCGGAAATGCTGGAATCTGACCTGGGGAAGACTGGCTCATGAAAAAGGTTGATTGTACGGCAGAGATGCTCAAACCTGGCGATGGAAGTTGAGCGAAGTCGAGGGACTTTGAAGGTCGTATTCAAATGCGAGAATCGAGTCCGAATTCAAACAATCTTGGAGTTCGACGGGACTTTATTAACGACAACGGCACCCTCCACTGGTTATAAGCAGTTTAGAAGTTGTAAATATTGTACTTGGGCAAAAATAACATAACAAACTCTATAAGGTATTAATTCCAAGCTACTTTTAGAAAAAACAGTTTTGTCCTGATTTATCAGCAAACATTGGTAATAGAGTATACTCTCCAGCTCATGCTAAAAAACAATTGTCTGGAGCAATTCTTGTGTAAAATGTTTTAATATCCAGTATGACAGCAACAACGATTCTTCTAAAAACAATTTGTTTTTCTTATTACCATAATCAATTGCTTGTATTTTTATTCGTTTTGCAGATGCGTTACAAATTATTTCCTAGAGTGTTGTACAAGGTATATTGAATAAACAACCGAACTTTTGCTATAAAAATTTTAATATTTATTATCAACATTTATAAAACGTGTCCCCTTCTAAGTAACCCCCTTGACTAGCTATTCATTGTTTTCAGCGTTTTTTCCAACTTTAGAAAATCTCCTAGATCTTCCTTTTTGAGATTGCGCGTCGCATTTACTTGAATTTCCTCTATGGTTTGAAAGTGACATGCTTTTGTGTTTTTTTTAACTTTTTAAATAAGAAAAAAGTGCCGAGGCTAAGTAAGGTGGTTGGGGCAGGATTAGTCTTTTGAATTTTGCCAGATAATTGCGGATGAGTGCGTAGGAGCGTTATCGTGGTGCAACATCCACTTGCTTTCCTACATCTCGTTCCTTTGTGTACACAGCACCTCTCAAACTCTTTAAAACCTTCAATAAAAATTATATGTTGATTATCTGATCTCTTGGAACAAATTTATAATGCTCAATGCTTTTCCAGTCAACAAACTCAATCAGCGTGTATTTGAACGACTTATGCTCTCTTTATCCAGAATACAATTTCTCCACCCACTTTGACATCATATCCATACATTTTTATTCAGTTTGGCACAAACGCGTGGATCTCCACGAGTTTTTATTCTTATTCAACGTGCGGTACGCGCACATGTTCGCTCCAACAGCTGCAGTTCGATTGTAATTATTAATACAGATATTTTGACGCGGCAGGGACCACTGAGTTGCCTATCTACACTACTGGTTGGTGAAATATTTAAACAGTTCGGTCTTTTATTGAACATCCCTCCTATTTCTAGAGAATAGCTTGTTATAACCAGAGTCGTAGCTACAAGTGTGCAATGTTCAAAGATTTCTTATTTTATAGGAAAGTTCCTATTTTATAGGATTTATCCGACGCAGGATCATAGCTATCATTGTTAATCTGAGAAGTAGTGTGGTAATTAGCTGACCAGTTCTAAACCTTTTTAGTTAATTTAAAATTAGTTCGACCCATCAATCAAGTCCCTCAAAATTAGAAAAAATGATATTGAAAACAAAAAAAATAAAATGCCAAAATAGTTAAATATTTTACGTTTACCTCATCAACGTTCACTTCCTTCTTACTAAATTGAATAAATTGTGTAATCCCACGCCTAACTTTCCCCAAGCTTATAATACTACGCCAGATCAAAATTTGGTATAATCGCAAAAAGCTACAGCTACGATCAAACTGAATTCGTTTGTAAATCACTCCTTTTAAAGCTATATTTATCGAAAAGCTACTTACTTTGCAGTAAGTTAGACTCTAACAGTTTCAGGATGCAGGTACCTACTTCTTAGTTCACTCAAACAGAATTTGTCCACAATTTCCTTTTGCATTAGCTCGTTCTGTATATAAAATAAAATCACACTGTATTAATACTCAACTGACTTGATACTGATAGCTATAACAGATATTTCAAAATGTTCTTTGCATTTGAATATATCATTTCTTCTCTTCTTCGCTTCAGGTATTGAAGAATTGTACCTGTAATCGTACCCATAGTTTTCTTGGTCTACTTACTACCGTAAAATGGGGTGACTTGATCAGTATTTTGAGATATCCGCTGGTCCCTGAGCTAAACAAAATTTTTTGCAAAAAAATAAATTGCCAACTTAACTTTGGACCCTAAGGATGCATTTCCAGGATTTATTTTTTTAGGTATTTTAGTTTTCTCATAAAAAAAATTCAAATGCGATTTTTCAAGTATCGGGGCGACTTGAAAAACAAGGTAAATTCGTCGATTTTTTCAAATCTGACCATACGTGGGGCGTCTTGAAAAAGAAATATACTTTTTAAAATTTTTTTGTATCATGCATTTGTAATTTGCACCGAAAAAAAAACGAAAAATGAAGCCAACAGTGATAAAACAGCCTTTATTTTATAAAAGTATACATAAACAATATAAATAGAATTTGAACAAAAAACATAAATTCTGAAAATAAAAAATAATTGTATTATACTCCAACTTAAACTAATCTTCGCGAGATCGCTATATTAAAAAAAAACAAATTCTTTGGCAGCTGCCTATAAATTTCATAGCTTCAAACTCCTGAATCGAATTCCCCCTCTTCTTAAAATTTCTGGATTTCTCAAGTGTTTTTTTATTTCATCTTTTTTTACAATTCCTGTATCTTCTACTGCAGGGAATACAAATACATCAGTCATTTTGGCACTTGGCCTCAAAAATGAACAAAAATACGAATTTTCCAGATGAGAAGATAATATTTTAACCACGTATTTTTTTATTGATCCTTCTACAGTTTTCAGCTCTACTGTTACGAAATTATTTTTGTTTAATTTCGCTGCTCTAGTAACGTCTACATAATTTTTGTTGCTTATAGTTCTATTCTCCAGCTCTCTTTCTATTTCACTATCTGGTTCAGAAATTTCTTTGTTGCCTTCTAAGTCACTATCTAGGATGAGAGAATTGTTTGTTTGGCTCTGTTCTTCATAGAAATCATCTTCTTCGGAGTCAGTATCAATAACGATCTTATTTTTTTGGCTCGTCTTTGATTTTTGTTTTTCTTTGGTTTTAGATTTGGTTTCTAGCACTTCGGATGAGTTTAAAAGATCGTCACAGGAAATACTTTTACCAGGTTCAACATTTACTTTTTTTCGTTTTCCCCTCGATGAAGTTCCTACTTTGCCATACCTGGCTTCCTGAAACATATCTTTGATACATTTGGAGACGTTGTCTTCTACATCTTCGTCCTTTTCTTTAGGTAATTTGTCGAGGACCTTCTGTCTATTTAAAGGTACTAACCCAGTAGCCTCAAACCCTGCTTTAATATTGGCCATACTATGTGCCTCTATTTCTTTTAGGGCTTTTTTTAATAAAGAGGGAAATATATCTTTTCGAATTACACCCTTATTGTTTTTTTTCCAAGTTCGCAGAATCTTTCGCCAAGCATTCTTAATTGGTCTAAAACAGCTTACATCCAACGGCTGGGTTAGATGAGTGCTGTTTGGTGGTAGCAGGACAAATCTTATGTTATTTTCTTGGCACGTGTATATGACATTGACCGAAATATGGCTGGCCAAATTGTCACCGAGCAGAACTTTTGGTCCAGCGGGCAGTGCTTTAAAATATGGTAATGCAATACTATTGAACCATTCCTCAAAAAGGTTTGTGTCGAACCAACCCGATGCACTTCGATTGTATCTCGCTTTTTCTGACCCCTTTTCGGTCCAAGTTTTCCAAAGGTTTTCCGACTTATAGACAATGTAGGGGGGCAGCATTGCGCCAGAAGCTGCACATGAAAACATAACAGATGTAGCAGCTTTTAATGTGTCTATTACCTTTTCAGCCCGTTTACAATTGCGACGAACGACAATTTTCACCCTGCCTGGGTCGTCTGTGAAATTGGTTTCATCGTAATTCACAATGGCTGCTGGTGAGGCATTTTCTAAAGCTACAGCTAAATTATCGAAATTGTTATTTATCACGCTATAATTGATCTTAGCTCTACTTTTCTTTATTGATTGTGATGTTCGCTGTGATAACTTATTATTATGTCTTTTGAGAAATGAAAAATACCAGTCCAAGCCAGGTTTGTTGTCTTTAAAGACAGATATGTGTACATCTTTTCGGTTCAAATAATTTCTAACTAATTCCCTTACATCATCTCTTTCAAAGGGGAATCCCCAATCTGCGGCGCAAAGAATACCGTTTACTATAGCATTTTCGTCAGCATTTGATAAAATTTGTTGTCCACCTGGCTTCTTCATATGCTTCTTTTTTACTTTCCTATAAATAGTAATATACGGTATGCCATATTCTTCTGAAATATCTTGTAAGGTCCCTTCCCCTCTTTTATATTTTTCCACTGCCCTAGTTAACGTTTCTGCGTCATAGTCCTTATATTTTCGGGTTCCTGGCGTTCGTTTGTAATTCCGAACCATTTTTCAAGTAGCCCCTGAAACGACACGCAAAAATAAAATGGTGCGCCACTGGTACAATAAAATCGGAAAAAATAATTTGAGGTTGGGATATTGTTGTTAAACAATTAGTTATTTAAAAAATATATATATAATATCATTTTCATTCTCATAGTATAATCTGCACAGTACAAAGTAATCAACATTCAAAAAATTGCTATTTTCTTACCTTTTTTAAATTATTTTTCCCAACGAACCTAACAACACTTTCGCGGTAAAACTTGCATTATATCGATGAAACATACCTATAAAGCTTGTCGCAGAAATTTGGTGGTTCCACTGTTGACCACTAGATGACACCGAATTTTTTAAAATAAAGCGGCAACATTTTTCTAGTCGCCCATATGTTTTCAAGTCACCCCATATTACGGTACTTTATATTTGCATTTCATAGCTTTTAATGGTAAGTTATCATCATTAACTCTATCCATCTGTTTTCCAAATCGTTTTATTTTCTATTATTCTTTTGTTTAGACTGAAGATTTTGTAACGATACGTTGGCTACGCTCCTTTGTTGGAACGTCTTAAATAAGACGTATTTTAAATAAGACGCCTTAGGATTTTAATAATTATTTGCCCTGTTTCTTCACCTAGCTAACTCAGTAGCCAGGAAACTCTTTTAAATACTACTTGAAATAAAGCTGGTTCACACCTGTTTGAAACCGGTCCTGTCTTAAGTCGACCCTGTACGCGTGCATACAAACCCGGCATAATTTACATACGTAAGTACGGTTCTAACCCAGCTGTAGCGACTGCATATTGCTTTAAGCTGCTAATATTTACTGTAGTGGTCTGGCAATCCTGCCCTGATCACTGCTGTGTATCCTCAAATTGGGCTCGCCTTGAATTGCGTCACCAAATCTTGAAAGGCGTGATGCGTCAAATTTCACCACTCACGATGGGTGAAAAATTACACTGACTACTTGCTGGTGCCGAGATTGCGGCTGACGTCGGGTACCCACAATCGAAATCACGAATATACGTGGCTGTTTCTCAATTTGCGTACTCGCTCACTCAAAGGAGCCAGATTCCCGCTCAATTTAGAATTTGTCTCTTATATGATTATATCTGAATCTATTAAGGTTTATGCTAAATTTTGCTCATCTGATAAACTTAATTTGTTCTGACTGTATTCTATTCTCTTGCTTTTTTGTGTCGATCTTTCACATAAATAAGTGAGGACTGGTACTGGTACTGTTTTATAGGATCTAATCTACAGTAAATAAGTAATAAGTCCTATGTTAACTCGTGAAATACACGCTCTAATCTATTCATCTCATTTGTAACTATGGAAATGACCTGTATGATTAAATGGTGGTATAGAAACGAAACGCTTATGTTAACTATTAAAATAAATTCCCTGTAGGTATGTGTGTCCTTCTGTCTTGTTTTTAAAACTTCTGATGGTCTGATTGTTCTATTAATATTGTCATCGCTGAATTTGTATGTTATTTCGAATTCCAAATATTTAAAATGATCGACTTGTTCTATCATTTATAATTATTTCCAATTTGTTGTATATGAACCTAAAAAGGCCATTACTTTCGTCTTCATAAACTAGGACTAAGTTTTCAACATGTTATATCGAAATCAAAGTAGTATTTTGGTCCAAAAAAAATCTTTGCGTTTAGGTAAAAGTTTTTGTTTGAGGTCTGGTGTTTATGACAACTTCTCTTTTCCATGATATCCTATAGTATCATTCGAGTCACGTTATCTACAGCCTTCTCAAAGTCGAAAAAAGTTATATTTATTTGCCGGTTCAAGTCTCAACTTTTTCAATCATTTTCCGCAATATTAATATTTCGGCGATTATTGTTCGTCTTTTATGAATCTTTCCATGATGCTCTTGGTTTTATAGTTCCAGCATCTAAAACGCTTATTTCTAGCTGAGATTTGAGCTGTAAATTATCTGGACTGACATATAAGCCTGCAGCTTCTAGTTTTACTGTAGTACAATTTGCATCATTATTTTCTAAATTCACCTTGTGCCACTTTTGAAAGTCTGAATTGTTTACTACTCGTAATTACTACATAGATAAATAATTATGTATTTACTAATTTGAGTCATTATTTTCAGGTAAGATGACGTGCGCAACAGCTGTAAAGGAATTAGAGCTCAACCTACAGTTCAAATTTGGCTGGATTCACAGGAAGTTACATAAATCAACTAGAATGCGCAAAGGTATAGTGTCGTAAAGAAGTATTACAAAAACGGTTGATCTTCTTTATTATTATCGGTAATAAGAGATACAACTCATATTATAAGATCAAGCAAGAAATAAACCTTATTTTTTTATTTTTTTTTATTGTCAGATTATTACTATTTACAATCTGCTCGTACAGCAATAAGTAAATTACGTAGTAAACCTAATTAATATTTGCTTTTAACTCTAATGGTAACTATCTATATATAAATAATTGTAATTTCATGTTATCAATTACTCTTGAGGCAAAAATTGTTATGCTTGTTTGTATACAATTATTTGCAGTTACAAAAAGTGCAATTTTAGAGACTATAAATCAACTCTAAATACTGAGTAACGCTTTTGGAAATAAAAAAAGCTGTAAAGGGGTTTACATGGATCTTCCCTCGTGCGAATTAGATCAATTTGCAAATAAAGATAGAGAATAAAGCGAATAAAGATACAAACAAGCATACAAAGAAAGAAAGAGAGCAACGATTTTATGTTATAGGATCTTACTTTACTGTTTTGTCATTTTTTTTAATAAAAATCGGCCTACAATGTAAATCTAAAAATTAGCAAAATGTTAAGCTATCATACAATTTAATAGGTCCAGTATCTTCGGAAGAGATAGCGAACAAAGATACATACAAAGAAAGAGACCACCGATTTTATGATATTGACTACATTATTCTGTCCCATTTCTGATGTTTATCCTGTATCTGTTAGGTCTCATTTTTGCCAATAATAAAGCCTGAGCTATATGCAAATTATTACTTTTATCTTTTGTAAATAAAAGAAGTGGAAGTTGTGACTGAATATTTTTAAAAATCAAAGGCAACTGGGAGTGAAAATATCTTAACGTCAATAAAAGGAACCACACGGTAATTCAAACTAAATCAATTTGAAAATAAAACACATTGAAAAGCGAGCTGAAGAATCTTCATGGACGTTGCTTGGAATTGTTTTACTCTGAACGTCCCGCGCAAGTGACTCTAAACAATTTTAAAAATAAAAAATAGGGCTAAGAATATGATCCCAATAATATTGCTACAATAAAACGAAACACTTGGTTATGCGAATTACATAAATTATCAATTTAAAAAAATTACCGGCAGTGGGATTCGATCTACGTCACCTGCGTATACGACTGTAACCACATCGATATGTTACTACTAGTATGAGTGCGACGCTCAGCTGTATTTAACAGAACGGTCTTATTGTTGAAACGTTTTTATTCTTTTGAGACGTTATCCTGTATCTGTTGAATCATATTTTTGTCAAGTGTAAAGCCTGGCTTATGTGAAATATACAAAACTTAATTTTGTAAGGTGCTCCTCCTGTATATGTCTGAAATTTTCTTGATTTCATGCTAGGTCGACATATAATTTGCAAGAAAAATATCGGCCCAAACGGTTTAATCAATCGGCCTGAAAATGTATCTCTGTTTTCAATATGAATTTGGAGATCCCAGCGACTCTTATGTTCTTTTTCCATTTTGCGGAAAAATTTTATGATTATTCTATAAAAATTAAATTTCACTAAACACATACAATTATCTACAACTGTTGTTTAAAAAAATGTTTTGTAAATACTGGTTTTTGGAAACTCAAACATCAATTTTTTCCACAAAAAAATCCAAAAAGAATGGGAATAAAAATGTTTAATCGCGTAATTATGTATAACTTTTTTAAAAAAGGTTTCTGGGAGTAGTTTTTGAAAAAGTCGTAAAATTTTTAAAAGCAATAAAAGAAAGTCGTGTGGTGACCACACCTCATACTTTTCAGTCCTTTCCACACTATCACAAGATTGCGGGGCTCAGGTAGTCATGTTGGACCCCATTTCTAATCGCCAAATTCTTAAAAATTCCTACAAGCAAGCCGGAGTAATATTCTTATCTATAAACGTTAGTGAATCTATTTGAACCAAGGTCGAAGTGCACACAAGCCAGATTTTCAGTAATCTAGAGAGGGGTTTTCAGCCGTTATAAGTGGGATCCAACACGACTACCTAAACTCCAAATCCTGTAATAGTGTGCGAATGACTAAAAAATAATAATTAGTCATAGTGAAAACCTAATTTTCAATCAATGATCATCGAAAAATCTGTTAAAAACAGAAATATTTTTCGTCTTCACTTCACTTTGAGCTGCTCTAGCTCAGAATCTATTTGACTTAGAGAACTTAGTTGTTGGAACGGACGTCCTTGATAAGAATGATATTTAAAAATTCAACATATTTTTTCAATTTTCATGTCTGTATTTAATTTAACAACTACAAAATACGAGAAGTAAATTGTGTTACTGTCCTCACACATACCATTAATGCTAAACGACGCAAATATAAATTATTCAATTATTTTTGAATTTCAAAGAACAAAAGGTATTGTTTCTAATCGCTACCGAGATAAGACACATTTTTCATACAAAATTACTGTTGCTTTATAGAATAACTAGCTTAACCAGCCCGTCGTACGACGGGACTTTAGTCTTTCGTCTTATACAACTTTAAGTCTTTCTTCTAGGCTGAGTGGTACACCCACCTTTCGAGTTATTTTCTGCAACGGCACAGCATCCTGTAGCAGAGTAGCAATAAAAGTTGTGCCATTGCCGTTACATGGCACAGAAGGAAGTAAACCCGATCAGGCATGAAGTGATCATAATCATATAAAAAATAAGTAAAAACATCTTAATGTGTTTCATAGCACCAAAGCAGTCAAACTAAACACTTAGTCATATGAATTAAATTAATTATTACAGTCAGCAAGATTTGAACCTAGGCTCCCTGAAGGAATCTGACTTCTCGTCAGACGCCTTAACCACTCGACTAGGAACGCTACGTAACACAGACGATTATAATTGCGTTATGAAGTAGGGGGCGACGTAAGGAAATAAGTCCGACTCAGCGTGACGAATGCAGACTCGCAGCTTCACTGGCTTTTATATATAGGGTGTTTCAAAAACATGTTTTTTTATTTGTTCAAAAATAGATCAAATTTTATATGCCACACGTGGGAAACGCGTAATCTCCTTACTTGCGTAATTGTAGAAAGGTATCATCCAAAAATGTTTCATTATTCAAGACTGTCAAAGTATTTCGCGTCTAGTTTACGAAAATGGATCACTTCGTCCGTTAACAACAGAATTAAAATATCAATTTTTTTACAGGTTTCTAAAAATAACATTTTTAATACTTTTGCTTTTTGTTTATTTCATGGTAACTATAATTTACGTCAACAGAAAAACATTTCTTTAAAGAGAGAATGCAATAAAGCTTAATACCATACATTAATTGGCGTACATAAGCGATTGCAATAATAGATTTTATCTGAAGAAAGTAGAAATATCAAAGTGTATTATTTATATTTTATGTTTTTCAAATTCTTATCCAGTCATTTGTTTAATCTGGTCACAAGTAAACAGAATATCGCCTCCTTTGCAAGCAAAACGACAGTCGTTTCCATCTCCAGTCCAGAAGGGCTGACGCCCCTTGCAGTCGCACTCAGGGGCTCTATCCTGGCATCTTCCTTTGGCACTTACAAAAAACAGCACTGCAAACACAGCAACCAGGAATAGTGCAAACTTCATTGTGCTGAAAAACTGTAATCAAGAACTTTGTTACAAATGTTTCTACAAAAATATGAACGCAAATTTTATTGCCAAATCTTATGCACTTTATTAAGTTAATATTCTGCTTCAATGATATTTAAAAACTATTTTGCTTATAACAATAGAATATTTCAGTATAATACCCAATTCAAGTATAAGTCATATTTTGAGAAAATATTAGTTATTATTGGTGTAATACTAAGGTGTAATGAAGCATGGGTGTCACGATCTACCATCAGCTGATAGCACTTTTTGTGCAAAGCAGGTCGATTTTTTAATGATTTTTATAGAAAATGACACTTATTAGTAATTTTTTGTGTCGCTTTGACTTTTGATATTTGTTGTGATTTAGACAGAAGAAAATAAAATCTAACTGACAGCCCCATATTTTGTTATTTTTTAATATTTTGTTATTTGACGAAAAGACAGTGATACGACATATTATTATTACTATAATAAATTTACAATAAGTTTGTGGATGCAAGGATTGGTTCTACGCAATAAGTTTAACAGCACTCCACGACGTTTTTGCTTATTCAAAATTTAGCAGTTTGACATCTGAGAAATATTAAAAATTATACAACTAAATTACACCAGTTTTCAAAAACTCATAAATCGTAACAAATGGCAACAATTATAACGACAACATATCATTAGCCTTTTCTGGAAAAAAAAAATAAATCTGCCTTGCTCTATCTACGCGTGACCCATGTTTCATCCACTACGGTCCCTCGATAATAACCACCATGGTGTCAAAAACTTATCTATACCGAGTATCATACATACCGAAGGTCATCTAATCCAATATAAACTCCTTCAACTCAAGCAACCCGCAACAATCATAATATACTTACGTTGCTAGTTACTTGAAATGTTGATCATGAGATCGAATGGCCTCATAAAATATTCTGTTGTGGATTTGAGTAAATATTGATATGTACATTTAACAATGCGAAAGTTTTTAAACCGATGTAAAAAATATGTTCATTCACACACGTTTTGTACATCGCCAGTTCACGAATACAACTAAATAATAAATGTTACTTACCTACGCTCTTCTCACGCTTTGAACTAATTTATTATTAATGCACCTCTTTCAACAGCGAAGAGCTCTTTTAAAATGACCAATCTGTATACCAGCACTTATATACTACACCCGATTCGCTTATTACCTATTAGTTATTAGTATACGGTAAATGTGAAGCGTATGAAAAGTAGAAATTTAAACTAAACTTGTTTAACCACCTGCTACGATAAAAAGCTAGATATGTAAATACAAGTTTTCTTCAAGATGATAACAATTCATGTTGAATTTTTTAGGCCGATATTGACGTAACGCAGTAAACAAACGCTTAGAATTTATGACAACGAAATCACTTTTAAATTGGTATTTACAAAACCGGTGCTGAATATCTCACATTTTGAAATCACAAAACTATTTATATTTTAGTAACACGCGAAGAAATAAATTTGGAATCGCACTAGATATTGGTCAAAATTATTCCCCACTTGGAGTTCAGGGCAAATTTTGGAAATATTAGTATTCTATTTCACTTCAACACACAAGTACCACTGTATAAATTGTAAAATACTCGAAAATCTTTGAAATAGTTATTTGTACAACTAGAGACGAAAGCGATACTTTTTTTATGAGTTGGAGGTTGATGTACAATCAAACGAATAAAAAAGTGACTATCATACGTGTTATACACGTTATGTTTTGCACATTGATACCTTGTAACTCGAAATTTGGTCGAAAAGGACTTCAAAATTTATAACTGTTAGATTGACGATTCACAATTTCAATAAAATAATTAAATATGTATTACTTTCTTTACGATTCTTCGTAAAAAAACTACTTTGATTATCACTATGCGAAAAAAAACTAATTTGTGATTTATAAAGAACCCTTCTTTTGTTCAGAATGGGTAGGCTTGCATTGTTTGCTTGAAATAATAATTTGGTTGAGTTAGAAATTTGGCAAAGCAATAGCAAATAGTCAGTGTAATTTTGATGCTATTGGTCGATTTGAAATGTTTTCTCATTAATATTGGCTGATAGGACTGTTTGAAAAATAATTACTTATAATACCATGAGTAGTCAAAGTTATGTCGACTATTTTTGAGGTGGTGTCACGAATGTCCATTGCGCTTTGGTACGATTAGGACGAGTGCGCTAGCACGAGTCCTAATCCCAAGCGCAATGGACATGAGTAGTGATACCACCGCAAAAATAATCTACTTAACTTTGACTAAGAATGGTATTCGAGGGACTATTTAATGAACCAAACTACTTTATCAAATTAATTTTCAGTAAATCTAGCAACAAACTACGCAATTTCTATAGTAACAGAACACTAATATTGACTTTTTCTAATAAAAATCACATTTGTTTAAAATAAACTTTTTGACAGATGACAGGTGAATTGAATAGTCACTTATAATACCATGAGTAGTCAAAGTTATGTCGACTATTTTTGCGGTGGTGTCACGAATGTCCATTGCGCTTTGGTACGATTAGGACGAGTGCGCTAGCACTCGTCCTAATCCCAAGCGCAATGGACATGAGTAGTGATACCATCGCAAAAATAATCTACTTAACTTTGACTAAGAATGGTATTCGAGGGACTATTTAATGAACCAAACTACTTTTTCAAATTAGTGTTTAGTAAATCGAGCAACAAACTACGCAATTTCTATAGTAACAGAACACTAATATTGACTTTTTCTAATAAAAATCACATTTGTTTAAAATAAACTTTTTGACAGATGACAGGTGAATTGAATAGTCACTTATAATACCATGAGTAGTCAAAGTTATGTCGACTATTTTTGCGGTGGTGTCACGAATGTCCATTGCGCTTTGGTACGATTAGGACGAGTGCGCTAGCACGAGTCCTAATCCCAAGCGCAATGGACATGAGTAGTGATACCACCGCAAAAATAATCTACTTAACTTTGACTAAGAATGGTATTCGAGGGACTATTTAATGAACCAAACTACTTTATCAAATTAGTTTTCAGTAAATCTAGCAACAAACTACTCAATTTCTATAGTAACAGAACACTAATATTGACTTTTTCTAATAAAAATCGCATTTGTTAAAAATAGTCACTTGAATACCTTCTAGGAAGATATATCCACTGATATTTTTTTGATTGGTCAAGAAACGTCGGAATTCTGGATTTTCATTGGTCACTTTTTGACAGATGACAGGTGAATTGAATAGTCAAAATTATTTAATGCTTTGTGTAATGATCTGGGTTGTCAGCATCAGTAGATTTTCGTAGAAAATATTAATTATAGAAGATCGCTGATCGCCAGCCTCAGATATCAAGTGGTTATGGCTTGGAAAGCAATCTCATGGTTAAGTATTGAAGGCTATGCTTGTCTCCATCCTCAGAAACCATATTTATGGCTTAAAAAGCATACCCTTTGTTGATGTTAAGTTAGAAAAATCGTCAAGATTATTAAGGCTTTATTGATTAAAATATATTCCTTATATAAAGCAAAATTTACAAAGTTAGCGTTAATAAATGAACAATAAACCTGTTAAAACTACAGAAATGCATGGGAAGAGACAAGAGAAGAGAGTGAAAAGTCTAGCTAGTCTAACGGCCAATTGTTTGTCGCCCACATCATATCACATAAACCATGCATTGTAGTGCCTTTTAACGAACCGATTCCTAAGCTTTGCGGTGTATTCTATTACATCCATTCCTGCTTCTTCTTCTTCTTATTCATAACATCTTGACATATGTGTTGTGACCCATTATTAATTTTTAATACTACTGATGGCTCTTTTTACCGTGTTTCGCCATCTTTGTCTACTGGAAGCCATATGGGCGGCTTCACTCAAACTAGTGTGGAGAAGATCTCTTGTTAAGTCTATTCAACGTTTTGGTGATCGTCCACGTCTTCTTTTTCCATCTGGTTTACTTAGAACTACCAGCCATTCGATATTTTGTTCTCTGCATTGGATATGTCCAAAGAAGGACAGAATGCGACTGTAAACGGTGCACGAGAGTCTTTGTCGTGGTCGAATTTCTTCGAGAATGGAAACGTTTGTACGGTGAGCTTAATACGTACTTTATCTTTTTATCATTTTTCTTAACTTCTATACAGTCTCTCAATATGTATCCTTTGCACGTTTCTTTGTTTGGTGATCTTTTTCAAACTATTTCCTTTCTTTCTAGTTTCCGATAGACATCCTGTGTGTTTCTTGGTGATGTTGGTTGGCTTTTTTCCATTATAAAGTCGTCGTCGTTTCTAGGCGTCCCATTCCAAGACTAGGTTTCAAAGAGCACCTTAAATTTTCACCCCGAATAAGATTCTAATTATCTCTGGTTTAAATTTATGTTTTTCTAATCAGGGCTAGTTCTTGTAGAATGTGGTTCTCTTAAAATTAATGTTTTAGGCTCTTTTTGTTTCAATAAATATCTTATTTAATCCTTTTTCGAGTCTTCCCTGACGTAAAAGCTACTGTTAAAATACATACTTGGTTTATTAAAAATATGTTGTGCTAAAGTACGTGTTTATACCATACGTACATACTAGCAAGGACATTTACTCCGGAAATTTACTCAAGAAACGATTGTCAAATAGAAAAGCCTTTACTGAACCACACGGAACACATTTAATCTACAGTCTACAGTACTTCCGTTATATAAAGTTCCTGCATGGCTTGAATCGCAGGGCTCTGAAGACATTAGAAACGCAATTCAGTGCTGCCACTGTCAAGACAGTGCAATGTCGTGCTCAACTTACATGCACATCCATTTTAATTTAAATCCTAACTCGCTGTGCTCGTGGGATTTTCGTTTTTCTACTAGGAAACCACACCATTCCTTAATTATAGTCCCAATACTTGCTGTCAGTCCTATAGCCCGCGTTATCTCTCTTTCCAGAATCCTGTTCTATTCTAAGTTTTAATCACTTTGGACCTTTATCATTGGAAACTATCAACAAACCTTGGTTCGTTCAGATAAGGCGTTGATCAAATACGGAATGTTTCTATAAACAACGTGAAGAAGTTCTGTAAAAGGCTGAGTTGCAATTATTCCGCCACAAGCAGGCTGAATAACTGAAAAAATCCCCATTTCCCTTAAAAAAAGCTTCATTAAAATCGTTAACCTGATATATCACCGCATTATCCGAATCGATCCATGAACGTGCCTCTTTCTCCAAAGCTGCGCATGTAAATCAGAAATTTCCTTGCCGAATTTTGTTATAAAATATGCACACCAGACACGCTTCCCACGTTAATTTATCCATACCCCTTATGGATTAGGCGCTGAATGCCTGGTAAACATTTACACTTCATAATGTACAGAAGCACATAAGTAGGTCATCGCTGATATAACTTTGCGGTAGAGATATAAGATATGGGATTGTATGGATACGAATAATGGTTTTTCTTGCGTAAGGGCGAAACTGTCGCGATGTAACGCCCTCGTCTGTATAGTGAAATTGGCTTACTAACCTTTCGGTGAATTTTTATCTTAATAGCTTCGACAAGATTTGCTGTATTAAATTTAGCGGTTTAACGTAGCAAACATTTCATCCATGAGTTGTTTTATTAATTGTACATCACAGTTGCAAAGTTTCTTATTCGCATATTGATCATGAAGAAAAATAAAACTTATCTATCGTTGATATGAATCAAATATGAAAAATCATGGTAGCTATATCCGAAGGATTAATGTTTAGGTTACATAACCCAAGTATGACCCCTGTAATTAGCGCTTCCATAATTATTGCATTTCTTATCCTGCCATTATACTACTTTAGCAATTTAATAGTCCATAAATTGCTCCATCATATTGATACGGTATTGCAGAGCGCCGAAGGCGTTACTGCACAACGAACGGGGATATGCCCCAAAAATTATTGCACAACATGCAACTACTTGCTAAAACACACAAAATTAACGATAATGTTTACATGCAAGATTTTAGCTTAAGTACAAATGACATGTTTCAAATTGACGGTAGAAAACGCATGCAGAGATAATAAAGCATAAATTAAATCGACAGATGCGAAAACCAAAAAAGTCACAGACCCCGAATATTGGGAAAAATCTTGGCCGGGTCTACTGGATCGCTGAGCTAAATTGAGCGAGTTTGATATACAGAGCATCAAGTGTTATTTTACAGGCTGGTTGGGAAACTGTAGCTAAAGGGAGGATACAGAGAAATAAAATTACTTAAGCCGTTCTATTGATCACGCACACAAATTTACATTGAAATCAGCGTTCCAACATAAAAATTCAAAGTTAACAACATCCTAAGAGACGTCACTATATATACAGTCTAACTCAGAAATTCTTTTTTACACCAGTAATCACCGGCTTAATTATTCAACAGGTTGTAGCTCGAAAGGGGTTTCTTAATTCAGTTATATTAGAACGTTATAGCGCGTAACTTGATTTGGTAACAAACATCTGATCTGATCTATCTGTGGCGTGCCTAATGACAAAAATTCAATAATTTTAAACGTTGGTTTAAAAAGTTCATTCCACAACAGTCTAAAGTACATCATAACACTGTCCAGTGTTATTACACGCTACTTGAGTACCAGTTCTAAGCTGCTGAACAGCTTACAATCTCTTTACTGGACGGCAGCGTTCGTCATCTGCGTGCGGATCTGACTAGCACCTGAAAATGGGGAAAATTAGTCCACGTCGTCGAGAATAATCAACATCCACTTAGTGAACCAGAGGCCGTCAAAATAATCACAACGGCGAAACACAGCTCTCGTAATTTAAGATACAAAAAGGAGATAATTGGCAAATCCGGTATCAACCGTACTTGGGAATAACACCCTATTCAGCGATAAAATTCTCTCACGCATTACTACCCTTGACGTAACCACGACAGCGCACCCGACAGTACGCCTTTCGAGTGACGAGCTCTTTCTTGAATATGCGAACATTAGCTGAGGAGGCAGGGCGCAAGGACGCGCCTGCTCAGATGTTCAACTGCAGAACGCAGGTCGAAATTTGCAATCTTTGCTTCAACATCGCCACTTAGCGTGAGGCAAAGTAGACAGGACTTAAGGACAAGTTCTAAAAATTTGGTGGGTGTTTCCTCTGATTTAATGTGACATTAAATAATCCTGGAAGTTCTTCGGTTAGGTTTTCTATCACTTACTTAAAAATACTCCTTATATTATCTTATCAAGGTGCTTCATATACTTTAACATCTTTACTGCTTTTTCCACGTTTCCTTTGTAATTTCATATTTGTTCCCTTCGTCTTGCTCAAATGATTTGGTTGGCTCTATGTGTAGTGTGGCGTCTTCTTACTAAATTTTTAAGTGTTTCTTCCATTTCGTCTTATCGATTCTATTCATCTATTTGGCTTTTATGTTTCTCGAAGAAGAAGATGTGGAGAATACACATTCTTCTGTGATCCACACAGATCTCAATCCATATCCTGCGTGAACGTTTGCCACTATCCTTCCTTGAGTTCTTTTGCTTTCGTTCGTAACTAATGTATACGATTGTTTGTTTCCTGGTGTTCATGTTCAGTTTCTACATTTGATATATTTTCATCTAGTTGCTAGGCATTTTGAATTGCAAAAATCTATTCATAATCATCGGCGAAGCTGATTGGGATATCTATCCCGTCATACTTTCTTCATTTCGTGATATTCTATCATAAACATTTTCTAAATCTGTATAAGTAGGAACATTTGTTTAGTTCTATCTAATCTTCGGTATCCCCAATTCTCAAAGGAAATTGCCATTTTCATAAAAATGTTTGATGCAATTTATGGTATTAAAGGTAAATCTCCAATTACGACATGTAAGAAGCTTATTGGGTACCCTCTAGCTCAAGCACAAATGATCTAACTGGGTACAGTACGATCCACGGTAAAGTTCCAAAACCAAGCAAAGTTACAGAGGCCAGAGCGTTGAGCAGAGCTCTTGTGAGGTTGCCGGCAAAGTTGAGCGATGAAAGGCGGGCTTCGTCAAATGAAAAAAAAATTGGAAACTTTTCCAAGATTTCGGGGGTGAACAGTCCGAAATGCGATGTCAGAAAGGTTTTCCAGAGCTTTGCTAAAATAATGGACAGTGAAAGATGTTCCACAAACATTCCGCGCAAATCTATGCGTGGCAAACAGAAAGCTTTCTTCAGGATGCGTCAAAGTGCTCGAAGAGCTGCGATGCAAAGTATCGATGGACGATAACGGTTCCTTCAAATCTGATCAGAGATCGATATCAAATTTTCGCTCTACGTCGTTTGCTGACCAACCACTAAAACTGAACTGACTTGCCTCGAGCTGATTTCAGCGTCCGGGCTCAGCCAAACTAGAATACTAACCTCTACTTTTCTTCTTTTTTGCTCGCCAAATATATGTGGCGTTCAATTTTTAAACGAGTCTCACAAACACTTCCAAGCACAACGTTTTTAAGGAGAAAACGAAGTTATCTGTTATATGAAAAGCTTACCAAAGTATTACGTTTTAAAAGACAGTATAATAAATAAAGTTTTAATTCCAAAATGATTGAGGCGTCGTTGTTCCACACTCAGTTTTCGTTCTATGTAATACTCTTGACATTCCTTTCAAAATACTTCTTCAAACGGTATTTATATTTTCCTCTTTCAATCTGCGGCAGTGTGAAAGAAACAAGATCAAAGCCTTAAATATGTAAGTTTTCCAGGAAATTTGTTGCTCCCGATCCCCGAGTTCTATTAGAGTTAAATGATCGGGAAGGCTTTTCATTCTGAAGAGCTACCAACTTAAGAATTTTAGATGCGGATATAAAATTGGCTTTTGATTGCTTTCAATACCACATTTTTATTTGCAATTTCTGAACTGTTAATTTCGCAAACTTGATTTAGGAAACTGAAGTTTGTAATAGTAATCAGATATAATTCATTTTAAAGTTAATCGAACAAAAATTAATTTTACATTAACGATTATTACAAGAAGATATAATTTTTGTTTGTTTTACATTTAAATTAGTTAATGGTTCTATGTTGAAATTATACAGAAACAAGACGCGTTAATGCTCTGGTCCAGCACGTCTTTAAAAATATATTCCAAATTATACCCAAGGTCTGAGTTAACAGTAAAATAAATTATTTATAAGATCCCCTTAGGTCCAATTCAAAACTTTGAGCATTTAGGTCACGATTATACATGCCATAAAAAAGCTGCGAATGGTCGATTTCCATATCTCGATCAACAATGCCGGTAGTCATGAAACGGCAATAGAGATAGTTTTCTCTGTGTTTTCCCACCGTAAAACTCAACACTGGCGTAAAAATATTCTAGTATAACCATTTGTGGTATAGAAAAATCAAAAAATACTTCTAGAGCACCTCTGCAACGCAGATGGCTTGGAAGGATGAGCCACCGAAACGTACCGTACGACAGATTTCCTTCCAAGACGTTGCCCCTCAATGGAAATTCATATTTTCTGGGGCTGCCCGATGCGAGTTTTCAGTAGAGCAAATTCGACGTGAAATCGCTTTTCTTCAGAAGCTAAAATTATCTATTTCCATTAAATGGTTGTCATAATTTTCCCGAATTTATCTGAGCGCAGCTGTGAAAAATGTTTGAAATGTAGTCGAAATTATGAAGTCGTGAAAACTCGTTCCGGGAAATTTCAATGCCAACTGCCTATAATGCCAATAAAACGGATGTTGGATGTCGTGTGCTCCTGAAACATATTCGACGACCTTTAACAGACTTTTCGCCGGTTGCCGGCTGAAATCGATTGCTTTTATCTGATCGCGTGCTGAAAAAGCTCCCTCGTTGTGTCTCTTTGCCGGAATGCTCATGCTGTTTGCTATGAATTGCATCCTTCTTGCCGCCTTCCGTGTTTGATATTCATCTCCGCGAGTCCTTGCATGTGCAATTACGTATTATTTGCTATTGGAATCACATGGACCTTGAAGAACAGTAAAGAATTTACATATCAACTCGAATAGTATAGAATCACATTTTTTTAAAGGCGTTGCCTCTTTTTAAAGCTTTTCTCTATTAATTTCCTATCCCATTTAAATTACTTTGACCAGTATTATACTTGAAAGTATGATGCATTACTTTACTGATAAGAGATAATCATTGTTACATGAGTATTGCTGGAGCGCCCTGCTTATTTTGCCAAGAACATTATAATACTGCGATGTTCAAACGTTGCTTCACTCATTCTTACAAACTCAAAATAGTCTGAAACTCTCAAACACAACACAATATTTAATTAACGCCTTTCTGTCAGGACAATGTTAGTAGCAAAGCCGATTTAAGACATCCCAGTAAGGTAAGTGGAGGAGGGAAGGGTGACTCTAAATTTTTGTTTGCTCGCCGAACGTCAAAATAGGGCCATAGCAAAGGGGTATAGGATAAGCGCTTCCTGCTAATGTAAAGCAAAGATGAGCAAATACTTTTACCGACTCGATTACGTCAGAGCTTACCTTAATTCCTAAAAATGCGCCGTTCTTTGTTTCAAAAGAGAGGCGTCTGGTTCCAGCTTTCCAGTAAATAACACGTCGAATACACAGCAGTCACAATATCGAAACATTCATTAATTTCAACTGAGCGGCGTTAGCGAGGGTGAAGTTACAAAATTCTCTTGAACAAGTCAATACAGCTGCACTTACGCGTATTATCATCTAACCGAACCGCTGACAAAACAACGAACATAGCTTACAATATTTGAATGACTTATAAGAGTGCTACAGCTGCGCGGAATGCGAATTGAATCAAAATATACACAAAGCCTAAATTATTCGCTGAAGGCGATCATAATACCTTAACTAAGTCGTAATCTACTGATAAATATTCAGATCATACACAATTTAAAACAGCGTAAGTTACATAGATCATGAAACTTAGTTAAAAACGTCAAGTCATCATTGTTCGGCCAATGTATTTCTCATTCGGCGGTTTCGTCCATAACCATCTACCTCAGGGAATATGCAGTGGCAGCAAATCCCAAGGAATTCGAGCTGAACTCCTACACACGGAATTATCTCAGAAGATGCGGTATGTGAAAGACACTTCGGGAATGGACCACCAGTCCTGTTTTCTAATCCCACAATGTCGAACGCCAACTTGGCGGAAATTCGGAACTGAGCACGAGGAAATACATTCATGCAAGGCTTAAAGTGGTTGCTATTGCCTTCAGGCAGTTTTTAAACCAAATCATATTTCATATTTAGAATATGTACACGATCAGAGGTGATAATTCAATAAATAACAGCTCTTCTATTATCACCCTAAATAATTTAAAAAAACTTAATTTTAATGCAATGCATTCATGAGTCTACCACACCATTATCATTCTTAATTATCATTCTTCTACATTTTTCATAGCTTTGTAATGTAGTTGCATCAAAGTTATTTCTTTTTTCCCCATTTATATATCAATGTATCTTTTTAAAGTATATAAATGATAAAACTGATGAAAACATACTGCCCATGATAACTATATAGAAGAAACTTTGTGAGCTAGTAAATAGCTATCGAATGACTGCTTGATGTATAAAAAAATCTGCTAAATGCTAAAACAGAGGCTAAATCTAATGGACAATTCTAATAAACTGAATATTAGCCTACAAACTAAACTAGATCAACAATAACACCAGTATGAACTGTGTCTGCCTGTTCTGTAATATTTTGCGATGCAAAAAATGGACAAAAAATCATCCTCACTTAACGTACAGTTATTACACTAAAGTCGGCTTGAACACATTAAATTGCTTACGTTTCTTAACTAAATAATTTCTGATACTGAAAAAGTTTCCTAGACCATTAAATATTTTTTAAAAGTTCACAAATGTAAACATTCACCTTCTCAAAATGTTTTATAGCAAAAGAAAACACGTTAGCAACAAAATACTTTTAGAACGTGTTATCAGAAGAACTATTTTTATCCTCTAAGCTGTTAACTAAGCTCGAAGCTTTTGAGTGCAACTATGATTCTAATCCATAAGAAAATTGGATATTTTAATTATTTATTTCCATTTTCAAATAAAAATCTAATTAGAAAGAATACCTTAGTTAAATAAACCGTTTTTTAATATTTTATCTGTTCTGAAATAGTTATATTGCATTTGAGCTTAAGCTTACTTGACGTACCTACTCTTAGAGGTTTACGTCTTTCAACGTATCGTTACTTTCATAGATTGTCAGTATTTTTGAGTATACAGTGTGGAAATAAAGCACCGGATAAATTCATTGATATTGATTTTTATAAAAAATTTCGAAGGGGTGTAGGGATTTTGACCACAGGGAATATTTTCAGCTGATTTTCAGTTTCTTATATAATTTTTTTTCATGATATGACGTCATCGACTTTTTTTTTAAATAACAACCTATATATATGATTATTGATTTTGGTAGTACTTTTTATGTTGTTTTCAATGATATAAAATTTTCAATATGTTACATCTGAAAAAGATCGATAAAAATGGTCTTAAAGCTTAAATATTAAAAACCAATGAATTGAGCATTTAAATCTAGTTGCCGGTGGATAAATAAAGATTAGTCACATGTCAGAATTAAACAATTTGTAAATGTCATAACAAAATAAGCGTCCTTTGCTTTTTCTAAATTAGGATTTACCTTTATTTATTAACTAGCTGTTACCCGCGACTTCGTTCGCGCGAGGTTCGTTATTTGTGTATTAAATAATGACTAATTATTTTCTTGTCATCCCATCCCATCCTATCCCCGTCCCCATCCCTTTCTCCGTCCCCGTCTCCGTACCGTCCCGTCCCGTCCCGTCTCGTCCCCACCCCTTCCATCCCACCCCTTCCCTTTCCTTTCCCTTCCGTCCCGTTCCATCCCGTCCCTTCCCGTTTCGTTTCTTCCCGTCCCGTTTAGTCCCGTCCAGTCCCGTCCCGTCCCGTCCCGTCACCTCCCCTTCCATCCCATCTCTGCCCTTTCCGTCCCGTCCCGTTCCGTTCGGCCCCGCCCCGTCTCATCCTTTCCGTCCCGTCCCGTCCCTTCCCTTGCCGTCCAGTCCCCTCCCTTCCAGTTCCGTCCATCCCGTCCCTTCCCGTCCCGTCCCTTCCTCTCCTCTTCCATCCCATTCCTTCCCTTCCCTTTCCGTCCCGTCCCGTCCCGTCTTGTCTCGTCTCGTCCCTTTCCGTCCAGGCCAGTCGGGTCCCTTTCCTTCTCTTCCAGTCCAGTTTCGTCCCGTCCCGTCCCGTCCCGTCCCGTCCCGTCCCGTTCAGTCCAGTCCCGTCCTGTCCAGTCCAGTCTCGTCCCGTCCCGTGCCGTCCCTTCCCTTATGGCATGTCCACCATCTTAGACTTAAAAATAAATGCCATTTTCGTTATTTGTGTATTAAATAGCCTATTGACTAATTATTTTCTGACATCCCATCCCATCGCGTCTCCGTCTCCGTCCCCGTCCCTTTTTCCGACCCCGTCACCGTCCCGTCCCGTTCCCTCCCGTCCCATCTCATCCCATCCCTTCCCTTCCCGTCCCGTCCCGTCCTGCGCCCTTCCCTCCTTTCCCATCCCATCACTGCCCTTTCCTTCCCGTCTCGTCCCGTCCCGTTATCTTCTATTTTCACCTTCAGGGGACAAATTTTAAAAACTTTGAATGACTTAGTTCAAAATTTGATTTTACAAAATTTACAACCCCTTTTTTACCCCTTTAGGGGTTGAATTTTCAAAAATCCTTTCATAGCGGATACGTACTCCCTATGAGAATTCTGCCTGCTAAATTTCAAATGCCATTTTCGCAATCAACGTCCCAAAAAACCTCAATAACGACACCCATATCGATTTTTAGGCTTACTTACCCCATTTCACCCCCTAAGGGGTTGATTTTCGGAAAATCACGAAATACGTGTTTGCTTATTTGTTTTTAGGAGTACTCCTACGAAGTTTCAAGTCGAAATGTCTATTTAATATTATTTCTCCATACAGAATTGGAACCCCCATTTTACCCCTTTAGGGGTTGAATTTCAAAATATCCTTCCTTATTCCTTGTATACATCATAAAGGGAACTTCTGTGCAAAATTTCAGTTTTCTAGGTCCAAGGGTTTGGGCTGGGCGTTGATGAGTCAGTCAGGACTTTTAGAAATATATATAAGATAAAAATGGTTTTTAATATTTAAGTAAACTTTAAGACCAATTTCTCGATTTTTTCAGATGTAACATATTGAAAATTTTATATCATTGAAAACAACATAAAGAGTAGTACCAAAATCAATAATAAAAATACAGGTTGTCATTAAAAGAGTCGATGGCGTCATAACTTTTAAAGCAGATTACGTAGCAACATAAAGGTGGTTGTAATGTATGTCCTATAATTAAAATCGCTATACCCTTTCAATATTTTTTCATAAAAATTAATATTAACAAAGTTAATGAATTTATCCGTTGCTTTATTTCCACACTGTAAACGTCCCCAATTTAAAAAATGCAATTTATATCCTAACTAATAGCTACAGCGAGCAGCTTCTTGCAACATATAATGCAATATTTGAAAATAATTGCTTTTTACTTATACTTTATCTATATAATCCGTGTTAAACATCTACATATGTTTACAATAAACTGTTCATTTGATATTGCGCAAATTAAAAAATAAAGTGGCACCTTATTATTCTTGTTATTGCATAATACGCACTTCTTGTAACATAGCATTTAAAAATATTAAATTACGGATCAATAAGTCAACTCGGCTTCTGCCGTTATCAAGCATGTAACGAGGCTTTACTGTTACCCCTTCGTTGGGCGAAGCCGGACAACTCGGAGCCGCCATCTCGGCGCCGCCACTTCGACGCCGCCATCTCGGCGCGGGGCCAGCTCGGAGCGGGGACAACTCGGCGCGGAGCCATCTCGGCGCCAGCCAACTCGGCGCGAGGCCATCTCGGCGCCTAATTCAAATTTGCAAACTACATTGTGCACTACGTAAGAAAATTATTATAAAAAAATAATAAATAAAGTGATCGCCAAAAAGCTGTCATCAAATGAAAAAAAAATATTGAGAATTTCTTGGAAAATCAAACACTGACGACCAGAGGTGTTTGCAAAGTGATTACAAATGAGCCAAACAAAAGCTGTCACATGACTTTCGTTATCACTAAAATTTTACGTTTTTTTTTAAATAATTACGAAGCATTAATTTACTAGTCAAGATAGAGACACATTTTACGAAAAAAAGTTTTCTGGCCTTGAGATTGTTCAGTCAGCTAAAACTACCACACAATAAAAAATCTCATTAAAATCTTGCTTAAATTCCGAAAAATGGCACTTTTTAGATTTACACAATTTTGAAAAACGCCATTTTCTAAGTAAAGTGCTTTTTATATGACAAATATTTCTTTAATGTTTATTTTCCAAATCAAAGAATTTTATTTTTAAATTTTTTTTTTATTATGAAATAAAAAACTTTTTGAAATATGTTTTTTTTTCCATAGCCGTCTTTGTTAAAAGTAAAATTCTTTGATATGGGACCTAAACATAAAAGATAATGTGAGAGATCAAAGTTGGCAGAGGATTTTTAAGTTTGGTATAGGAACCTAGATGGTGATTCTAAACTACTTCTTTTAATAACTTTTTGTCGTATTTGCTACATAAAAGACAAGCTACTCTACAGTAATAGTTATTTACCTAACAAGTTCGTAATTTTCCCGAATGAACACTTTGTTTGCAGCACGACCGAAGGAGTTAGGTACAATGTTTCTTGTAACGAATAACTGAAAATATTTTAAAAAATAAAAAAATTATTATTTAGTGTTTTACTAATTTACTGAATTGACAGCACAAATCACTAAACTTTTATACCTATCCTACGCACCTGTTAGTTTTTGTCGACGTTTACAGCGCCTCTGGTGTTTGCAGGGGCAATTAAACCAACTAGGGACAATCCTCTATATAATAAAGAAGAACGATCCAGACGTGTGTCCCGAGGGCCCCCTTGGAGAGGGGCAGAACCCTGAGGGACCCCTTAGAGATGGGCGGAGCCCCGAGGGCCGCCTTGGAGAGGGGCGGAGCCCTGAGGGCCCCCTTGGATGGGAGTGGGGCCCTGAAGGACCCCTTGGAGAGGGACGGAGCCCCAACGGCCCGCTTGGAAATGGGCGGAGCCCCGAGGGCCCCCTTGGAGAGGGCCGGAGCTTCGAAGGTCCCCTTAGAGAAGAGCGGAGCCCTGAAGGACCCCTTGGAGAGGGGCGGAGCCCCGAGGTCCGCTTGGAGAAGGGCGAAGCCCCAAGGGCCCCTTTGGAGATGGTCGGAGCCCCGAGGTCCCCCTTGGAGAGGGGCGGAGCCCCAGAGGACCCTTTGGAGATGGGCGGAACCCCAAGGGCCCCCTTGGAGATGGGCCAACGTAATAGGGTTAAAAATGGTGGTAAATTGAATAGAATAGACCGCACTATAGCTCGCGCAGCCCCGTTTATTACAAAAATTTACAAAAACCACAATTCCCCTAGTTTTTGTTGAAAAGTAAAAAACACCGCAGTGCGGGAAAAGTAACTTTCGGCGTATCGGGAATGACCGG
Source organism: Agriotes lineatus (assembly GCA_940337035.1). Taxonomy (NCBI): domain Eukaryota; kingdom Metazoa; phylum Arthropoda; class Insecta; order Coleoptera; family Elateridae; genus Agriotes; species Agriotes lineatus. The sequence continues at coordinate 108,318,250 of OW679201.1, read as the reverse complement.
GAAATATGAATTTTGAAGTCATGAGTACAAAATGGCTATTTTTGTATCTAGAATGCGAAATGCTACTTTTGGGTTCAAGAATGGAAGTTATTTTGCCGAGCTTTAGCGAGGCAAAATACCCATTCGAGAACGCAAAAGTATTTCGCATTCGAAATGCAAACAATGATTTTTCGAAAACTGCAATAAAACTAATATAAGATTTTAAAAAATTTAATAAGGTAATTTTCAACGTTAATTGACAATTTTATATTTCATAAACAATTAATTTATGTTTGAACCACGGCCTGCTGAATGGTTTGACAAACGTCAAAGTGACGTATAAATTTAACTGACCGCAGTATCGGCACCTTCAATTTACATGTAGTACAAAATAAATTAAACATGTTTATAATAGTTTATAATAGTTATTAGTATCTATTGAAATTTTAAATTACTTAATAAAAAACTAATGTAGGTTACTTAATTAATAAAATCACAAATAAGTTCCTAAAAAATGACAAATTTTTTGACATTTCTTTTATGTTCTAGAACGCTAAAGAATTTTACATTCTAGAACATAAAAGTATTTCGCAGTTAAGTGACAAAAAAGAATCACTTTGCTTACTGAGAATTTAACGAAAATGTCAACATTTGATGACAGTTTTCGAAAAAATAGTTTTTTTGAAAACTTTCAAGGCATACTTGATTTTTCAAAACTGAAATGCTGTTAGAAATTCGCCTTTAACCAAGCAGGGCTGAACCCCAAAAAATTAGAATTCAAATCGAGAATTTTTTACCTTTTACAAGAGTCGTTTCACCTATCCAGGGACACAGTGTATATACAGGGTGATTTTTAAGTTGATTCTTTTCTTTTGCCAGGATATAAAGCTAAAAAAAGTAAGCCATTTACCATTTTTGCGAAATATCAAAATTAACGGAGGTACAAGGTGTTAAAGTTTCAAAGTATGAACTAAAATTACTTAACGAATATTAACTAAACTTAATCTAACTTAAATGGTCAAAATTATCAGCATTCGCTTCTACACACACACTCCGCGTATAAGAGCGATGCGGCAGCGGAATTTTAACGACACTCCCAGTAAATAATAAGCATATTCACTTATTCATTATTTTCACAAACTTGAGCCATTATTGCAGCAATAACATTAAGAAAATTACAATGGAAAACTAGTTGACAGATCATTGCTTGACAACAGAGATAAACAAAAATAAAATTGTCCAGCTGCCTTAGCGCCAAAGTTTAGTTTTTAATTTGAAACTTTAATACCCTGTACCTCCGTTAGTTTTGATATTTCGGAAAAGTGGTAAATAAAAAAATACTTATTTTTTTAGCTTTATTACCTGGTAAACGGAGAAAATCAACTTAAAAATCACCCTGTATATAAATAATTATATAAAAAAAAATACTGGTAATGTTTACATTTCAATTTATACAGGATGACAGCTTGTCCGAAAACCTATTTAGCCCGTATTAGATATATTGAGAGATTTTTTCTTAGTTAAAAATGTCGTTTTTCGAAGTTGTGTAAATACAAAAAGTACAATTTTTCGGAAATTAAGCAAGATTTCCATACGATTTTTATTATGTGTTAGTTTTAGCTAACTCAACAATGTCAAGGCCAGAACACAACTTTGTTTCGTAAATGTTGTCCCTATCTTGGGTAGTAAATGCATTTTTCGCAATTATTTTTAAAAAATGTTGAATTTTACTGATAACGGAAGTCACGAGACAACCTTTGTTTGGCCCATTTGTAATCACTTTGCAATTACCTCTGGTCGTTAGTGTTTGATTTTCCAAGAAATTCTAAATAATTTTTTTTCATTTGATGCCAGCTTTTTGGCGATCACTTTATTTATTATTTGTTTATAATAATTTTCTTACATAGTGCACACTGTAGTTTGCGAATTTAAATTCGGCGCCGAGATGGCCTCGCGCCGAGTTGGCTGGCGCCGAGATGGCTCCGCGCCGAGTTATCCCGCCGCCGAGCTGGCCCCGCACCGAGATGGCGGCGCCGAAGTGGTGGCGCCGAGATGGTGGCGGCGCCGAGATGGCGGCGCCGAGTTGTCCTAGACCCTTCGTTGGGACGTCAAATTAGAATGAGATGTCTCGTACGTCTTTGTATTTTTATAAATTATTTGCCCCTTTTTATCGCCCGCTAGCTCAGTTTGTATTAACACGTCTTACCTTTTATACCAGTCGTAGTTAAGAAAAGTTCAATGCAAGAAAGTTGACAAAACTTGGCTCCTCACAAGAAAACATATACTGCAAACTTCTGCCCAAATAAAAACCAATTTTCTCACATTCAATGTAACATACATTGACCTTTCAACACACGTATAAAACAATTGTAAAGTCTAAATTAACTTTTACAACAAATAACCATAGCTAAACACATCGGTTTTATTTATGAATAAATTACTAACGTGCAACAGTTGGTTTCTACACGCATTTGCAAGTCAAATAACATTAAATCAGCTTTAAAATGACCCTATCTAGCATGTATTTACGTTTAAATGACATTAAATCGCCGCTAGAAAAAAAACTTTTTTTAATACGCAAATATTTGACGCAGAAAAGTCCGACTTACTCGCAATATTTTACCACGTTTTGTAATGTAATATGATACAAGCTGCACCTCGGGGCTTGGCGTTACGCGTCTAAAAACAATGGCCTAAATGAGTGCAAAAGATCACCTGCCGGGTTTAAGACGCAATATGATGCAATAGGCTACAATTTCAGATTACAAAAGGTCGAATACCACCAACCTGTATTTCATTTTAGCTTTACACCCGGGGCAGGCTTCTCCACGGGGCTTTCGCTCTTGGTTGTCATCCGCTTCGATTGGGCTGAGTCACCATGTTTGTGATGTTTGCAATTTGTATTCAGACTGGCTATTATTCAGGGCCAGCAGAGATGCGCTGAGACCTGTTTCTATAGTATACCTCTTTCAGCCGGGGCGTTATTTCCGGCAAGACTCGAAAACAGCACACTAAGAACATGCCTGAAATGCTACATCCTCGACGCTCGTTTAAACCAAGTACGCTAGTCGTCAAACCTGCTTATATTTAATTGTCTATGTACCCCAATGTATAAATGCACAAATTGACTATATGTGCAAACAGTATTAATTACGGGCAGTGAGCTCAGGTGGAACAAGATCAAGAGGTTCTGCTTTGGCTAAAAATTAGAAATTTTAAACAATAATAGTTTTAATAAAGTATTGATATTATTCAAATTAAAAAATAGACTGGCTCTCTGGATCACCGGATCCCCGTTCTCTATTCGTTTATAAAGAAAATATTGATTTAAATAGAAATTTTATAAAATTATGTCACTAAACTATCTAAAATAACGTGTTAATAACTCTTTTTCTACTATTATCTGCCAAGTAGCTTCTGTTTTGACGAAAAACTAGAAATTTTGAACAATAAGAAGCATTAGAAAGATGGGAAAAAATGGTACAAGCAGTTTCTATAATCTTTTAGGAATTTGTTTTGTCGCTTTTACGTTCATTTTTTCCTTTTTGTCTTACAGCCTTTTATCAGGTTTTATTTTGCTTTACATCTAATTGCTTTTATATGTTGGCTAACTTGAGCACATCTCTTATTCCAAGAGTCACTTTCCACCTTTCTATTGTTTTTTTTCACTTTTCCATTTATTCTTGCATATTCTTTCCTGTTTACTTGGTCTTGGGTTGTCAACCACCTTTGGTAGCTGTCTCTTTTTTTCCTGATAATTCCTTCGACTTTCTTATTCCACCAATCGATCTTTCTTGAATGTTGCTCTCTTTCCAAACCCTCATTCTCTGCCTGACTTATTCCATTTTTCGCTTTTGCGTACATGATAGAAAAGCTCAGGATTAAAACCTAGAATAAATGACGGTTCCTAAACAGAAATGTCCACTAAGAATGGGCGATAATTCTGGGCTACTCTCATTTACATTTAAATACCATTAAAGATAGAGCGCCTAAACAACAGTCTTCAAAAGCGCGCAAGTTAAACTTCAGGAAGGCCCGCTGTTGCTGTGAAGCACTTTGCTTTGAGCTCGTGAAAGCTTCACAGCACAGCTGGAAGCGACTGCTTATCGCTTAAGCTGCAAACATTTCCGATATCAATTTAACTTATAATACTCAGGCCCTAGAACTGCAGCGTGGCCCTCGGACTGGATTGCGTCATCGATCCTGGACTCGTCGAAATTTCCCACTAAAGATTCAGGAAATATTCTGGCTACTAGCTCTGGTGCCGATATGTTGGCTGACGTCATGTAACCCAAATATAATGTAATAACTTACCAGTACACGATTGAACTGACCGTTACTTGAAACACAAAAGCGGATTGCTCGCAAACTTTTATGCGGCAAACTTTTGACACTGCAAGGCTTCAGCCGCTTTATCTCTTTAACTCGTCATATACCACTGACATACATGCGACTCTAGGCTAAGCCCGCAAGCAACTGAATTAAATTATCAGCGACCCAACGTCACAACTGGAGCACTGCAGATGGCCGTATTCGCATTTTTCGTTATGCTAGATTATCTCAGTTAAGCCTAATCAACAATAAAAAACATGTAAATATAAACTAACTATACATGTGAAACATAAAATAAGCAACCCAGGCAAGGCAGCCAAATTTCTGTTTCATAGGAATACAAATATTTGAGCACAGTGATATGTAACAACGAATATACGAAATAAAAGTACAGAATTTATTGTATGGTCCGGAGACGTGGTCAGTTACTAAAAGGGATTGGTTAGAAGTTGTTGAAACAGACGCGTTAAAAAAGTTGTATGGCTAACCCTGTTCTCTTTACTTCCAGAATTAGCTCTCCATATTTTCTTTTAGTTTCCTTGTTGTTCAGCTTAATAATGTCAGGTTTTCTACATATGCTAAACGCTGCCACGAGTTTAGCAAAATATTGCTCTCACTTCTTGGGCCGCTTTTTCTTAAAGGTTCTAGTCTAGTTCCGTAGTTTAATAGTAGTTCTAACCATTCCATTGATTTTCACCTGGAAGTATGCCTCGCTTGGTGTCAGTTGACTAACTGCATCAGCTTTTAATATGCATTTTAGATCATATAAACTTCGGATTATTTCCCTTCTTTTCGCACTCCCGTGCACACGTGTGAAGTCGATAAGCATTACAGGAGGCTGTATATGTTTTCTTTCTCCTTTTTATGCTATTCTCGTAGTAAAAAAATCCGTTCCGTCTTTGAGCGATTACTTCTAAACCCACATTGATAGCCTGCCAATACTTGCTCGGTAAACTGCTTTAATATTATGTCTATTATTTTTGCAAATATTTTATCGGTAACACCGAAAAGGGACACGTGTTGACAGTTCTCACACTTTTAAGTTAAGTCAACAAATAGTTTATATTTTATTATGTTACATCTTACAAAGCATTCCTAAAGCATTACTTTATATCGATACCAAATAATGACGCTGCATGGTTTTCCCAGCAGGATTGTGTATTCCTATCTGCCTAAGCTTTACTCAACGTGACAAATCATATAGCTTAAATCTTATTGATTGCCCTTAATCCTGCTCTAAGCCTGTATTCTATTTCAGTGAATCACGTTTCATTGACGATGTCTTTCCGAAGCCAGTTTTCGGTTTCCATTTCTAAAGTTGCATTACGACAGTAAGCAGATTTAACATTTCATTTCACCCACATACACAGCTGGTCGATTACGGTGACCTGAAAGCCTCGGCCTAAAGAAAGTTTTGCATGAACTGCGAATTTGATAAAGTTTGTTAACGAAGTAAGGGCGATAGCTGTAAGGTTCCGCATCCTACATCCTGTCATACTGAGATCATCAATCATTCCTAAGCTGTGGGAGTTTGCCCAGTGAAAAAATTAATGAAGGATTTACATATTTTTAAACCCACAGCAGGAATTTTGGTGGTGAGTGTTGAACTTGTGGCTTCATGAAATGCTAATTTGAGTTTTGTCAAAGTTGATCGTTAGTTTTCGGTGTTACCTGGAACTTTACTTTATATGTATGCTTCAAGCTGTTTTGGTCGTTTATAGACTTCGAATATCTTCGAATTCATACGTTTTTTTTAATTTTCCAGGCTCTTCTACTCTTTAGCGTATGGGGATGTGAAACGAAGCCAGAGTTAAAATTGTTAACATAAAAATTATTACAACTGATTCGATTCACGAATAGTATACGACAACCGTGCAAATAAAAAGATCTGATTTGATAAGAGATCGCGGAATCGATTGAGCTACGTAGAAGATCCCTAAGTAAAGTGAGTTTCATAATCTCAAAAAACTATTCAAATGACAATCACATATCGCGGCAAAGAACAGACAAATTCTTCGCATAATCGCCTAGTGGCGCACATGTACTTATTTACTATTTTAACAAACAAAAAGGCACAGTATAGAAGGAGAAAATGCCAGCTACAAAATTACAGCGACGCTAATTCGATAAACTGAATACCAGAAATTACAATCAAAACTTACGCGATCTAATAAACTGTGAAGTTTCTTCGTGACGAAAAGCTTTTTGCGAAAAGTTGAAACAATTGAAAAACCTAGCCTTTAATAGCTGCAGCACGTGCTAAAAGGTCCAAAAGAGGCTGTCAGGACAAGCTCGCAATAGCAGGATATTCGGGACGGGTTAGCAACTGCAGGTGTTTTTCCAAAATCGACAATCCTCCAAATTTCCTAAAAATAAATGGAAGCCGGAAATATATCCTTACCGTGAAACTGAAAGCTTGTGGAAGAAAGTAACGCTAATTACAAATGCAAAAGCCACTAAAACTACTACTTAGGCGACCCAAAACGGACCTACAGCAAAATCGAGGGGAAATTCAAAGTGACACTTTCGAACCGTAACATGTTGCAATTGTTTGCTTTTATTACCCCAACCACCTCATCTTGTAAGTTGACCCTTTCTTTATGTTGTTATATATTTGATTTTATCCGTTTATTATTTCCCTAACGGTCTTTTATATACCTATCCTTCAGACATTCAGCCAATCTGAGTATTTTTGTCTTCGCACAATTAATTACTGGAATTTTCTTTTGTGATTTTAAATTCCTCGTGCTTGTATACTATTTTAACCTTTTTATCAATAGCTTGAATTCTTCCATTGTTCTTGCTAGCACTTGCTAGAAACGAAATTTTTCCAGTCTTCAAATTGCCTCTTCATATTTTGTAGTTGTTCCTCCTGTTTGTTCATGTGTTAAATTTATTTATTTTTACTATTAACCCTATGTTCCTCTATATATCCATCAACCTCTCATTAAATTTCTTGGGGTTTTCTCCCGTTCTTGCAAGCAATTTTATATCATCTGCATGTACTATATCCTAATATGTGCTTACACCCTTTTTTAAACTTCGTGTAATTACGCACAATGTTTTTAATAACATTTCTCAATGTCCATTTTTTTTAAACTACAATTTATGGACATTTTCCATTCATATGTGCATAATACATCTACAATAGGATGTAGATATCCCTTTTCTTCATTTATTTGGATTACGAAAAATGGCTTTTATAAGCACTAAATAAAAGAAATATTGACGCCAGTTGCCGTATAGCGACAAAGATAAACTCAGTCTAACTAGCAGTCTAAACAAACTTCGCCTACTTTCGAAGGCCTCTATATTACAACAACCTATTAAAATAACAAAAAGGTATTGGTAAATAATATAAAAAAACTAAAATCCAAATACCAAGGCTTAAAAATACGTAAAAATTGACGCTACGCAAATAACACTTAAGTTTGTCATCTTCAAATATCACCCAAAACTTCAATTATTAATATATTAAAATTATAAAAGGCTCACTATATTCGAACAGCCCCGAATTTAATGTTCCTAGTATATACAAAATTATACAAAGTTTTTTATATTCAAAATTAACCCAGAAAGTTACTATTAATGAATATAAAAATTAAAGCGCGTTCGTGAAACAAGAAAAATGCAAAATCTAAATTTATAATTTGTAAGATATGCATTCTACAAAGAAATTATGACATGAAAGAGTACGTGGGTTATATGAGCAAATAGAAGAATTAAATTAATTATTCCCCTGAGTTCAAGAAGCCAAAAATAACCGTAATAAAGGAGTCTCACCGGGCACTCCAAACAGCTATGTCCTTAAACATAACCCGCTGGCGCTGCACTTATTACAAAGGCCTTTGGATAACCAAACGCATTCATAACTACACAAAATTAACGCCTCAAAAAAAAAACAAATGCCTTCGCTCAACGATATGAGCGCATATTAAATAAGTCCTGTATACTACGCTAACAAGCAATTGTTCAAGTCGAATAAAATCCAAAATTAATTAAAACGGCAAACCACTCGCGTGAGTGAAATCCAAAACTAATTAATATGTTCAACTCATAGCAGGCATCAACGATCGTTGACTATAAACAAATGAATTACAAATATAACACTTGAAAATATTAAACAAAGTTCATCGAATTCTTGCTCAAACCCTGCATCCCATCCCTGCATTGATGGTTTTGATGAAGCACGTATGGAGGTTTTAGCTATTTTTATCGCTAGAGTACAGCGTCGCCTTACGAGAGCGGAGATACGACAGTAAAGCAAAGAAATCCTGACCGTGCGTTAACCAAGATGTTGCATGTCGGATAGCGGTACCGTGGCCTTATATATGTCTCGAATGCGTTTAAACAGCGGACTTATCACTAAAGGAGACACAAAACCTAGAAAGGTCTGCAAACGCATTGTTACTTCTTTTACACTAAAGGAAGTACATATTGGATTCACCCCAAAAATTCGAAATTGAGTTTTCAACAGATCTTCACGTTTTAGAGTCCCCTGAACCCAAAAAACATTCTTTTCATTGGTCTGTCTGTGTGTGTGTGTGTGTGTGTGTGTGTCTGTGTGTGAGTCTGTATGTAAACAGAATATCTCAAAAACGAAAAGAGGTATATCAGTTTTGTGTACTATGTAAATGCGACAGCAAGCTTTTGAAGAAAATCGCATAACCGGAAGTAGGTGATTTTTCAGTTTTTTTTTCGATTTTTTCAAAAACGGCTGTAACGATTATTTTCAAACTTTACATTTTTATTACACTTTTAATGTGTATTGATGTGAGACAAATGATTTTCCAGTTGAATACCTCCAAAATGGATTTCTTTTGTTTTTTTTCCTATTTTCTTTATTAACTCCCAATTTAAATAGAACACCCGGTATATTATTACATTTTTGAATTCAGCTTAAAATTCTAGACAAAATTTGTCGCTTCAACTAACGCTCTATTTTGTACCGTTTTTGTAGAATTTGTAATTTTTGAAATTTTTTTACAAATGCTTAAAAATTTAAAATCAAATTTTCGGCTAATTATAAGATCACTGTAAAAGGAAGTTGTGTGCGTGTATCACACCACATTTTTTTCTGTCAAACTAAGTGAAACAAACGATTATTCATACGTGCAGGTGGAAAATCGTTTTCCTCTTAAGACCTGCCGGTAGCAAATAGCTTTCAAAGAACGCACCTGAGGACAAGTGTCAAAATTCTATGAAAAGCTGGAAAGAAACGTCCGCCAAGGTAACGGCAAGGGTCGTTACACATCCTTGAATTTCATTTAAGCTTTAAAATTAATATCATTTTCATAATTCCCAGAAAAAGTACATTTTATCAAATTAAGCAGTAACTACGTCTATGTAAGCGATCAAAAACAATTTTTGTAATTTTTAACGTTTCTTCCATCCCCTTCTTATGTGCACTTCGTGAATAATTAACAAATATTAAGCTTGAATACGTAAAACTTGTATTCGATGAATTTATCACAAAAATCGCTGTCGCTTTTTGATGTAACACGAAAACTAATATACACAAGCAGTAGCAGGTGTGTAAACTGCGCAATTTGTTGCCTTCCTTTAAAAAATAATAAAAGCTGAACGTCAGGCGAGATTTAATCAAGAAATAATAAAGGCGCTCGTAATACGTTGTGAAGCAATTTAGCGGCGTTTGCAAGATCTTCTAATTTGTCTTTTTGTAGTCCCGCATCACATTATTACTTCTCGCTATTTATCCCCGTAAAAGCGCTTTAGCGTGAACAGAGCCACTTTTTTATTGTCGTTCGTCTTTGCTTGAAATTATGAGTTTTAAAGGTCTGTAGAAATTTAAACCTGAGATAGACTGCGGAAATTAGAAGACAATGGCCGGTTTGGTTTTTCAAAACGCGTAAACAATAAAATTAGATTTTGAATTCCCTAAAATTGATTAAGAACCTCTGGAATACTGGAATTTAGTGAATAGGCTTTAAAGTCAATATCGCTTAGCCAGCACAATACGGTTGGAGCAGCTGTTCATTGTATGTTTGAAGTTTGAACAACTTCGTTCGGATATTTGTTTATAAAGATGTCAAATTCAACCAATGCTGAACGTACCAATGTGGTTTTAGCTTATGACGAAACCATGGGAAATGCGCAAGGATCCTACAGAATTTATAGGCATCGTTTTCAAAATTGCCGTATACCTGACGCACATACTTTTACTGCGTTAAGAAACCATGGTACTTTGCATGCTCCAACTCACGATTTTAGCCATACTAGAACTCCCAAAGTACTTCAAGGGGCAGCTGAAATTCTAGATGCCGTCGACGAAACCCCTAGTACTAGCACAAGAAGGATTGTCGTAGAAGTTGGTGTTTCTCGACGTGTAGTTTAACATACTTTGCAAGCGCAAGACCTGTATCCCTACTATCTGCAGCGTGTTCAAGCTTTACATCCTAGGGATAAAGTTGGTAGACAAGGTTTTTTGTCATTGTCTTTCTTACGTCATTTGTGTTTTACGGATAAAGCGGGGTTACACGTGGTGGAATTTTCAACTCTCACAATACTCATTTAAGGTCAGGCGAAAATCCTCATGGAGTACACCAACGCAGTGTTCAGCACAAATTCACCTTGAATATTTGGTTTGGGATTGTGGATGATCATCTTCTGGGACCATATGTTTTACCACAACGTTTAAACGGCGCTGGATATTTAAATTTTCTGAATACCATACTGCCACATCAATTAGAGGAAGTACCCTTGGCTATACGACAAGATTTGTGGTTTCTTCAAAACGGTCCAACACCCCCATTGTGCGCGAATTGGCAAAATGATCATTTTCCACAGCGCTGGATAGGGCGATATGGAACAGTTGTATGGTCAGCACAATCTCCAGATTAAAATCTATGTCACTTTTTCATGTGGGGCTACATGAAGTAGTTAGTGTATTCTACATCTGTAGAAACTGTGGAAAATTTAAGGGCACACATCGAAGACGCTGCTGCTAGAATTCGATAACATGTAGCTCTTTTTGCAATATTTCGGCAGTCCATAATTCGCACTGTTTGTGCTGCAAAATAAAAATTTTAAAATTATGGGTTTATAATTTTTTGCTACATAATTTAAATCACCATTAGAACGTAGATAAATTGCTTGGTATGTTGATATAACAAATAAAATGCTTATCCAAATATTTGTATCTAGTAGTTTCATTTATAAACCACTCAAAAGCTCGCAAAGGTACCAAAAGTAAATAAAAAACGAAGATAGTAATATACTCGTAGCAGTACAACTGTTGTTGACTGAAAAAAGATAAGTGCACTATTTGATTACAAAAATACATTATACCTCATACTGTTTGGCCTTGTATTAAATAATTCGTTTTTCTTGAAGGCAGCGGTTCTCAATACAAGTTTTTTTAAGTAAGAAAATTAGCTGATTTTGAAAAACCAAACCTACCATTGTCTTGTAATTGCAGCAATCTATCTAAAGTTTAAATTTCTACGCACTTTTCAAACTCACCTTGTATACCTACAGGATTTTCTTTAAAATCCGCTTTAAAATTATATGGAAATTTGAACCAAAAATTCAGAATATTGTAAGAAACACTGTCCATATTGTAAATTAACTTATTTAAACAAAGATAGAAACGTAATGGAGGTGGCTCTTACGTCAAAAATTCTATTTTGAAGTAAAATATTTTTTTCGAAATGTTGAAGTCTTTTAAGTACTGCCGAAATAATTTAGAGTTATTAGCAAATAATGAGGTGTAATAAGCTTTTTTGTCTCTCCTAACCGCACCTACAACTTGATTCCTTAACTACTTGTAATAGTTGTAGTGATTAGTATATTTTGACCGTTTAAAACGACTTAAGGCTTGATCCGATCCTCCATAGCAAAAATTCCTTTACAAGAAGCAATTGAAGATCCAAGAAATGGTGCCGCACATGTGCCAGGGTTTCAGCAAATTCCACTCTCATTTACTCTCTGTATGTTTCAAGCTCTTCTTTTACTACATCTCTCACCATCTGTTTCAAACCTTCAGGAGATACATTGACCTGGTTGGAAACAGTAGCTGGAACATCTCCATTGGCTCCAACAATTGGCGAAACTGATGTAATAGGCGATTCTGTCATTAGATATTTTGTAGTGGAGGATACTTGTCTAGCAGCAACAACAGGAGTCTGCACCGCAGACTTTTGTTCTTGTAGACAACTTGTCTGATGAAAAGAGGACCGCTTTGTTGCAGCCATCCACTTCTTCAATTCTTCTGTTAACCCCAACCCCAGGGTAGTTTCTTGTTTGACAGATAATTCAGAAGAAGAGCAGTGACTACCTCAAAAACAATATTGTCATTATAAAATCATACTGATTTCTTAAGTTCCCTCATCTCCTCTTCAGCCTCTTCCCTATTGTTAGCCCATATAGTTTGTTTTATCAGAATTGTTATTGTTTTGCTACCATTCACTACATCTTAACGTAGTAATGCCTGTTCTGTAGTTTTATGAGCATTTTCCGTATTTCTTTGTCATGTTTATTATAACAATTTATTTTTTATGTTTTACCTGATAATACAGCATTTCTGTCATTACCTCATTGGATGTGTAACAAGGCTTTACTGTTATCCCTTCGTTGGGACGTGTCGCTACCTCAGATTTCAATAAGAGACCTCTTACCTTTATCTCAGTAGCGATTATGAAGAAATCAATGCAACAATTATCCGGAAGTTGACTTAATCTAGCTTGTAACATAATATACTCAAAAAGAAGATACTCAAATAAAAGCTACTTTGCTCAACTTCCACCTCTATATTGCGTCTAGATACGCAAATTTGCTGTTTAAACCTGGCTTAGGCACTTACACGTCGCTCAAAGGAGTCGACCTCGCTCTGGAAGTTGTGCGCTTCAATAGGGATGCTTCACCTGGTCGGTGATGCTTTCAACTTGTTTTCAATCTGGCTATTATTCAGCGGTCGGAAACAATCGCTTGGGCGGATGCTTCTTAACGTCCAGGCGAAAATCACTTTGATTTGTGCTGATAAGGATTGGAAGCTCGAATGAGCAAACTGCCCGTCTCAAGTATCGCAATACGAATGAATCCTTGCACGTTCAAAACACTCACTTCAGGCAACACTAAAAAACTGCACACTGAGACAGCGCGGGTTATTCTGCTGGAAACACTATATGCTTAGAGTGTGTTTAAACTGAATAAGCTTGTCCAATAGGCTTACAATGCTTATAATGAAAAATGGCAAAAACCATAACCACATTGCGGCAGGCTACTAGGACCATTGCAAAAGCAAGGAGAATATGCATGGGGCCGTCGTGGTGTTTAACAAACGAACAATCAATGTACGATAGCGGTAGGTCGTTAGGATCATTATAAATACAAAGTATATATTCGATTTTTAAATTTTTTAAATACAATTACGACCACAGGTAAAGTCCGTTTGCTTTTGCTATACTCCTAGTAGTCTGCCGCAATCTGTATCTTTAAATCGTTTAACTGTTACTCATTGTTGTTCTTAACTGCTTGCGTTTATTGTTTTCCACTCTCTGAACTTGTACAGGGTTATTCACGCAAGATATGAGCATTACCAGGTAAAAATGCAACCCAAAATACGATTTATAAAGCTAACTGGATCCCTATTGCATTAACTTGGCACTATTTATGTTGGTAGCACTGTAAGCCTAGGTCAAATTCGAAGTTAGCAGGTTAGGTTTTGCGTCAGTTTTGACACAAACTGACCTCGAATTTGACATAGACTTACAGTTTGTGTCAAAACTGAGGCAAAGCCTAACCTGCTAACCTCGAATTTGACATAGACTTACAGTGCCACCAACATAAACAGTGCTATGCTAATGCTATAGGGATCCAGTTAGCTTTATAAATCGTATTTTGGGTTGCATTTTTACCTCGTCAGGCTCATCATCTTAACGTGAATATTTTGTCTCTATTAAGTTATATTTTACCATTTGTTATTTTTACCTACTAGTACACATTCAACAACAGTATGTACTTACATCGTCAAGTTTTTCAAGTGCTGATTTTCTGAGTTAGTTTGGCCTCTTAATTTTATATTAATTGATAGCCGTTAACTTTTACAATAAAAATGTTATATAAATTAATATATTGTCTTAAGTTTTCCTGTTGTAATTCTTTCATTTTTAAAATTTTAATTTAAAATATTTAATACTAGCTGGCCCGGCAAAAGTTGTTCTGCCCAAAAATAATTTGTCTCTGAAACCCCGTTTAACCACTATAGTTTTAATTTTATATCATGTCCATCGTCTTGGACTTGTATGCCATTTTCTAGCTTTAACCCGCGACTTCGTACGCGCGAGGTTCGATATTTGTGTATTAAATAATGACTAATTATTTTCTGTCATCCCATCCCATCTTATCCCATCCCATCCCCGTCCCAGTCCCCATCCCTTCCCGTCCCGCCCCGTCCAATTTAGCCCCGTCCCGTCCCGCCCCGTCCCTTCCTGTCCCTTTCAGTCCCTTCCCGTCTCGTCCAGTCCCGTCCCGTCCCCGTGTGACTGCAAATAGAAACAACACACTTTCGATATTTTCCAATTTTCCGGCTTTCCCTTTGGATTTTCTTAATTTTTCATTCCGTAAGAACCTTCTACGCAGTATTAGGAAACTTAAAAAAAAGATGAATAAAATCGGTAAAGTCGTTCTCAAGTTATGGCGTGACCAAGAGAAATAGGGATTCATTTTTATATATATAGATTTCACTACGTTATGAAATAACTAGGTTCGATGTTAAAATGGTTGCATATATTATTAACTTTGTATAATTAGTTGCATAGGTACTGTGTACACTTGTATAACTGGTTGCATAGTTTTAATGGCTGTATAAGGATCATATAAACATACTAGAGTATGATGTCGTCAATAAGGAATGACATGACGCAAGGGCTCAGGTATATATGCACCCTATGTTGTAAAAATATGCAGTAAATGTTAGACATATGTCTGCCTATATAGCACCTCATTTACTGTATAGAGATTATACAATGAATAACATTTTAAAAAGGGATTTAATGTTTTATTTTACTCATTTCAGTAATTCTGACAATGATTCACATCAGAATTAAGTAGGTAATTAGTTTAATAAAAAACAGCAGCAATACAAACAAAATTCCTAAATTAATCGTCATAAAAATATCTTATATATAAATGCCTTTCAAAATTTTCAGGTAGAAACTTATTGTTTTGTCTGAAAACATGTACGTAAATATTGACAACGATCTTCCCGGGATTGTCCCGTTTTTTGGTGGTTTTTCTCAGTTTCCCGAAAAAAGGAACCAGGATGGCAATTTGACCCGCTTTCTAAACTCTACTTAAAGAATATCAATTTTACTCAATTTGTATTCATAAATTCATAATTTAATTTACAGTGATAACTTGTAACATAACTTATGGCTATGAATTAAAAATTTATTACAACACGCTAAAGTCTTAAAGTGGCAACACAGCACCATCCATAGTTAACAATACTCCTACGCCTACCACAGATAGACTGTTGAATTAGCATTAGTGATTATTCGGTATCAGGTAAGCAGAAAGCTATTGTGACAGTTGACTGTGAAGCGTGAGAGGGTAAATTGGTGTGTAGTGGTGTAGTGTCAGTGGCCAGCTTGTATTTGTATACGCTAAAAATTTGCAAAAATAATATACCGAAACGCCAATGTAATTACAAAGAAAAATATGCAAATGAATGGCCATTTCTTAAGAAAGGACGGCAATAGTTTTTTTATTGTCGAATACGGTGGGCGCTCAGATGTTAAAGAACATATAAAAACTAGTAAACATCAAAGCCGAATTAGCGCATCAGCAGGCTGTTTAAGATACATAGAAACTAATTATCGCTTATCATACACCAAAACACCATCACTCTTTCAGTTCAAATGACTGCACATCAGGGCAACCTTTTCCGAAAATATTTAGTGATTTAGAAATTGCAAACAAATATTCCTCAGCCCGTACAAAAACAACTGCCTTGGTAAGTGTATTAGGCAAATTTTGCTGCAAGATGGTTTTGGAAGAACTACAAAATTCTTCATTTTATGATATCGCTACTGACGCCATCATACATAAAAATGAAAAAAAAAATCCATTTGCAGTTCAATATTTTACAAGATCAGAGATAAAGTCGAAATTATTAAAGTTTTCATCATTGTCCGATGAAACGTCTAAAACCATTTCTGGATACTGCATCAACATGTTAGAAGAACTGAAATTAAGCAGAGACAAATGCATTGCACTTTGCGGAGATAACGCCAATACGAATTTTAATGGATTGGCTAGAAAAGGGACCAATAACATGTATGCCCATTTGCGCACCGAATTAAATAATGAGAATTTAGAGGGAATAGGTTGCCCAGCACATATATAGCTATGGTTGTGCTCTTTGATTAATTTATTAAATAATTAATTGTTGATTAGAGCCACCATGCAACATTTTGTTTGTACTATAATTTTAGGAAGATTAAAAGTGAGTTGTATTTACTTGACTTGTCAAAATAAATGGTTATATGCCATTTATTATATTCTATTTACCTGCAAATATTGATAAATAAACGCTAGCTTATTCGTAAAGCAATCACTCCTCTCAGTTGGGTTCCTGGTTGAATGTGTAATTTTTCAAATTATTTGAATACGGATCTGTTTTCCGTCTTAGCTCTAATGCGCATAAGCAAATATTCGAAATTAGGTCAAATGCTACACCAAAATGGATCCCGCTGGCAAGTTAGCGGTCAGTGACTTAAAAAGAAAGTGAAATTTATCAAAGTTTCTACCGGTAATTATTTGAATTCTGGTGTGAAGGCAGCATTAATTGTCATTTGTTTTTCCAGCACTTGATTGTCGATCCCGTCGAAGAGACGCGGGCAAATTTTCAATTGTTTTTCGAAGCGTCGCTTGGGTTCAAACTTCGCCTATCCTCAAATTATGGACTCGGCCTATATTGCGAGCTGCACTTGCTTTACCGCCACGGAAAATGCTTGGATTGTCTTAAGTATTGACTCTTCTTACATACACATAAGTTTCACGGGCCTAACGTAGCTAAAAAGCCAAAAACGGTACCTGTTCTCTACCGATCTTGAATCAGGAACTTGTAGGAGACGCTGATGCAATTGTTGGGCTGCTATGGGGCTGATCCTGATGAAACTCCTGGGACACGTTCTTAGAAGACTGCTCTATGACCTGGTAACTTCCCCTCTGGGCTGTGTTGACTCGCTTGGCTCCACGCAGAAATCGGAACTTGGGCTGCATCGGCTGCTAGGTTATCGTAACGGGCTTCGAAGAACTTTTTGCTTTTTTGTGGCGGAAATCACTGCAAATACTACCACACCACCTTGGACATGCACTCAGTAAAACTGTATAGTTTTTATGCTGATAACTGTTTATTTATTATGTGAAAAATTCGTTTTAAGTGGAGCACATTTCAACACAACAATTCTTATAATTTATTCTTTTGTTCTCCTTGAAAATCCCGCACAAACAATTGCAAGTGGATTATTAATGAAAAAAAAACGGATATTGACCAAGTTCAAATTGATTACTTTTAACACTAAATTTGCTTACAACTAAAACTATTTACAAAATTCTTATCCTTAATATAATTGTTTACATTTATAACTAATTAACCGTCTCTTAGCGCCACTGCACGTTTTTTATTAAATGCTTTTAATGGTTCACACGCGTCACTGCACTGATTATTTAAGTTAGACTACTTCCTGCACCAAGGCTTCCTTCGAATTCACCTGTCTACTTTTACACACGAATTTTGGTCCATCTGTTGTCTGCTTTTCTTCGCTTTTTACCCTGTCTTGCTTATTCTTACAATTTCCATTATATACCTTAATGCCTGCCTTGTTGCTGCTTGTTGCAACGTTCATTGGTTTATCTAGCTTCTTATACCTTTCTTTTAAAATCCTGACAAAATTTCACTGTCTAACTTTACTTGAATTCTACGCTTCATTTCATTGCCTTTGCAATCCTTTTTGTAATTAATTATCTCTTTTAGTTCGGCTATTACCTTTGCACAAACCTCTTGTTTTAAATTGATCTTATAGTCAACTTAGATCCCTGTGAGAATTGAGCTTTGCTTATTATGTTCTTTATTTAAATATCCTGCTATTACTGGCATCTCTTTACAAATGCATTCATTCTGTTAAATTCAAGTTTTAGCTTTGCAGTTATATAAAATACCTCACCCTGAGCTTTAGTGAAATGTCCATTAATTTGGCAATGCTATCAGAGTTGAGTTGTAGGGCCTAAGACCATTGCAATATTACACAATACTTTACAAACTGCTGCTGATAGATTTGTCTGTTCATATCGAATTATGTAATTGTTATAAAGATATTTACATATTTTTCAATATTGTATAGGTACTGTAAGAAACAAAGGACTTAAAGATGTGTGTGACTTTGTAAATATAGAATACCAAACTTTATTAAAGCACAGTAAAACAAGATGGTTGTCCCTTCTTCCAGCCGTAGAACGCGTTTTAAAATTATTCGAAGCTCTTAAATCATGTTTTTTGTCGGAAGAAAATCCCCGTAACGTTCTTGAAGATTTTTTAACAAACCGTTAAATGAAGCTTATATTTTGTTTATTCACAGTCAATTAAGCTCTTTTTCTAACCAAATTCTAAAAATTCAAGGAAAAAATAAAACTGTGAGGTTCTAAATATTTTAAAACAAACTCTAGAACAAATCAGCGACAAAAAAGATGCGAACTTTTTACCAATAAATGTCAGAACAATTCTAAGAAAATCGGAATAAGACAATAAAATAAAACGTTTTATGATAGAAGTTGGAAGACATTTAAACATGTTGGGAGTATTTAAATAAGTGAATATGTCTTTAAATACAGTGCTTTATTGGAATAGCGTTTCAAAATCACATGATTATTTAAACATTTCTGCAGGTGTCCAAATAGGCATCGATGAAACGTGCTTATTTAACCAAATTAGTTCCATAAACAAATTATTGAGATGAAAATTGAAGTTGATGCCGAAGGATGGAAAGCAAAAGTGTGTGATGAGAAGTGGGCGACTCTGTTTTCTCATATGGAAAATGAATATAACGAATATTTTCACTAACGGTTATTCAATGGACAGATGAAAGAAAGCATTTAAAATTAACAACGGAGGCAAGAATTGCAAATTTTGAATTGCATTGTATGAATTTTATAAGTACGTTCTGGTTAACACAGAGTTACACAAATTGACAACATCTTCTGAAAAGTAAAATGGCGGATAATAAATTTAGGCCGGCCTGTCATTGCCTTGACATCTACTACTATAACTGCATTCGGAGAGGTACCTCTGACAAATCTGTTTCCTCGAAATCGTTCGTTAAATACGGAGCGAGTCAAGCGAGGAGATCTGTCAAGGTTCGGAAAGTACTGATGCGAGCGTTTCGATGTTCCTCGATTTGCTCGATGTATTTCAACCGAGTAAACAGAGGATTCGCGCATTACAAGTAACAACAGTGGCAAATGAACGGCGGCGTTATTTAATCTTTGAATATGAATGGTCCTCAACACCGAAAGTAAAAAAGGCTAAAAATTATGAATGAATGAATCAATGAAATTTAGGTTTTAATTTGACATTTGCACATTTTGTGACAGGTGACAGTTGAGCGTTCGGTAAATACTTTCCGATATTCGATGCTCGGTAGTCACGTGGCTAAAACTCAATCTGCTCAGGCTCCGCTCCGCGATGTACTTAATGAACTCAGCTTAAGTACTACTACTTATGTCCAACTAACCTCAATTTAGATTTTTCCGGCCTAAATTTATTGTCCACCATGGTATAAGTGGTGTAATAATAATAATACCAAAGAATAAAAATATTATCAACTTGTGTATTTTGACAGTTCTCAAATTATTGTTTTTATCTTTTTATTATCTTCTATAGGTTTATATTGAGAGTTATATATATTTTTTGTGTTCTTTATTTAATTACTTATAAAAAAAGAAGTATCTTATTTTTTTTAACTATTTACGTAACTCCTAATGTACGAAAAATAAATAATAGTATATTATACATCAAGGTAGTGAAGCGCAGTATTATAACCTGAGTGCATATTAGATACTGAGCACGCAGCGCGAAGTATCTAAAAGCGTGAAGGTTATAAGACGATTCGCTACCGTGGTGTATATACTATTTTTTGCACTACCAAACGGCTTAATACCTAAATTCCCAGCAAATTTCGAAAATATTTTAACTGTCAACCTGACAATACAGCTCTTTAAAACATCAAAATTAAAATAGTCATATTTGGTAACTTAGCAATTTATTAGTTACCACGGTGAAAATTGTTTATTTTACTTTCTCTCCCTACCTTGGTGAAGTAAATCAACTTCAGGACCTAAAGATAGGCCCATAACGGTGCGTTCTGAGACTAGTAGTGCAAAAAATTTATTTTTTAACATTTCATTTAAAAAGTAGGCTTTTTAAAATTAACTTGGGTGTGAAGTGTCGCTTTTTTTCACTGTGATTAGATTTTAGAATAAAAATAGTTCATTAGTTTCATTTCATTTATTCATTTTTAGTTTTATTTTGACGTGAACAAATTACATATTTCAATAAATATTGTTATGATATGCAAAAGGTAGTTTTATTCTAAAGAGTTTAATAAAGATTGGGTGTAAAGTTCAATAAGAATGATAAAATTAATTAAGACAATGAGTAAGGTAATTTGAGGTATAAATACCATTGAGTATTCAAATTTTGATGGTTGCAGTTAATTTTAATAAGTTTCAAGCCAAGGTTACAATTGACAAATGTATTTGTTATAATAATAAGAATTGATAGCATGTAATAATAGGATATTTAAAATTTATAAGAGGGCAAGAAGAATTGTATCTAATAAAAATGAAAATTTTGTTTAGTCAGTTGTAAAAACAAATTCGTAAAAAATGTACAAATAATCTTGAAATGTTTAATTTTGATCAATAAAAGTTAGAAATTATGCCTTATTTGTATAGTTATTTGGTAGTATGCAAATTTAAAGGCTATTAACAAATCTACGAGGTGCAGAAATGAAAATAAAATAATAATTTATTAAAACTAAACAATCAGCAAAGAGATTGTCAAATACAGTGAATTAAATAGAAAGAACCAGAGAACTACTGAATTGGAGGAAATTAGATTTATTGGTGAAGGTGACACATAATTAAATATTCATTGGTTACATTGGTGGTTGTATGGAAGTGAGGTCATTTATCTAGAAGGAGGTTAGTAGGAGTACCAGCTGGAGTTGGACAGCTTCTGTGGGGGTTGCTGAGTGCAGAGGACTATCTAAGGGATAAACAAGATAAGATCAGATTCATTTATAAAGCTGAAACTTACCAGGAGTCTATTGGCGTGAAGGTGACGTTTGATGAGGGGAGCGATACCGGATTCTGCACACGTTTGGAGTTGGTTGACAGGAATAAGCTGTAGGTGTTGCATAATGTGAACATCGGGATCTCTTGAGGATAGGAGAAGTGGTATTTAAATATTGACAGTGTGAGCTGAAGAAGTGATAAGGTTTGTGTTAGTAATTAATATCAAAGCATTTTGAATAACGAACAATAAAAGAAAGAGTAAAATACAAAACAGTATTTACTTTGGTGAGTTAATTGATAGTTATGTCAATGTAATAATAGATTTGTCAATACCTGGTTTGAGTAAATGTAGAGGTCAAGTTGTCATTTGATGTCATTAAATAGTCGAGATTTAAAATAAAAATTTAAACTTCAACTAATAGAGATCTGGATTTGGCGAACCACCCTGAATAAGAGTACTCAATTGAAATAATTGATTTGAAAGTAATTATAGGTTTACTATGGTGCATTGCATTAATTAAGGGCAAGCTCAAAGTAAAATAGTCACTACATAAATTATATGACTAGTTCAAATGTGGAGCTATCACTAAACATAGCAATATAGATGTTTCCGTAGTTACCAGAAGTGACCAATGCATTTTACTAAAACGAAGGCAAATAAAATTCTATACAAAATAGAATTGGATTTGAATATTTGATGAAATTTTATGACAGCACATGTTAGCGTGCTTATTGTTCACAGGTGTGGATTATTAAACTCGGCTGCGCCTTGTTTAATAACCCTCCACACTTGTGAAAAAAGTTGGACTTCTAACACTTGTGGTCTAAATAACTATTAAATGATTCGTCTATTTCCTATCGTAAACTTATAACAATTGAAAGTTTTATGGAGGGAGGGGAAGGGTTACTAGGAGTCCCGGTTTGGAGTAATTTTATAAAGAATTATTCCTTGCACTTCAAATTGTATGTAATTCAAATTTATTAGACATTTTTTCAACAAAGGTTGTCACGTAACTTCTATTATCTGTCAAATTATACTTCTTTCTCTATTTCTCATTTGCAAAAAATACATTACTAGCCATGATAAGAGACAAATTTTACCAAAAAATTGTTTAAAATGTGATTTTCTAGCTTAATTCAAAATATTGGCTTAACATTTTGAAAAGTCCTACATTTTACAGAAAAATCCATGTTATACTCAATTTTTTTTTTGTTACTTTAAGTAGGTATTCAACACATGCTTTGAAATAGTTGAAAAGCAGTTTTTTATTGTGAAAATAATTTGTTAACAAGGGTAGATCAGAGTTTTGAGAAGCCATTTAAATAGATCTTAATTAGCATTGAAAAATATTTCTCCTAAAAAGTACCTTTCATCAGAAACTTAAAAATTATGCAAAAATATTACTTTCGAGTAAATAATAAAAAATCCACCGTAGTAATTAACATTTTCTATCGTTTCTTCAATTGGATATAAACCTTGGAAGCTTTCACTCAATAAATTTTGTATTTGGAAATGAAGTTTTCGTAAGTGAAATATTTAAAATATTCCAAAAATTGCGAACATTTATTTTCGCAAAAGTTAAAAAAACAGCTGTTTTCTGGCGTTGAGATTGCTCAGTTAATTTTGAAAAACGCCATTTTCTAAGTAAAAATCACTCATATCTAATAAGTCCTAAATAAGTTTTCAGACAAGCACAAATTATTGCCATAAAAAGCTGTTTGAAAAATCAAAAATTACAAAATTTCCCATTTGATTTCAACTTTTTAGCAGTCACTGTATGTTTTACTACCATTTGAAAACGTACATTTTCTCTTCCAGGAGTTTTTCAGTGTACTGGTACAGAAAAAACTGATATCAAACTAATGAATTGCTTTTGTATGCTTTTGCAAAGATTAGATGGCGCATTGTTACTGCACAGCAAATTCTTCCTCCTTTCTTGGCTAAGTAATAGAAGTTCTGACATAGTTTCTTTATAAAATATCACTTTCAGCCAGTTTCTACTTGTAGTTTGGTCATTTAAACGATGTTCACTCGCATATTATTCTCCAGACATTCCAGAAGACTAAAGCCTCTACACCGACAATGAATCTGCGTTTGAATTTTGGCAAACTGTAACTCAGCCGTTATTGGTTTCTTGATTTGTTTCCTCAGATAAATAGTATAATGCTACAAACATACCTCAACTTTGCACCCATCCAAAAGCAAATCACATATTCAGTATTAAAAAAAAAAGTATGTTTGCAACCTTTATTTATTGTAAATAAAGTCTAGCATACACGTTTTTAATAAACAAACGGAAATTATCTATAAAAATAAAAAATAAAGTATATAGCAACAAACATAATACGAAAACGCTATACATATAGAAAAACAGACCTACCATCAGCAATAAGCGACTGCATAGTAAAAATATCGAGAAATTCAACCGCAATTTCGGGAATGTTATAATCTTTAAATTACCATCATAAATATACATTTTTGTAACAACGTAATTCTACATTTTAGAAATTCTGCAAAAGAAATTTGAAATTAGAGAACCTTTATAACTCAATTGCTGTGCATCACGGCACCTAATGATTTTGTTAACAATTTTGCTTATGATAATTCGCCCATGAAATTAGAAACAGTACTATGACATGAAATTAGAAAGTTTGTATGAATACTAATAAAGCACAATCTTACACTCGACTGAGCTAATTAAATAAACTTTACAGAAATAAGCCAATATGCCATGAGTTGATATATGTTTTGCCCATGCAAATTGAAAGTTTAGTAGGTAGCTTATACTATTTAGAAATATTCTAAATAATACAAGAAATGGCAGTATCACTATAAAATAAAAAAAAACTCAAAATTCTAAAGCTAATATTGCAACAACCAAACTAGCAGGTACTCAAACTATACATTTCACAACCTATAAAAATCTTGTTGCAATACTACAAATCATTTTCCATGATTAACAACGCAACATACTTATCAACTAGAGCTACTCCTTTTCAAAATTTTGAATTACTAGTTCAAAATCTCTTCAACATACTTCTCCAGCTCGATAGATGGAACAAAATCCAAGTCATCTACCTCGTTTGCTGAAATCATAGGCTCGTCTGTAGCACCAACGGGCAAAGGCACAGTACTTTTGCCAGGAGAATCTTCTGGGTTCCTTAAATTATTCGAATTGTAAAACCATTGTGCGTTGATATCGTCACTGAGATTGTGCGTGTTATTATTAGCATCTTCCAGTTTGTTTATGTCAAACCAATGACGATATTCCTCCAACCACAATGGAGTTGGAGGAGTTTCTCTGCTTTCAATGTTTGGTTGGTCTGTACGCCCAGAATTATTTTTAGAGTTTGGTTCGTCATGAGGGTTTAGATAGGAACGCTGTTGAGCTTCATCTCTTCCTCTACAGTAGAATTTTGTCAATTGAGTATCCTTTTCTCTTGTGCGAGTGTTGAAACGGGGTGGCATTTCCCTACTACAAAAACAATATCTATTATAACGTTTCTTGTTATCAACAAGTTGAGTTCAAGGCTTTAAGGCGTTCAAAATATTAAGAACATTTTTGCATACACCCGGTGTCCATGAGTACATCAGACATCAATTTCTTTTCTTAAATGAAACTTCTTATTGATGAGCACCTGGTATAAACAAGTTCCGTATTTAGTTTAAAATGACTATTTAAAATCGATAAAACTTTACATAGACTCCTTATCTAAGTGTTACTGTTGGGCAACAAATGTACAAAGTTGACTATGAATTTAGTCATTAATATATAAATCATTGTTTTGGTATGCCGGAAAGCTTTTTTATTTTGCTTTATATGTATATAGATTGGTATCTAGATAAAGTTCTGGCAGCAATTTAATCACTCAAGTGAGAATAGACATGGGTAAATTAATGGTGTTTGCACCAGGTAGGGATTGTTGTATTGTAAGTACTAACTTGCACGAGAAAAATATTTATAAAAGGACCTGGAGTCGCCCATAGAAAGCGTAATACAAGAATGGTTCATAAGGATGGTCAAAAGAGTAGGAAGGTCATACAGAGGAAAGCATATGGGGTTGAATAATTTTCTAGAAGAATATGTATGTAACAGTCAAAACACAAAAAAAGTTACTATTCAATTAAGAAAGGTTAGTAAACATGGAGAGTAAAAACCAGAAACCAATCGGAGATTACCAAACGACAAACATCAAATACAAGAAAAAAATTGTAATCTACTTGAGAGAGCTTAGACCCTAAATCTAACCATGGGGCAAAATTTTATAGGAAAAAAAAAGGATTTAAAAGACAAGAGGAACATGTAACCCAAATTATGCGTGGTTCCATTACAGAAATATTTGGTAGTTTCTAAATTACGTAGTCTCTCGAATGGTATGTGTTCATGTAAGGGTTAACAAAGAAAAAGAAAAAGAAAATGGTATGAAGCAAAAAACAAAAAGGAGAATTTTAACAATATACACGAAACTATCGAAAACAAAAACGAAGAGCAAAAAAGACATACACGAGATGTAATAGGAAGCAACAGTCATGAAAATTAGAAAAGATAACAGGAAAGCTTTTTCCAAAGAGTCAACAACATACATAGGGACCACTATTCTGTAAAGACAAAAATGGTAAGTAAAAAAAACTATCGAAAACAAAAACGAAGAGCAAAAACAGCATATAGGAAATGTAATAGGGAGCACAAGTCATGAAAATTAGAAAAGATGACAAGAAAGCGTTTTCCAAAGAGTCAACAACATACATAGAGACCACTATTCTGCAAAGACAAGAATGGTAAGCTAAAAAACTATCTAAAACAAAAACGAAGGGCAAAAAGGACATACATGAGATGTAATAGGAAGCAAAAGTCATGAAAATTAAAAAAGATAACAGGAAAGCTTTTCCAAAGAGTCAAGAACATACATAGAGACCACTATTCTGCAAAGACAGAAATGGTAAGTAAAAAAAACTGTCGAAAACCAAAACAAAGAGCAAAAACGGCATACAGGAAATGTAATAGGGAGCACAAGTCATGAAAATTAGAAAACCTACAAGAAAGCCTTTTCCAAAGAGTCAACAACATACATAGAGACCACTATTCTGCAAAGACAAGAATGGTAAGCTAACAAACTATCGAAAACAAAAACGAAGCGCTAAAAGGACATACACGAGATGTAATAGGAAGCAAAAGTCATGAAAATTAGAAAAGATAACAGGAAAGCTTTTCCAAAGAGTCAACAACATACATAGAGACCACTATTCTGCAAAGACAGAAATGGTAAGTAAAAAAAAACTATCGAAAACCAAAACAAAGAGCAAAAACGGCATACAGGAAATGTAATAGGGAGCACAAGTCATGAAAATTAGAAAACCCACAAGAAAGCCTTTTCCAAAGAGTCAACAACATACATAGATTCCACTATACTGCAAAGACAAGAATCGTAAACCAAAAAAACTATACAGAACAAAAACGAAGAGCAAAAAAGACATACAGGAGATGTAATAACAAGCACAAGTCATGAAAATTAGAAAATATGACAAGAAAGCGTTTTCCAAAGAGTCAACAACATACATAGAGACCACTATTCTGCAAAGACAGAAATGGTAAGTAAAAAAAACTATCGAAAACCAAAACAAAGAGCAAAAACAGCATACAGGAAATGTAATAGGGAGCACAAGTCATGAAAATTAGAAAGCCTTTTCCAAAGAGTCAACAACATACATAGATTCCACTATACTGCAAAGACAAGAATCGTAAACTAAAAAAACTATACAGAACAAAAACGAAGAGCAAAAAAGACATACAGGAGATGTAATAACAAGCACAAGTCATGAAAATTAGAAAATATGACAAGAAAGCGTTTTCCAAAGAGTCAACAACATACATAGAAACCACTATTCTGCAAAGACAAGAATGGTAAGCTAAAAAACTATCGAAAATAAAAACGATGAGCAAAAAGGACATACAAGAGATGTCATAGGGAGCACAAGTCATGAAAATTAGAAAAGATAACAAGAAAGCTTTTTCCAAAGAGTCAACAACATATTACATAGAGACCACTATTCTGCACAGATAAGAATGGTAAGCTAAAAAAACTATCGAGATCAATAACGAAGAGCATAAAGGACTTACAGGAGATGTAAATGGGACCACAAAACATGAAAATTAGAAAAGATAACAAGAAATATTTTTCCAAGAGTCAACAACATACATAGAGACCACTCTTCTGCAAATACAAGAATGGTAAGCTAAAAAACTATCAAAAACAAAAACGAAGAGCAAAAAGGACATACAGGAGATGTAATAGGAAGCACAAGTCATGAAAATTAGAAAAGATAACACGAAAGCTTTTACCAAAGAGTTAACAACATACATAGAGACCACTATTCTGCAAAGACAGGAATGGTAAGCTAAAAAAACTATACAGAACAATAACGAAGAGCAAAAATTACATACAGGAGATGTAAAAGGGAGCACAAGTCATGAAAATTAGAAAAGATAACAAGAAAGCTTTTTCCAAAGAGTCAACAACATACATAGAGACCACTATTCTGCAAAGACAAGAATGGTAAGCTAAAAAACTATCGAAAACAAAAACGATGAGCAAAAAGGACATACAGGAGATGTCATAGGGAGCACAAGTCATGAAAATTAGAAAAGATAACAAGAAAGCTTTTTCCAAAGAATCAACAATATATTACATAGAGACCACTATTCTGCACAGACAAGAATGGTAAGCTAAAAAAACTATCGAGATCAATAACGAAGAGCATAAAGGACTTACAGGAGAAGTAAATAGGAGCACAAAACATGAAAATTAGAAAAGATAACAAGAAAGCTTTTTCCAAAGAGTCAACAACAGACATAGAGACCACTATTCTGCAAAGACAAGAATGGTAAGCTAAAAAACTATCGAAAACAAAAACGATGAGCAAAAAGGACATACAGGAGATGTCATAGGAAGCACAAGTCATGAAAATTAGAAAAGATAACAAGAAAGCTTTTTCCAAAGTGTCAACAATATACATAGAGACCACTATTTCGCAAAAACAAGAATGGTAAGCCAAAAAAACTATCGTGAACAATAACGAACAGCAAAAACGACTTACAGGAGACATAAATGGGAGCACAAATCATGTAAATTAGAAAAGATACAGGAAAGTTTTTACCAAAGAGTCAACAATATACATAGAGACCACTATTCCGCAAAAACAAGAATGGTAAGCCAAAAAAACTATCGAGAACAATAACGAACAGCAAAAATGACTTACAGGAGATGTATACCTATTAAATTACAAACTAAAACTAAAACAAAACAGACATTTTTATACATCAAGTGACTTTAATTGAAAAATAAAATTTGGTTTATTTGAGAATAAATCTAAACTGGTAGTATTTGCAAGTGTACTAGATCTAGAAATAAATGAATTATAACCATAGTTAGTTTTGTGGAAGGGTACATGGAAACAATCATGCGAACGAGTGGCCCTAGCGGGAACATACAACCCAAATTTGTTTTTTAAATGGAACACCTCATATATTTTTAGATATTTGAAATTCGCGCTAGAAATGCTTTATGATAGCATGCTTAGACTAACATTTTTGAAATTTTTTTATAAAAGAATGTATTTAGCTGAAGTAGGCCATGACTTACGTAAAATCATTGACAATTGAACAAGAAATTCAAAACAAAACTCTACTTGGCTCTAAAAGTTCCTAATGAGCCAAATTATCGCACCGAACTTAGTAAAACAATTGAAAACCGTGTTTTTTCTAATAGAACAATATTATTTTTGAATGGTTTTCTGTATTTTTTATTTTTTAAATGAAATGGCAAATATCGTACTCGTTGGAAAGCTCTTTCATTGAAGTTTGCAAGTATTTGATGAAAATCATATTGTTCCATTTAAAAAAACGTAGTTTTCAATTGTTTTAGTACGTTTGATACGATAATTCGGCTATGAACAAGTTTTAGAACCATTGGAATTTGTTTTTCATTTCTTGTTCGATTGTTAGTGATTTTGCATAAATTATGGCCTAATTTAGATTAATAAAAAATTCCAAAATGTTAGTTTAAGCATCCTACGGTAAGGCAGTTTTAGCACTGATTTCAAATATCTAAAAATATACAGGGTGTTTCATTTAAAAAACCCAAGTTGTGTATCAGTACGTAAAAATAGGAGGTCATGGCTTAAATTCGATATGCTATTATTAACGAAGTTATAGACTGTCTAGCAATCTACAAACATATAGACTTCATTTAGAGTAATTGAATAACATTTTATATTGTTAAATAATTTTTACATCTAACAAGTTCTAATGCTACCAATTGTTTGTTATAATGCTAGCTAACGTGCAAACCTTTAAAGCCAAATATATTTTTACACCCAGTTTCTGTGTGAAATTTTCTTGATATTATGTCTGTCATTGACCCCATTATAGTTATTTATGTACCTAGAGCGAAAAATGATGCATTAGGCGTGAGTTCGAAAGTTTCGGGCCGAGCGAAGCGAGGTTCGAAAGTTTCGGGCCGAGCGAAGCGAGGTCCGAAAAAACTCGAACGAACGCCTAATGCATTTTTGGCTCGTGTTGCATACAAAATTTTTCCTACAACTGTAAAATTTTCGAAAATAGGTTTAAACTGGTGTTTTTTGCCATTTCTAAAATTTCCAGCGACGTGCAAATTTTTACATCAGAATTGGATATTTTATCGCCCATTTCTTATTTTTCTTGACACTTAAACATTGACAATACACAAAATAAAGCACAAGTAACTTTAAATCGCGAAAAAAGGTTTAAATCAAATTCACAGTGACAGCTGTCAACTTTGACGTTTTCAAATAGCTGACCACTAGCAGACTTAGGTATATAATCATGAAAGCTTATATAAAATTTATGTATGTTGCTATGTATTACGATTCACGATTATATACTTACGTATGACGGCTGCCGCGATGAACTGATTCAAAACAATCAATTTTTGACGTACGTCAACAAGGCGGAAAGCTTGATTTTAGAAGCAGTCGTAGGAAAAAATATTTTTTGCATCTACATGAAGATTTTCGTTTGTACCAACAAGCATTGTATTTGTACTAAACATTAGTTAAATCAAATAGGGAAATACATACTGCTTCTTTTTTGCCTCGGATGGTGGTATAGACCAAGTCACTTCGACATCAGTTCCACAATAATAACCTAAAATAAGAAAAAAGAGCATTATACATTTACAGATTTTTTTTCTATTTACGTGCTAAACAGCTATAAACAAACAACGATAATATAACTCAGCCATTTTTACAAGCATTAAAAATATGATCACAAAGCTAATAATGGAAGCTTACACTGCCAATCGCTTCAAAAATACCGGGTGTCTGAAAAAGAATTACATCTAGTAGAAGTCTTTCAGTTTGTAAAGTACACCGCGTCATAGATGCGCAGAACGCTAGAAACGTCCGGACGAGTCCATTACGTTCAACAAGGTGATTTCCGTTGTTGTATTCAGTTCATTGCCGTTCGTCGTGTCATTTTGTTTACATGTTTCCATGACTATTAACTCGTTAATAATATCAAAAAGGGGTTTGGGCGAGCACCTTACAGTCTGGTAGCTACATGACGCATTGGGGTTAGTTATTTATTGTCCGTAGCGCCATATTCGAACTTTCTCAGGTCGCACGCGTATTCAAGAGCCTTTGGCCTGCACCCTCTGCCAGATTCCCAGCTGTTGTCTAAAATGCTGCCACGACCAAATGGCGAAGTTCCATGCACAGCTTTGGCAAAAATTCACAGCAAAACGGGCAAATTTAGTAATAATGCCTCGCGCGAGATGGAGCGGGTGACGCACGGCGAGTACTCCCGCGGCGGAAAGCGTTTAGGGGAGGGCGGCCTCGCGAGCTTCTGGTAGAGCTTGTACTTCTTATGCCATGCTAATTTATTTAGCATTTGAAACCAAAAATAAATCAGCATGAAAAGTTTTCCTTTAAAATGGGAATTTTAATTTGGCCCCCTAAAAATACCCATTGCTACGCCACTGATACCGTCTATTGGCGCATAACTGTAGCCACGCCTATGTACTTCTTGCTTTGAAGCCACTCTAGGTATGCTATGAACTTCCCATAATGCAATCTAAAATTTTATTTGAAATTGGCAAGACTGTAAGTCTATGTCAAATTCGTGGTTAGCAGGTTAGGTTTTGCGTCATTTTTGACACAAACTGACGCAAAACATAACGTGCTAATTTCGAATTTGATATAGACTTACAGTTTTGCCAAGTTCAAATAAAATTTTAGATTGCATTATGGGAAGTTCATAGCATACTAGATGCAATTCTTTTTAAGACACCCGGTAGAAACATTAGTGTACTCAAATTGCCGATCTTTGAATCAATGTCTAAAAACTTAAACAGATGAGTCAAGAAGACTAGTCTCAACTTGTAACGTGAAAATGTAGAGATGTAAATTGCATGAACATTTGCATGCGTACAAAAAACTCAAATAGTTAAATTTTAAAAATGCAACATTTAAGCCGTTAAGAAATTAAAGAGTTTACATTTGAAATTTTGTTAGCAACTTGAGTAACGTTTACCCAATTGTCTATGTAAATGGTGAAAGAAAAAGCAGACAACTTTAAGAACGGATAAAACAAGCCATATATGGAGTCGCAGAGGAAGCATTGGGACATCACACAGAACAAAATAAAAACTCTGAATGATGTACGCGAGAAGATAAAGTAAACATTAATAGTTATCACGCAAAAATGGTTAAGGACAAAAGATAAAGAAAGAAAATTGTATGCCAGAATGAATAAACAGTTGAGAAAGAAGTAGAAACAAAGAAAAATAAACTCTGGGGGGAAAATGTGAAACACTTAATACGTATATAGAGAGAACACGAGTTGCAGAAGCTTGGAAGGCATTAAAAAAATTAAGATCAGATAGAATAAATAAAAGTAAGACAACACTAACAAACTTTAACACAGAACACTTTCTGGTGGAAGAAATTAGTACAAATGAGATAAAGAGAGCCACAAACTATATGAAAAGAGGCGAAGTCTGTAATGGGCCAATTTGGGTCACCCTATATATTTCATAACTTTGGTATTCAACCATTATCCTGCTAGTAATAAAACTGAACTGTATTATATTGTAAATTTTGCAAGTGCAAGCGAATGCGCCAATAAAAATGATTGCAAACAGTGCAGTTGTAAATAGAATAAAGCCAGCAGTGTGCACGGGGAAAAACCCGAAAGGAGTCACTTGCAAGAAGCGACCACTGCATATCGCCCAAACAACATGGGACGCCACGTGAATTATAAGGGCTAACTTGGGAGAGCATCTCCAAGATTTAGCTGCAGTTCATAGTCAGAAGCGGCTATTCAGGCTGCCGTTCGAGCTTCAAGCCAGTCGACTTTGGCAACACCCCGGGGCTGAACTTCAGGACTCCGTCCAACTAAACAAATATAAGGTTGGTTACTGTAATTACACTTTTTGAGTGAATGTACGAACCAGGAACATTGGGACAATCTGAAGAATTCATAAACGAGAACAAGGCGTTACGTCATCCTGTGGATGTATTGCGTCAGCTGATTTTTAGAATTGCAACGAGTCAACGTGGACTACGTTGTGCTAGCATTAATGGCGCATACAACCTTTATCGATTATTCCTTCAATGTATTCCGATGGATATTTGTTTCTTTTATAGATTATATATCTTTTTATGTAAACTGTTGAGTTTTTATTGCTGGCAGTGTTTGCATACACAATTTTAGCACTTTAGGCGACAACGAGCAGGCCAGCCCGAGCAATATTGACCCCTCTTAGCCATTCTGAGAGGTAAATTGAGTTTTATGTTTCTACGACTGTTCAAACTAGCAAACAACGGGCAATACAAATTCATAGTACAGTAGAATATAGGGCTAAGTTAAAAAGCCGCATTACAAGTGGAATTTAAGTTTAATCTATATATAAAAACTAGCAAAAAAATGTGGAAATTATAAAGGCATAAGTGTGATATATTCAATAGGAAGGCTGTACGGTCATAAAATACCCAAAGTACAACAGTAAGAAACTAAGACAATAAAATATAAAAGAAAAACACATTATAGAATATTTCCAAAAGTTACTAAATGCCACCGATGAACAAATAGCAGAGGAAGAGGAAGTGAACAGTCCTTGGCAAAGAAATGCAGAATCAGAAAGAGATAATGAGATATATGATAGGTATACATTTAAGAGAAAATAGAGGACGCAATTAAAACAATAAAGAATGGCAAAGCCCCACGACACGATTGGATAATAACTGAAATGATAAAAAACGAGACCAGAAGGACCCAAAATATTTTGGGAAATCTGCACAAGTGTGAAAACAAGTTAAGTACCAGACGATTAGCTTATAGGCAGAACTCGTAATTATATGAAATTGCAACAACTACAGAGGGATAACGTTACTAAGAACAGTGGTAAAGGTATATGAGAGAGTATTGGAGAAAAGACTAAGAACAACAGTAGAACCAACACTTGAAGAAGCTGATCCAGGATCATATATTCACAGTAAAACAGATAATACAGAAAACTGTAACGTGTGAAACAAAAACTTTTGCGTTTCACATTTAGTAAAACCATTTGATCAAGTGCAAATATTATATGTTACAAACTCAAATTTTTCCAGATTTAAAGTGGTGTTAATTTCACTTCGAAAATATTATGGATGATTATTTATTTTAGCCGATTAATGTTTTTTACTATAGGTACACAAGTAGTTTTATAATAAAACTAAGTTTCAAAAAAATATTATACATAAAAAAATATAGATTATTATCTGAACTCTAAAGAATTTTTTTTTTTTCGATAACTTAAATTGTTTTAAAGATATGAAGCAAAAACTTGTTTTTCTTGTGAAAATGTGGAAAGCCATATTTCACTTAATGATTTTTCTGCCAATCAAACATGATAAAAAAAGATAAAATGTCCTTGCTTTCTAAAAGTATTTCATAGATTTTCAACCACATTCAAGATGTTATTTTAACAAGTCATTATTATTATTATTACACGTAACAACCATTTTTTAAAGGTAATTAATCAAATTTTTAAACATAAAATGTTCTGTTAATTTAATTGTGTAAACAATTAACAACTTCATGGAAGAAAATGTGAAAAACAGCTTTTGTAACGTTAGTATCTACTCATACTATACGTCAAAAATACAAAACTAATTTTTTTTAACAAGTATTTTATAATATTTAAAAAAACACACATCTAGGCATCTCTCGTTTATAATTTTAGAAAATTACAATATTGGAAACATTCATACCCATAATATGTTTTATCGGACCTTTTCCACTGTCTAGGGTGTATATCACACGACGTTTCAGGAGTTTTTGATCTACTCCCGTCTTCAGGTGTTTCTAGTTAGTCCTGAGAAGGACTGATATTGTACGTCTTTATAAAGGAGTAGATCAAAAACTCCCGAAACGTCATGTGATATACACCCTAGACCAGGGGTGGCGAACCTTTATTGATCTACGTGCCATTTTTTTCTAAAGAAATGGTTAATGAGGCCATGAGGTGCCATCAAATAATGCCAGGTAGAAATAGGCTAAAAATACATATTCCTAGGTACATAACCGAGCTAAAAGGCGGGAGCTGAAGAAGACTAACCAGGAGGTGGCGGACAACCTGGTGTGCCGTGCAAACAACGAAAGTGGGCCCCAAAATTCCGCAAGAGCGTAGTGAACGTAAGGATTGCAACCATAAACAATTATCCTAACGTTCAGTGGGCTTTCGTTGCTTCCAAATTCTCCCTCACAAATGAACCAAGCTATAATTAAGCTGGTGAAGCACGAAGCCGAGGGGCAACCAACTTATTCAAGCGAAGGCTGGGATGCAAAAGGTCGAGAAATACTACCACACGCAATTCAACTCAGGTTATCATAATCTCCCAAAAATTGGAAAAGGACCACCAGAAAAACTATTGGAATGCAGAGTGGTCTAAATTGATAGCAACATAGCTGTAATTTGCTGAAAAATGTTATCACAAGATGAAAATAGGGTTGCCTAGCTACGCAGAGGAAAATTTATTCAATATTTAAAAATAAATGTGAATAGGGTTGTCTACCGATCTAGGGAAAACTTACAAAATAAATGCTTAAAGTAAAATCCAACTAGTTATTTCAAATACTGCATGTGAACTACAAACTAAGCGTCCGTTCGGTCAGAAATTCGCGGGAAATCTACCTATCTCTGTCGCGCAGTCTGTTGCCGTTCCGGCACCGGTAGCCTGGTTCACAATGAACTTTGTTACTATGACCTCAAATGTAGACGAAAAAATAAATTGTTTCGATCAGGTACCTAAATTCCTTAATTAAGGCCGTGCCCAAATTATTTTGCCATTGGTTCACCACCCCTGCCCTAGACAGTGAAAAATGTCCGATAAAACATATCATAATAAACCACTGCCAAAAAATTACATACAGAGAACAAATTCATACCCATAACTCGACTAATCTTTTTCCTAGAAACTAAAAAAAAACATATTGTAGATGATTTAATTTTCTATAACTGTTATTTCAAATTTTCATTCATTAAGACGTGTACTTTCAAAGAAGGTACCTACTATAAAGAACAAGAAACGCTAGATAAACAAAGAGAAACCAACAAAAACATACTAACAATGGGAAATTTGAACACTAGGGTCAAAAACAATAAAGCCAGAGGACTAGGACATAAAGGAAAATAAGGAGAAAATCATAAACAGAAATAGATAGACAGAGATAAGATATTACAATTTAGTATAGCAAATGACTTCAAAATAGAGAACATTATGAACAAGAAATAATGAACACGAGACTTTTAGGCGACAGAAAAGAAAGCAAGAAACCTAATAAGACTATTTAGTAAACAAAAAACATCTGGAATAACCAATACAAAATGTCAGAATAAACAGAAGCCCAGAATTAAATATGCAAAGTTGGTGACAGTGAACATAACATAAAACAACCACAAATGGAAGATAAAAAAAAAACAAAACAATTAAAATAGGCAACCTGAGAGACAACTCAACAAAAGAAGAATTCCAAAGCAGTAACTAGAGCAATATGAGAACAGAAAAATTAAATTACCACAAATGGGATCTAGGAAACACTCAAAACAACAATATTGAAAATAGCAACAGAGTATGAGGAGAAAAGACAATGCAAACAAACATGAAAAGAACTAAATAGTGGAATGTGAATGTAAAAAAAAATAAAATACAAAATGCAAATACGGAAAAATACTTGCAAACAAAAAAATACAGCATGCGCTCGATAACGTCGCCGATTTATGTAGGGGATTCCCCTCTGCAACACAGCTGCGTCGATTGGATGGGTGTTTATGATGCGTTTGCATTTCATTTTAGTCATTGTTGAACATAAGCGCTAATTTATGCAGAATAAAATAGCAGCTTATTTTTATTCTCATCAAAAAGGTGTATTACTTATCGCTGTCATAATATGTTTTATTTTTTGTGTTATTAAACGTTTCTTTTAATAATGTGTTTATTAATAAAATCATGCTTGCTAATGTAAACATTTCAACAATGTGAACACACTTGGTTTAAATTAGTTCACATTATCGAGCGTCTGCTGTATATAAAAATATGAAACAAGGCAAACGAAAAACTAAAGAAAACAAAACAACACAGCTGGGAGGACTTCGGAAAAGCAATACAAGACGAACATAAAAAACATCAAATTTGTTAAAGACCACACATGTATACTAAGCTCGAACCAACAAGAAAATGCACAAGTCTGGAGAAAACGCTATGAAACCAAATTCCAAAAAAGCACACACATAACACGAGAAAATAAATATGGAGAAAGATGCAGAAGAGTATAAAAAATAACATATAAAGACGCAACGGAAGTGATAAAAAATGATAGTAGGCAGAGCGAGCAGCAACGACGAGATAGCACCGGTAATGTTAAAAATATGAGGTGAAAGCTAAAACAGTTGCTGATACACATAACCAACAAGGTATAAGTAGAGAAGCAAATCCCAGATGACTGGGACAGAAATACAATAATCTCAATACACAAAAAAGGCAGGGAAAACAAATGTGAAACCTACAGAGCAATATGTCGTCTAGCACTGGTAGCTAAATATTAGCAAAAAGATTACGAAAACAAATAAGAAACAGGCTAGAAGAGGAACAGGGAGGATTCAGGGCAGCAAGAAAAACAACAGGCCATATTAAGCATAGTAAGGAAGTTAATCGAAGGTAGGGTAGAATAGAATCAAAATCAACCCTATTTTTGACTTCATAAACCTTAAAGCAGCATTTGACATAGTCAATAAGGAAAAAATAT
Organism: Agriotes lineatus; assembly: GCA_940337035.1. Lineage (NCBI taxonomy): Eukaryota > Metazoa > Arthropoda > Insecta > Coleoptera > Elateridae > Agriotes > Agriotes lineatus. Next base: position 108,280,298 of record OW679201.1, on the reverse strand, counting down.
GCAATTGCTTAAAATAAGTTAAAACATGCAATAAAGAGTACATATAAAAACGTATCGGGGATAGTACAACCAAATAGGGTAAAATCAAAACCATTTAATATAGAAATTGGGCTGAGACAGGGAGACTCATTAAACTTCCTATTCTTTATTATATAAAACAATTATAGCATACAAAAACCTAAATCCTGTAAAAAATTTAAACTTTGCTATATGCAGGCCGCTATACTGGTAACGGGTAGGTACTTGCTTAAGATCCTAGTAAAGAACAGGCCTACTTCAGGGAGTTAGCCACCCTGGCTACGCCAGCTCATGATTTCACACATATCCTATAACCAGTGAGAAATCATGTCCCATCACTAATCCCGTCCATCCCTAATTTATCTTTCCTATATTCCTAATCTAAATGGTGAGATAGAAGTCATTAGCTGTGGTGAAAGCATAAGAGAGATGAACTCCAACCTCAAAACGTCAAACGGCAGGCAGCAGTCCAGTTCTGTACCACTGTTGGCGTTGTTTAATGTAAAGTGTTCTAAAGCAGTGAATTCTAAGTAAGGGCATGGACTACTGCGGTTGAAGAAGGACTCGGGGGGCCCAACTGACCCCCCAAGCCAATTTGTGCGTTGTTAATATGATGAATAGCTTAATACAAAACTATTCTCCCAAACGAATTTTTAGAGGGCCGGGGGGGGGGGGGGGGCGAATGTATCAAGCTTTGATTCAAAATACACAAAATTAATACGAACAACAACTAAAATAGGTACACAGACTACTATACAAGGATTATTACAACCTGGAAAAGTGGCTATACTCCAGAAAAGAACTAACAAATACAGATATTGTAGGTATCTGTGAAACACCGCAACAAAACCAAAATTATGGTCATTAACAGATCAGGGACTCAAGACGCAGAACAAGAGTGGGAAAAATTAAAGGAAACAATAAAGGAGTCTATCGAAAAAACTACAAAAAAATTAGAAAACAAATCTAAAACAACAAGAGACAAACACTGGATAACAACTGACACTCTAGAAACAATTGAAGAAAGAAAAACACTAAAACAAAGAGGACTACACTCAGAAGCAGACAAATTCGAGTACAAACGACTATCTAAACGAATCCAGAGATCATGTCCACGAGATAAAAACAACTACATCAAGAAGATATGCAAAGAAATAGATGAACATTAAAATCATACTGAAACGCAAAACTTATATAAAAAAGTTAAAATGCTGACACAACAATTCAAACCTAAAAGTTTAACAATAGAAGACAAAGATGGAAATATACTATGGGAGAAAGAGAAAGTACTGGACAGATGGAAGGAGTACTGCATAGAGTTATATAATGAAGAACAGGAAGAAAGACACAATGAGAACATAATAGACAACCTTGCCGAAGAACGAGAACCGAATATATTAAGAGCCGAAATCAAACAAGCAATACGACAGCTGAAACCAAATAAATCCTACAAGCACTAGGCGAAGACGAACTAGACATAATGTTTGACATACGTTACAAAATATGGAGAACAGGCAAATGGCCAAAAGATTGGACTCAATCAATCATAATCCCAATACATAAAAAAGGGTCGACACAAAAGTGCCAGAACTATCGAACGCTGGCTCTTATCTCACACGCAAGCATTGTACTACTGCGAATAATAGACCAAAGACTGCAAAAATACCTAGAATACCAGATTCCCCCAGAGCAGGGAGGATTTGTACAGAGTAGAGGAACCCGAGATCAAATCTTTAACATCAGACAGCTGATAGAAAAAGCCCGCGAATTCAACACACCAATGCTACTGTGTTTTATCGACTACAAAAAAGCATTTCAGTGTCCGTTGGAGCAACCTGTGGGAGGTACTAATCGATTTGGGAGTTCCCAACCACCTTACACAATTGATACGAGACCTTTACGAAACACATGAAGGAGTTATACGAAGGAGTTATACGTATTGAGACAGACACGTCCAAATCCTTTAAAATCAAAAAGGGCGTGTGACAAGGAGACTTTTCAATGCGTACGGAGAGTATATACTAAGGCGGGCTCTAGAGGACTATGAAGAAGGTGTATCTATCGGAGGCAAAATGATAAATAATTTGCGATATGCAGATGATACCACCATAATCGCCAAAAATGAGACAGAACGAACAGAAATGCTCCGACAAATAACAGCAGAAAGCCGAGCGCTAGGACTGGAAATCAACTTGGAAAAACCCAAGCTAATGATCATAGACCGCACAAACACGCTCCAGCTACAAAATTTACCGCATCAAATACAAATAGTACAAGAGTTCATCTACCTCGGATCCCAAATCTCCGAGGGGAGCTGCGAAAACGAAATAAAACGAAGAATTGCAATGGCACGGAGTGCAGTGACAAACCTCACGAAGATGTGGGCGGATAAACAGATAATAATAATATGGTCTTTATTTACACATTTACATAAAAAGAAAAAAAAATACTTATATTTAATCATTAAAAATAAAGAAAAAATATATGGAGGCCGAGATTCAGCTTAAAGCAGAAGCAGTGACCTGTTCTTCCACCTAGCCCTACGTTGCAAAAACAACAAAAACACACAATACTAAAAATATAGTCTGGCTTTGCCTTCACTGTTGCCCCAAAACCACCACGCATTAAAAAAAAATAAATAAATAGGGGAACACGTTAAATTTGTCTTGAATGAAGTGTTTTGCTGAGCTGGCACCTAAACGAGGATAAAGATAGTGTTTGTACTTTGAAGTGTACGGGCACGTCACCAAACCATTTCGCAATGTTATATAGATAACGTCGTTTTCCAAATTCACTGTAACGTAATGAAACAGTGATATTACCCCTAAACCTCAAATTCAAATTATGCACATCTGTACGAAATGAGATTTTGTTATATAAGTACGGTGGAGTCTTAAATAGCAGAATTTTATAATACAAAACGAGCGATGAAAGAGTCGCCTGTTGATCATATTTAACCACCCAGCATCTTTAAGTGCCAAACAGGCATTCTGTAGTTTTTGAATCCTAACTTTATCCTGATAATCAAGACATGAATCGTATACTACGTCGCAATAGTCCATCTGTGATAAAACCAAACTACGGCATAATGTAGCCTTTACCCCGGTGCTCAAAACATGTCGGTTTTGGTATATAGATCGCAGATTGCAATAAGCTTTCTGCAAACATTAGAGACATGTTGCTTAAAACGTAGCGAGGAATCCAAAATTAATCCCAAGTTCTTTATAGTTTCAACAACTGGTAATAAATTGTCGAAAATGTTGACTTGTACATGTAGTTTCGCAAATTCAATATCTTTTTTCTTTCCAAAATATATTACAGACGTTTTATTAGCATTAAGCTTTAATGAATGCTGTTGAGAAATGATAGAGACGTTCCAAATCTTTATTAATAAATGAATTTGCTAAATTTGCGTTTGCAGCATGAAAAGAAAAATAAATCTGCGAATCGTCAGCATAAAAATGAGAATTACAAGAAACAATCGCAGAAGAAAAATGAGAAACGTAAATCGTAAACAAAAGTGGACCAAGAACCTTGGGGCACTCCTCTATTATTATAAAGTTGGATATATTGTTGCCAACTCTGACAGCTTGTAACCGCCCACATAAATAATTCGACAATAAGGAAATTGCATCGGGTTTTAGACCAATATAGTGTAAAATCGATAACAAAAGTTTTATGCTCAATTGTGTCGAAAGCTTTTGAATAATCTAAGAGAATAAGCACAGTGACTTTTCCAGGATCAGTAGCAGAAACCAGATCATCGACAATATTTAAGAGAGCAGTGGCACAGCTATGTCCTTTTCTGAAACCCGACTGTGTAACAGGTAGTATTTTATTTGAATGTATATGTTCACAGAGTTGTTGCTCAATGATCCTCTCGATAATTTTTGACATTGATGGTAAAATACTGATTGGCCTCAGATCTTTACAAGTTTTAGGACTATTTATTTTAGGGATAGAATTAATAATAGCATATTTCCAGGCTTCCAATCCACTTTACCAGAACACAAAAGTTAACGGCAATAGAAATGAAATATTTACAAAAGATACAAAGTGTAATGAAACTGGATATAGAAAAATGAAATAATCTACAAAAAAACTACAGTAATAAATTATAAAAGCGAAGGTGGAGAAAAAACAGCTGGCATGGTATGGGCACGTATACTCTGTTTTTTTGCTTTATGATTCAGAGCAGGCTTTGCATTTATATTATTTTAGCAGTGTACAACAGTTTAGTTACAAAATATACCTAACGTCAAATCAAAGTCACCGGAATTGTCATGTTGACACTTCGGCAAAGCGTAATTAAATGCTACAGAAAAGCAGGATTAATAGTAAGACATTGTACTAATATAAAAGATATCAACGGTAAATTAAGAAAAGGAAGGATTGGTAAAATATTTGATGTAAGTATTGAGATTTACACAGATATGAATTTTCTAACAATTTTTTATAAAACCCTTGATTTCGAATGCAACTGTGTTTAATGTTCTAAATGAAGCAAACAATTCAGCAACAACCGAATGAAGATATGAATAAAGAAATGGAATTTCTAACTTTGGGGGAATATAGTTTCAAGGGGAATGTTATGAAGAAAATTTGGGATAAAAAATTTTTTACTTTGAATAATTTATTGCGATGTGCAAGAGAAGAACTGAAATACATTGGGCGCATTCAAAATTATACTACAGATTAAGAAAAATGAGTGAATGGAAGAAAACTGGGCTAAAATGCAATATCGTAGACCACTTCTGCAGCATGTGTATCCATACAAAGGTGCGGATTGAGGTTAGCTGCAGTTTGAGATTTGTATGTATTTAGTATCCACCTATATTACCAGCTCCAGCAACGGTAGTTACGTTTTAGAACTGATTTTACAAAGAGAACTGCGTCAAGAATTTCAAGGTGGTCAACGATATTGCATTTTTCCTGAAAACTGTTGTGTGAGAAGAGTCACGTCATTTCTACCAAAATACTTTCTTTTATCTCTTTATTTTGAAATGCCTGTTATATGTTTAGCATAAATAATAACTTTTACAGCACAGATCTGTAAACAAAAATTATTAATAAGTAGTTACTAATAATATATTTTTACATTAGTACCTATAAAATAAATTGATGCCTAGAAATGTTATGTCACTGTACTGTTAGATAACAATCATGTTTAAATAAACATTCTTAAAATAAAGCAATCACTTATTTAATGTCGATGGTTCAGTAATTTTAGCTTTTGTTAAGTATAATACTGCTTATAAGTTAACACATTGACAGTTATAACAGGTTTTTGACATTAACAGTGTTTTTTCTTTGCAACCAACTATCTACACTGTTACAAAAATGCAAATGCAAAGCCTGCTCTGAATCATAAAGCAAAAAAACAGACTATAGTTAGGATGGACCCCAACAAAAAAAAAACAAACAAAACAATACCTACAAGCTAAATCATCAGGATCCAGCAGGACGACCAAAGAACAAGCTGAAAAATGCTATAAAAGGAACATCAAAGAAACATGCCCCTTGATGAAATCCACAAAATAGAAGTTGATTGCAAGAAGTGGAGAAGTTGGATAGAAACACAATACCCAACACCATAAAGGCACACGGGAAAGAGAAAGAAAAAGTACTTTCAAAGTTGCTTCAAACGTAAAAACGGTCTCAACTGAGAATGCAAAAAGTAACAAAAAGTTTAAACCATCATAATTTCACTATCTTTCATCGTAGAATGATAAAAAAACACTTTAAGGTGAATTTAATAGGCTACAAAAAAATAATCAGAAACTTAGTTTCTCAAATAGTTAATACATTATCCATTTTGCCCCATTTCTACCCCCCCTAAGAGGAAAAAACAGGCCTAGGCACCGGTAACTTGATTGATACAGTGGATAATGTAGTCTTAAACCTATTTATCCATGTAAATCACTAGTCCCCACTTTTTTTTTCTTTTAAAGCTGAATTTTGACTGTACTGATACATGAGACTTGACTGGTGAAATTGTCAAACTTCCAAAAAAATTTGAGTAAAATCGGTCACACCACTTCGATTGTAGCTGGTGTGTATGCACGCGCCCACCCACCCATTTCCTTTAAACTATTCAGATCTTCAATCTTAGATTTCATGTACTCTGAAGATGTATACTTGATTTGGCTACTTACGTTGCAATCTTTCCAATCCTTCCTCAGCTGCTTTCCTAGTAGTGAAATGAATGAAGCTGTAATTCTTCTTCTTGTATACTTTCTCAACCGTGTCGTAGTTCACAATCATCATTAACTGGTTGATGAATGCCATTTTGGCCAGGCCAATCTTCAAGTTACGTATGAATACTCTGGTGACCTGCAATTTAATTAGTTTTAACTTTCACTATTAACATTATTACTTACTTCAAAATTTTAACTTATAATTATTATTACATATAAAGCAAACATAATTAAATGTACGAGAAAAAACAAAGGAATTTCCAAATATGAAGATAATAAAAGTACACACGAAACATGTGATTACATGACAGAACGAAGCATTTATATATGCCCCAGTCCATAGAGTTCTAGTAATCTACGTTTGAATGTGTGTAGAGAGCTACTGAATATCCTCAAATTTAATCTATATAAATAAAAATCAATTGCGCAAGTATGTTACATCATCACTGGAAAATAGCTCAACCGATTTGGCTGTGTTCGTAATTTTGTATGGTATTTTTGTATTGGATTTCGTATGTTTTCGTTTCTGAATGGCTTTTCGAAGAGAAAAATGAGAAAATCGCAGTGGAAAACTCAAAAAATTGGGAAGAAGATGGAAAAACCGGAATAGATCATGTTTCAAAACATACACGCATAGGTTCATGTGATATTATGCCCGGGCAACGGCGGGTAGGTCACAGCTATGATCTATATGTCGCAGTCGGATTCCAAAAACCGTCAGTTTGCAAACTGCCCGACGTTTTCTAAAACGCTTTTAAAAAACAGATCGTTTTAAAATCGGACTGAAATTTTCAGTCAGTTTGTAAACTGCGAGCCACGCCTCCGACGGATTGTCAACTCTTTAACTATTGGTGTAGCTATGTACTATGGACTATCATTATTTTAGAATCTGCCGAAATAATTTCAGTCAGTTTCTAAAACAAATAAAGCAATACTGTTTTATTTTACATTATCCACTTTGTTCATTATTAAATATACCCTGAAGAAAAACACATTTATAAAATTATATTGCTTATCAGTTAGGTATTATACATTTAAAAAAATAACAGTTGGGTAAATATAACATAAAAACAAATAAAATAAAATTCATGTTTAAACTTTAAAATATAACAGACTAGCAAGATGCCCGTTCTTCGTACGGGCAACAAATGTTTTTTCTTCTAAATTTCAAATGAATTCTAGGGCGTCCCCACCCCCTCACTCAATACGCTAAACTAATAAACGCCGCAAAACAATATTGTTGGACAAAAGAAAACAAAATTCTTCCGAAAAAATTCCTCCACAACTCTTTTTTATGCTTCACGTACCCCCTGGAAATGTATACATAATTGTCGTTCTCCTTGTATATATTGATAAAACTATAGTTTTAGTATAACAATGAGATAAAATTAAAATATATATGTACAAACTAAATGTTGTATTCATAAATTATAGCAAGTTAAACTTAACACTTTACCCCTTTTCAGTTTTCCCATTTCACCGCTTTAGGGGTAACATTAAAATCCCTTAAACCCCTTTCTAAATATTGTAAGAATACATCTGTATGCCAAAAAAACAATGTTCTAACTCAATAAACATAGGAGCTACAAAGGGTTCTTTAATTCACCCCGAATCCAGATTTGCACCTTTAGGGGTTGATTTGGGAAAATCCTGAAACGTGTTTTTAGACATTTGTATTGGATACCTATGCATGCAAAAAACCAAGTCGATATCTTATGGGGTTAAGAGATATTCAGGAAATCGTGAAAACACAGTTTACCGCTTTTCACCCCTTAGGGGTAACATTTAAAAATCTCTTAAACCACTTTCTAAATGCTTTAAGAATACATTTATATGCCAAAAAAGAATGCTCTATCTCAATAAACATAGGAGATATGAAGGGTTCTTTAATTCACCCCGAATCCAGATTTGCACTTTTACGGGTTGATTATGGCAAAATCCTGAAATGCGTTTTTAGACACTTGTATTGGATACCTATGCAAGCAAACTCCAAGTCGATATCTTATCGGGTCTAAGAGATATTGAGGAATTCGTGAAAATACAGTTTACCCCTTTTCAACCCCTTAGGGGTAAAATTGTAAAATCCCTTAAATCACTTTCTAAATATTTTAAGAATATATCTATATGCCAAAAAAAGGAATGTTCTAGCTTAATAAACCTAGGAGTTACAAAGGGTTCTTTAATTCACCCCGAATCTAGATTTGCACCTTTAGGGGTCGATTAGGGCAAAATCCTGAAATGTGTTTTTAGATACTTCTATTGGACACCTATGCAAGCAAACAACAAGTTGCTATCTTATCGGGTGTAAGAGATATTCAGGAATTCGTGAAAACACAGTTTATCTCTTTTCACCCCCTTAGGGTTAAAATTTTCATATTCCCTTAAACCGCTTTCTAAATATTTTAAAAATACATCTATATGCCAAAAAAGAATGTTCTAACTCAATAAACATATGAGATAGGAAGGGTTCTTTAATTCACTCCCAATCCAGATTTGCACCTTTAGGGGTTGATAAGGGCAAAATCCTAAAATACGTTTCTAGGTATTTGCATTGATAATCCTTGCAAGCAAACACCAAATTGATATCTTATCGGGTATAAGAGATATTGAAGAATTCGTGAAAACACATTTTACCCCTTTTCACCCCCTTAGGGGTCGAATTTCAAAAAATCCCTTCTTAGCACTACCTTACGTAACAAATTGAACCTTCCACCCAAATTTCAAGTTTTTAGTGCCAGTGGTTTCGGCTCTGCGTTGATTAGTCAGGGTTATGACTTTCCTTTATATATGTATATGTATAGATTAACAATAACAAATTAATTAATAATATAATGATTCGTATTTCAATTAAGTATATTTATTAGAAACAAGTTGCTTATTTATTTAATAATTATTTAAATCCTGATGATGACAGACGTGTTCTGTCAAAATATATTGTTATGATATGTATACATGGGTATAAAAATCAGTTAAAATAATATTAAAAGATTACAGTAATTAAATACATCGATCAGATACCATTCTTCCAGTATTAATTCAATACTTACTTTCTTTTTTATGTATTGCACAGTTGTGTTCAAAAATGTGTTGTACAGAGGTAGTTGTAAGTTTATAGGTAGTTGTGTTATTACTCAACAAAGGCCCACACTGTAAGACCGAGATGTATACTCTAAAAATATTTCTATATGCAACACTTTTTGAAGTTTGTCTAGTTAATTTAAATTCATAAAGCACAAATGCCGTACAACACTTTAATGAACACGGCTGTACATGTGGTGGAACATATTTACAGACCGTGTTGTTTCCAACAATTGTCACTTAATAATAGCGCCTGAGTATTTTTTCAGTCCCCCTACGTATCTTTGCTTGTGCTTTGGTGAGCTGGAATTGGCTGTAAAAAATGCCTTTCCCTATTAAGTTCTAACGTAAGCTACACCTTGGGGCCGAAACTATTCTCATATAAAGTAATTTTTTTTCTATAATTTTCAAGGTCAACTTTCTAGGGGATAAGTTGCATTCCTGCAGGGTCCCTAGTTTTAATAATGTTGGTACATAGATTTTTAGTTCTTTTTTTCCACTAAAAAGATGATTGTCATTTTGACAGATATGTCATAATAGTGGGTGAACAGCATAGCAAAATATTGCAAATTTAGTAATTATTAAACTTACAATATTTGAAAATAAACATAATGAACGTTTGCAAAATTAAAGGTAGTTGTAATTAAACGACAAACTGAACGAACGATAAATTTTGGCATTCAAAATTGACACATAACCATAATTTTTAAAAGTTCTACCAACACGAGGTACCTATACAAATTTCCTAGCGTGCAAATGAGTGCTTGAAGGACGTTCTGCAACGAGTGTTTTATATGTACTATTTTTTCTATTTTGCCGCTTTATATAAATTAAAAAAATATAAATGTTTTCTATTTTGAGGTTATATAACGTCATTTGGGTGCTAGAATGGATTTATTCTAGCACCCGAATGACGTCATTTCATAGCGACTTATTCTAACACTCAAATGACGTCACTCGGGTGCTAGAATGGAGTTATTCTAAACGCAAAATAGAAAAAATAGTTTTCTGTATTGTTACAAGACAGTTGTTGCCTATTTAAGTTTTATTAAAAATGTAATAGTTAGGTCCTCGAGTTGAGTATATCTTTCAGTTTTTACAGGATTTTTTATATTAAGGGTCTAATTCTAAGTACTCTAGTCATAAATTAATGTCATTGACACAAGTGCAGCCAACTTGTCCTGAATATTTAGATAAGGTATTAAATTCCGGTGACAGAAGTTTTGCAGCTGAACTATGCAAAGTTGACAATGGCTTCAGGAAGCACCAGCACTTTGCAAACATCTTATTTATAAAGGGCCTAATGAAATTTGTTAAGGCCTAACAGGGTCTTAGTTGTATTTTCAGTATTATGAAGTACTCATGGTCGTCCAGATGTATCTACAACCTTTGTTGCAGCACATGCCATTGTCTTCCTAGAAGACAACCGGAGTATCCTACTGCAGAGTGTTATAATTATAACCAAAGTAAATTATTGGTATATTCCAAATATTACATAGAAGTTTAATACTTCATTTAATTGTAATTTTATAAACTTGCAAAATAGAAAGATAAAACACTTGTGAACCTGATTAAATAATATACTTAAAACAATCTTTTAAATTCCAATAAAACCTGAGGTCAGCAGCACCTAAGGCATTAAGAAGTAAATGCCAGTGGCACCTTTCTCACAACAAGTTGTGGTTTGCAAAGGATTATGACAAGTTCTGTACACCTTCTGTTGGGTGTTACAAGTGGCTGTGGGTTGTGAAAGCAATAAATTTAAATAGGAGGTTCATTTTCCCCATCTCAAAACGGCGCCTCTTGTAAACACTTAAAGATTAACTGCTTTTAGTAACACCGTTGAGCAAGTACAAAACATTTACAAATCGTGAGAAAAAGTTCTATCTGCAAGGAGAACACTTTTATTCCAATTAACCTGCAAAATATAGGTACTTACACAACTCAAGGTCCTAGTTGGTAAAAATAACATGAAAATTAAATAGACAAGAACTGCCTTCTAACAATATAAAAAACTCTTTTATGGACGTAAACGGTATAAGGGGTTACAGATTATGTATGTACCGGCTGATTATAACTGCTTTTCAATCATAATGAATAATATGTTGGTGGCGTAAGTCTATGTCAAATTCGAAGTTAGCAGGTTAGGTTTTGCGTCAGTCTGAGTCAAAACTGACGGAAAACCTAACCTGCTAACCTCGAATTTGACATAGACTTACAGTGCCACCAACATATATTCATACAATAAATATTTCAAAAGGAATTTTATTGCTATACGTATTCAATCACACATTAATGCATTCTACACAAAAACATACTGTTGATTTGATATGTTAGACCCATTCAATACTGCAATATACCTGAGGAGAATTTCAAAATGCGTTTTGTCCATTTTTCATAATTGTCAGGAAATAAGAAAGTTTACTGTGAAAGAATCGTACATGTTGCAGCTAATGGACATGTGCCAATTAGTAGGTCACCCAACGTTGATAATAATGACAAAAATATCAAGTGCACTTTTCTTTTTAATAAGAGCAAAATCCAGGGTTTCTCAAGGCTTTTTGATTGTCCAGAGGTGACAGAATGTATTTTATATCATGTATCAAACACTAAAAAAGCACTAAAATAAATGGTAATAACAGGTTATTCAATGATGACATCAGGTGCTGGTACATTCAAAATGCATTATATCCATAACATTTGGGCCCCATGCATTTTGAATGCTCTTTATGTATAGGACAAAATTTATATTGAATGGCCAAGCCACTTTTACAGCACATTTTAAGGAGAACAGAATAGGTTTTGAATGCCCAGGATAATAAGTCTTTAAATATACAATGCAACGCCACCTCTAACGAAAATATTCAGTTTTGGACTAAACACATTTTGCAAGTCTTACTTGTGGTATATATTTTTTCAAATTTCAAAGATATTCTAATATCGTCTGGTCTTAAAATGGGTGTAGTAGATTTAACTGAGGTCTCGAAACAGTTCGTTTCAGTAAAACATTGAAGTAATAAAAGTTTTCAAATATGTGCTATAAACCACCCAGTCATAAAAAAACCTTTTGTCAAGAGGTGTGCTTATGGACATTGGATTTAGTAATAAATTCACTTGTCTCGTACAGGAAAAGATCCACTTCTATATATAAATAATCGAATCTAGGACAAAAAAACCCCTGGACAAAAAACCCCGAACATAAGACCCCCGGACATAAGACCCCGGACATAAGACCCCCGGACATAAGACCCCCGGACAAAAACCCCCCGGATAGAAAACCCCCCGGATAAAAAAACAAAATACATTAGCAGGTATCTTTGTATTATAGCTTTTGTTATGAGTGTTAATCATAGTTGTCCAATAAGAAGGCAGGTGATTACTATTTTCTAAAAATTGCAAATGAATTCTTGCATGAGTACGAAATGATAATTAATAATTGGCGTCAGACTAAACTAAATTGGCTTTCTCTGAAGAATAAAAGACCGAACCAAAAATTATAATTATCATTTGGCCTTGGACGAATAGTTTTTGTAATATTAGCGTTGAAAAGCTGTTAAATTAGGCAACGTTGTGCATTTCGACAGCAACGGATTATGCATTCACAAGGCGAACGTAATTTAGAAAACTTTTTAATTGCCGTAAAAAATAACATTAGGCTGTGAATTTTCTGTATGTGTATTATACCTATTAAATAAATGCCCCACTTTACATGTTTCATTTTTTATGCATTCTTGTATCAGTAACGAATGATAATTATAATTAATAGCTTATTTTCAATAATAATAATAATAATAATCGCCCACGGACCCCACATAATCTGCGAGTGTTTTCTTTATGGTGGGGGTTTTTAGTCCGGGGTTTTTTTATCAGGGGGGTTTTTTATCCGGGGTTTTTTCTATCCGGGGGTTTTATGTCCGGGGTTTTTTGTCCTATAACGAAAAATCTTGTGCGAACACTCGCACAACTTCCTTTTACAGTGATCTTATAATTAGCTAAAAATTTGATTTTTAATATTTAAGCATTTGTCAATACGAGTTAATAAAAAACATAAAAAAACAAAAGAAACCCATTTTAGAAGTATTCAACTGGAAAATCGCCTATCTCACAACAATACACATTAAAAATGTAATAAAAATGTAAATTTGAAAAACATCGTTAGAGCCGTTTTTGAAAAAAAAGTTGTTTTGGGATCAGGGGACTCGAAAACGTGTAAATTTGTTGAAAACTCAATTTCGAATTTTTGGGGTGAATCCAATATTTCCTTTATCGTAAAAGGAAGTAAAAACACTCAAACAGAACATTTTATGTAAAAATCGCTTTAATCAACAGAGGTTCTATATATTATATGTACTAAAACTTAATTTCAAAATTATTATTTTCTTTTTGGGTGTTACCTTTCAAGATATATAATTGGAAAAATAATAGAAAAAGTTTACTATTCCGTTAGAAATTCCGAAAAGTAATATTTTTGGTGCACGGCGCTTCTTTGGAGACATATTTAAGTGGCTTTTAACAACTCGAATCTAACCCTGTTAGTTAATGAATGACTTACTCAAAATAGAAGTAACTATTCCAAAGTATTTTTTGAATATGTATACACTTAAGGCAACAACAAAAGAATGTAAATTTTCTAAAAAATTAGAACGTGTTTCCATCAGTTGTCTATTTAATGTTCATGTAATTTTTACCAACAAGGACCTTGAGTTGAGTAAGTACATATATTTTTCAGATTAATTGCAATAAAAAATGTGTTCTCCTTGGGGGTAAAACTTTTTCTTACGATTTATAAATCTTTTGAACTTGCTCAACGGGGTCAGTAAAAGAAGTTAATCTTCAAGTATTTACAATTTCTCAGGACAGCAATAGTGCAGATCCAATTTCATGGAGGCGCCGTTTTGACATGGGAAAATACAGCTCCTACTATTTAAATTTATTGCTTTCACAGAACTTTTCATAATCCTTTGTAAACCACAACTTGTTTGTGAGAAAGGTGCCACTGGCATTTATGCCGCTGGCCACAGGTTTGATTGAATTTATAATATTGTTTTGAGTATATTATTTAATCAGGTTCACAAGTGTTTTATCTTTCTATTTTGCAAGTTTATAAAATTTCAACTAAATGTAATATTAGACTTCTATGTAATATTTGGAATATAGGTACCAATAATTTACTTGGGTAATATTACACTGCAGTAGGCAACTCTGCTTGTAAACAGCTTCTTGCATTTCTTAGAAGACTAGGGCATTTACTGCAACAAAGGTTGTAGATACTTCTCGACGACCTTGAGTACCCCATAATACTGAAAATAAAATAAGACCCTGCTAAGCCTTAACACATTTCTTTAAGCCCTTTATATATAAGGTGTCTGCAAAGTGCTGGTGCTTCCTGAAACCATCCTCAACTTGGCATAGTTCAGCAGCAAAACTTAATGTCACCGGAATTTAATACCTTATTTAAATATTAAGAACAAGTTTGCTGCACTTGGGCTAATGACATTAATTTATGACCCCCCCCCCCCCCAATAATAAGAAAATGGTTAAAAGTTGGGGATTTCTTGGTCAAAATACGCAAGTTGGGAAAACCATTGACTGTAATGAATAAAATGTCCGGAAAAAACAAAAGACGAAGGAGAACTAAAGTCGGCTTGAATAAACACAAAAAGACTTATTCAACAATGGGCAAGTTTGAAGAAAATACATATTAGTTGGTTTTATATAAATGGACATTTAAAAGTATATTTGTTATTATTGTAATTCAATAAATGATTCAACTATACTTAATTCTTTCATTTTATCCTTTTGCTTAATGTACAAACATATCAACATTATGTATTGTACATAATACGCACACATATGTATTATTACTTTAAATTCATGCCAAACGGCTCATATATCTTAAACAAAAATGTATAAAATACTTTTAAATATTTTACTTATGTTCCATGGGTTAATTATTTATTCATGGCCTGATTAATATTTACGGAATTTATTAATGTGAATAGGCATAGCCTAACAAAGCAATGAAAATTATGAAATAAAAGCAGAATAAGAAATTTTTCCATTGTCATTGTTAGTTGTAGTTTTTTACGACGATATTTTTATTACTAAGAATAAGTACAGCACAGGGTTGTGCGTAATATTAAGTATTAAAAAACGTTATTTTCAATGTGTGTGGATAATATTTCCAGGTTGGGTAGTATAAGTAAACTTTAAAGTTAGGAAATTTGTAGCTTCAGCCCCCCCCCCCCCCCCAAATATTTCTCGTGACGGCCCTGCGAACAGACACGCATTATTATTTATATTTCTAGTTTCAAACAGTTTTATCTTGCCAATTAGGTGTTCCAGTTAACAACTATAGAACTGATCTACACTTTCATCTGTTGCTGCCGAGGTATTTTATGTTTCAATGTTATCTACAAAAAATTGTTATATTCAGGAAGCAGCCAATCTTGAGAAAATCGTGAATTTTTGAAACCTTTACTCCATTTTAAAGTCTTTGATGCGGCATTGTCCCTAAAATGTAGCATTTACTTTTATTAACATGTACATCTATGTTATAATTCATTTTCTTATATGGGTATTTCGCCACTCTGCAAATTAAAATATTAAATAACGAAAATATTAACAACGAACGTTTCGAGGGACAATCTGCCCTCGTTATCAACGAATAACAATTAAAACTAACAAGAACTTATCTTTTTTTCACTGGAAGAAAAAAACGACCAACCTCCAATGAATTTTCTGACAGTGACGTTTGTTGATATCTGTACCTACTTGATCTCATCTTTAAGAATCGACAGCCAACTATTGTCTAAAAATATTGAGAAAGACGACACGCATTTTTCTTCGTTAAGTAAAATGTATGCCGTTTCCTTAATTTTTCGTTTAGTTGACATCGATTCTTTAGACAAGATCTTTGTGTTGTCCCATTGTATTTTATGGTTTTCATCCCAAGCATGTTCTGCCAGCTTAGACTTATTGAATTGATACGTTTTCAACATATTTTTATGTTCTTTAACTCTTACTGCTAAAGGCCTGGATGTTTCACCGATATAATATTTCCCGCATTCACAGGGAATACTATATATACAATTCCTTGAATGCTGTTCTTCGTTGAACGGTTTAGTTTTTGTAAGAACTGACCGTAAAGTATTCATCGTTTTGAATACCGTCCTAACATTGAATCTATTTCCAATTCGTCTAATTTTGTCAGATATGCCTGGAATATATGGTATAGTAAAAGTATTATATTACTATACCATATATTCCAGGCATATCTGAGAAAATTAGACGAATTGGAAATAGATTCAATGTTAGGACGGTATTCAAAACGATGAATACTTTACGGTCAGTTCTTACAAAAACTAAACCGTTCAACGAAGAACAGCATTCAAGGAATTGTATATATAGTATTCCCTGTGAATGCGGGAAATATTATATCGGTGAAACATCCAGGCCTTTAGCAGTAAGAGTTAAAGAACATAAAAATATGTTGAAAACGTATCAATTCAATAAGTCTAAGCTGGCAGAACATGCTTGGGATGAAAACCATAAATACAATGGACAACACAAAGATCTTGTCTAAAGAATCGATGTCAACTAAACGAAAAATTAAGGAAACGGCATACATTTTACTTAACGAAGAAAAATGCGTGTCGTCTTTCTCAATATTTTTAGACAATAGTTGGCTGTCGATTCTTAAAGATGAGATCAAGTAGGTACAGATATCAACAAACGTCACTGTCAGAAAATTCATTGGAGGTTGGTCGTTTTTTCTTCCAGTGAAAAAAAGATAAGTTCTTGTTAGTTTTAATTGTTATTCGTTGATAACGAGGGCAGATTGTCCCTCGAAACGTTCGTTGTTAATATTTTCGTTATTTAATATTTTAATTTGCAGAGTGGCGAAATACCCATATAAGAAAATGAATTATGAATTCACGCCACAAAGAAGTTTCAGAGATTATCTTACATCTATGTTAAATCAAAATAGATTCTTGTAGCCAGGCCCTAGATGAGTGCCAGTTTAAGTGATAAATAAAATTTTAAAATTAATTTTCAGGAAGTACATATCAGTATTATGGGTGCTACATACATACGTATAGACGCTACTGGTTGCGTTATGTTGTAATAGTTATCCATAAACGTTCACTTCTAGATTTGATTTTAGTAAATAAGTCACCTATTTTACCTTTATGACATAAAACTATTTTTAAAGCGTCAACATTTTCACGCAAAATGCAACTGAATATTTTAAGAAATTAACGACGTGATTATACAGGGTGAGTCATAATTTGCTGTACAGAATTTAACCAAAGCTT